>VNJR01004486.1:0-454107 GCA_008042585.1 Drosophila punjabiensis | reverse complement strand
CAAAGAGAAAAAATACTTTTTAGGCGTTTTTGGGTGATTTAAACAAAAAAATTGTATATATGGATATGCCAAACCTAGTAGTTGGGCTTTTTGTATCAAAGCGCACTATGGATTGATCTATAACTCTTATAATCAGAGTCCAAACCCTACACAATTGGTTATTATTAATACATTTGAATATTTTGAAGCTAATTAGTAATAAATTTGGATTTTATTATTTAGTCACCATTTTTAAGAATTAATTTTCGGCTTGTGTAGCTACTAAGCAGATCTGAGGTGGGAACAGTTTTGCAGGTATACTACTATTTTTTGAGTGTTTTGATGAAATATTTTTATTTTTAACTGTAGTATTATTGAAATACATAGTATTTGTGCAATTTGGACGGGTCTAAAAGAAAAAAATATTAAATTATTAGCTTTTAAAGCTTATAAAGGAGTCTATACATTGTCAATATATTTGACTTAGTCCTGGCCAAATTAGGGAATTTCCTGGCATCAAAAGTTGGCTAATACCAATCATAAATGGCAAAATAAATAAAACTATACCATTTTGGTTGATAAATAACAAGAAAAACAAAAAATTGTCATACAAGTTTAAAATCTTTCTAATTAGTTGGCACGGTGTAAAATTCGATTTTTTTCATAAATATTTTTTTTTTTATTAAAAAGAGACAAGGTATTTTGTAAATCCCTATGATTTATTGAAGAATGATATTTCTAAAAGATATTAAGCATTTTACTGTTTTAAAAAACTGCTGTTTTACTTTTTAACGATGCAAATGCACCGAGCATGGTCATCTTTCTAATTAGTTGTCAACGACTGTACATATGCACATATCTTACNTTTATTATTTATTATTTATTATTTATTATTTATTATTTATTATTTATTATTTATTATTTATTATTTATTATTTATTATTTATTATTTATTATTTATTATTTATTATTTATTATTTATTATTTATTATTCATAATTATGAACCAGTTGAAAACATATACATATTCATATAAATATACATATACCATATGTATACATATACATATGCACATATCTTACATACATATGTACATGCAAATAAATATGGCAAGCGATAATTAGAGAAATAAAATATTTTATAAGCAAATGTATACTTACTTGGTGCTTTTATCACGGTTGCGATTGAGTCCCATATTTTCTCAGTCACTATTCTATTTGCATAGAATTTATTTTTTTTATCCCACACCGCGGGGTTTTGAATAATTTCACTTAATAATGCTTCGAAATCCACCATGGCTGCAACAGTACTAAATAAGCTACGCTCAGCTTGTAAAAATCAAACATGCTTGTTCGATCAAACAGAGCGGAGAGGAGCTGATGGCTGATAACAGCAGATCAGCTCTCAGTGTGCGCACTCTCATAGAGAGTAGTGTGTTTGTTTCTGCAAGCTTAAAACGGGAGTTTAAGCTTCAGCCGTCAGCTCCGCTTTCATGCTATAGTGTGCGCGAGGCCTAACAGTTGACAGCGGATTTGATCTAATCTAGCATGTAATTGTTTGTGCTTAAGTACTGTCTTCTCCTTCGATTATTTATGGTGGTTTAATAGAATTTATTTATAATGAGGAGCAGAGATTGAAGCTTAATTGGTTGAGATAATCAAAATATATCTCGAAGCACTGCATATAGCAATTTTTAAAACCAATAAGAACATTTTTTAAGTGAAATATATAATTCTTAAAGTTGCCTTAATTACCCTACGAATTATAATATTATTGGGCGCTTGTGAAACGTTTAAGCATAATTTCATCATAAATATGAAAAAGTTTTAAAATTATTCAAGTTCAAACCTTGTTTCTATCTCCTTCGCACTCTCCCCCTTCACCGTGACTTATGGGCTTGAAACCAGACTGGGGACACATATATTTCCCTCTATAATTGATACAATTATCGGTTGATCTTTGTGTTTAATATTTTGTTGCTTTCATGTAACTCGTATTAAATTTAATGTGACAAGTGGGAAGTTTAAAATGTATACTTAATAGCGTGAAATGAAGCTATTACATTGATACTACCTAATTTTTTGCACCCACTGCATTTAGCCTCAACTATTTTCTAACGCTTCAGCTTTGATTTGTCGCCGTGTAACACGTTAACCTGCTAATTGGCCAATTTGTGTGCGTTGTTTAGTCAAACGTTATTGAGCCGTTAATTAGTCAAATTAGTTGATGTCAGCCCGATAATTTTGGGGCTGACAGACGACCGACACACTTCATATCAGCTACACACAGCGGCGATGGGACGCGGCTTTTCACGTGTGGCAAATGCAATTGGAAAATGTTTTCGCCCATAAAACCCAATTGAGTGTTAAATTATTTTTAATGAATTACACGCAGTCCGAGCGAATTTCGCATCAAGTGCATTCCGGGAAAATGAGGAGAGGCAGCGCAGTGAGTTGGCTTTGGCTTTGGCGCCTTGAAATTAACACTTCTCAACCTAATTTGATATTCATGCATTTCTCATGAGAGCGCGACAGAGAGACGATGACGCCGTCAAAAGAAAAACTTTATCCGTGGCGGCAAAGTGTTGGGCGGAAAGTTGCAAGGAAAAGTGTGAAAATTCCCCAGCCACCCCCTCGCAATGGCTCCATTTTCTCCTGTCCATGCCTGTGCCCGTGCTGTTGCGTTAATTTTTGTAATGCTTTTTGCGTTGCTCTTTTTTTATTTTTCGGGAGAATTCTCTTTAATGATAAAAGCCAACAAAGGCGCAACTGGGCTTAGTCCTTTCCGTGAGAGACTTTCGCTGAGGCCTGGCGTGTAAGCCTTTTTCACGGCCTTGTTCAACATTTCTTTGCATATAATTAAAAGCCAAAAGCAGCGAGAGCTCAACTTAAACTGGCTGCCAATTTTTGTTGGGCTCTTTTTCCCGTCCCGTTTCTGATGTAATTTTCAGCCACAACATATTACGGTCTTTAAGCTGGCTTAATGCCCATCATTGGCTATCTACCTCCCACTTTTTTCCATACACTTTGAGTAAAAAATTGGTTTCAATATATTATTTTAATATGTTCAGATTTTTGGGGGGAAAAAGTTAAAATTATTTTATCTTATTTATACTAATTACATACTTTTAGGCAGCTTTTGAAAAGATTTAGAATCGACCCCGATTTCTATGGAATCTCCTTTTGTATTATTTTCACCAACTTTTTTAAAACCTTCAATTAACAATCGAAATGAATAAAAAATGTATTTTCAAGCTTTTAAATTGTAATTTAATTTTTAAACCCCATTTGTTTATAGTTGGTAAATAATTATATAAAATATTTCACTTGCAATTTTTTTGTTTCTATATTGTTCTTAATTTTCTTATAAATTTCTGTGTAGTTACACTTTTCTCCTCTCCTTTTTAGTGGCTTGCATTATGTGTTATACTTTTAATCCTTTCTTTGTGTCCTTGAGCGCACCTAATCCTTAGTTTATACCTGCTACTTTTTTTCGTTGTTGTTCCCTTGCCCCAATTGAAAATGATTTGAATAATTTATGCTTGCACTTCATTTTCCTCGCTTTTTCGACAAATTTTTATGGTATTTCCTCTGGAGATTTTCCAATTTTACGGCAAATTTCTGTATGGAAAATGAAGAGAAAGAAGTCCCATTATTTTGGACCCCAACCCCCGAGCGCTATTAGTGGTAATACCTTATGCATGTGCGTGTGTGCGTGAGAGTGTTTGGATTTTATTTGCAACCCCTCGTGCTTTTCTTCATTTTAATTTGCATTCTTGGCCCTCGCAGGAGTTGGGGGTTGGTTTTTTTCGGGTGGTAAGTTTGTCACAATTCAATCAGGAGGCTGTTTTCCTTTCAGTTTTTTTGTTTTGCTTTTTTTTCTCGAGATTCGGGGCTTTAATAAATAAATACGAGCACAAAATTACATTTGGGCCCCGAGGGGAAAAGGCAGGAATCCACTCAATAACTCGCAAGGTGAAATTTTCCTTTAGTCTTCCCCGTTCCACTCTCCCTCTCTCTCTCTTTTTAGCCCCCTAATCAACAGCAATTCACTTTCGCTCTCACTTGATGCTCATATGAGGAAAATGCGAAAAATCAAAAAGGGAGTGGGAACTGGGAGGGATGGAGGGATGTGGAAAATCCCAAGAATTGAGAGAGTCAAAAAATGTGATTTGAATTTTTGTGTTGCCTTGTTTCATTTTTTTTTTTTTGGCCAATTTGCAAATTTGCACAAAGGGGTGGCAGTGGCGGTGGCGATGGCGGCGGTAAAGCAAATAAACAGTTAATGCTTTTATGCAAATTTATGCCATTAACACAAATAAGCACACACACACGCACACACAGTAGAAATTTGAAAACAATTTGTCACTCAAAAGTCACTTTTGCTTGCCATTTCTCTCCTCTTACTCCACCTTCTCCCATTGTATTATTCTTTGTCTTTTTTTTTTGTCTACAAGCCTCTCTTTTTCCGCACACTCGCACATACACGTGTGTGTGTGTTTGGCAGGAAGAAAAACAAAATCAGAGTACCAATAAAAAAGGAACAATCCAAAAAAACTAGCCATGATTAGCGATTGCGGATATACTCTAAAGAAAAATTTAAATAAGTTAAATTTTTAGTTTTTAAAAGCATGAAAAAGTTATAAATAATTTTAATGTCAGTCCAAGTATATAATTAAATATTTCAGGTAATTTTTAAAATAAAATCTTGCGTTAATTAAAAAAATATACAATTAAATTAATAGTTAATATCTGAACGATTATTTTTCAGAACCAACTTATTTTTAAAGTCCTTAACCTTTAGTATACAATAAAAAAAGCATTTAATAAAGTATTAGTTAAAAAATAAACAGACTCCAAAAAATATAATATATATATATATTTTTTAAATTTCATGCTCCACTTTTCAAATCCAAAAACCCTTAGTAAGAGTATAAAAAAAGTGACAAGTGCAGAAGTAAAATAAAAAGCCAAGGAAAGTGAGCCCACTAAAACCAATGATAATGAAGATGCCTAGTCAGTGTCTTTGAGGGATGGAGGTGATTTAAAAAAAATAAAAACAGGGGGTGCGGTTTTGTGATGGCTGTGCCTGTGCCGGTGCCTGTGCCTGTGGCAGTGACAACAACACTGCCAAAAATCAAAGTCACTGAAAATTAAAAGTAATTTGTTTGCTAAAACACCCAAGACATTAGGCTGCTGCTGCTGCTGCTGCTGCTGGCAGGGGAAAATTGAAAAGGGCAGGGGGCTTGGGTTTCCCTTCAAGGGGATACGCCCAAATTGAAATGTGAAACTTATGCCAAGTGGCAAGGAGACAGCGACGAATCCACTAAGTGTGGCAGTTATAAATAGAGCTGCGTAGTGGCAGAAAAAAAAGAGAAAAGTAAAAAACAATAAACTGCACATAATGCTCAACAATCGGGGGCAGCCGAATATGAAAACCAAATTTAATAAACCATTTATTGCGGAAAATGTTAATATAGAAAAAGAGTTGTAAAATGTTGTAAGAAAATTGTTAATGAGACTCACATTTACTAAATTATATCGCAGCAAATATTGTAATGTGTATAATATCTAAGTGTATATAAAATTATTATTATTAAATTATATAAAATCAATAACATAAAGAAAGCGTGGTAATGGCAATTTTTTTCTGTCAAGCCTTAATATTTTATCTTTATAAAAATTTATATTATTTAAGCAAATTTTTAAACAAGCTTTCTTTTGATATATATTTGCAAAAAAATTTGAAATAAAAGTTGTAATATTCTATCATATTATTGTCCCAGATTTTCTGTTGTTGTCTTAACAACTTGACCGCGTCTGTTCACTGAACAAATCAAAGTGAATTTCCCATTCCTTCTGCTCTTTGGCTTCGGCTGTTTGTATGTGTTTGTGAGTTGATTTCTCGCTGGCAGCCCGAAAGTATGCAATGAACAAAAACGCATTAATAATTGAGGAGCTTTGGTGCTGCCACTTTTCAGTGCCCCCGTGAAGAACCCCCTCCTTTCCTCTCTTTCCACCCATCTCCTGCTGTTTCCTGCTGACTGGTGTTATATTAATGCAGCATACAAATATACTTTATATATATATGGAAATTACATTTAAACTACATTTGATCTTTTATTTAAAGTTGCTGATTAAATTCTGATTTTATACTTCTCTCTCTCTCGTTTCAGGTGAGTTCTTGTGGCCTTTTGAAACCATGTTTTACGTAAGTTTAAAGTTGATGTGTATATAAATCAGTAGTACATCTGGGCCAAATTATGATAAATTATTTTGTATTCAAAGCAAAAGTGCGAAAAAATACGAAATCTATTTTCATTAGGAGGACTGCCAGTCGAATTTACGGGGATCCTTTCCCCCCAAAATTCACTTCCCCTTATTTATTTATTATGCTAAAGTTTGGCCTGGGCTGCCTTTTGTTGTTACGCCCAAAGTTTGGCATAATTTTGAGAACTTTATTATTAGCCTGACTTTCGTTCTTGTTGTGGAGCCCTAAAAGGATGATAATTTCTCGGCGATGTGCGATTAAATTTGAATACTTGTGAAAAATTCTTGCCAGAACTCGGTTGGCCGCCTCTCTTAAGAAGCATTTCAATTAAAATGCCAAAAAGGAAAATGCCATTTTGAACGACATAAATTTTTATATCGACCACAACACAGTAGTTGATGGGACAGGGGGGAAAAATCCAGCCTGCCAGACGTCGACGACGACTTTTGCTTAAATGCTTTTGTGGCAAGAGCACAGAACATGGCAAAAATGCAGTCCCAAAACTGGTTTTTATTGCAACCGCAGCAGCAGGAGGGAAATACCTTTCGCAAATGGACTTGTTTGCTTGCTTGCCTTCCTGCCTACTGGCTGGCTTTGACTTTGCCTCTTGAACTTGGCCAAAAGCATATTGCATTTGTAACACGCTCCTCGCTTTTGCGCTTCTCGCTTGACTTTGAAATTTGAATGCAACGCCGCGCCGGCTTTTGTTTTGGCCACGAACGCGAGCCATGTGGGAATGCGCTGCTGCCCCTGCTTCACCAACTTCATTAGGGTCAATAAACGCCAGCCAGCACATAGATAGATAGATAGATACTCGTGCAGATTCATAGATACACAGATGCAGATACTAAGCTCTTCTATGGCCATATCCATGGCTGTGTGGTCGCGATCGTGACAGGCAGCAGCTGAAGCTGAATGCATTACTCCGAAGCTGCCTGGCAGTTGCTGTTGCCAAGCTGAATGAACTGGTTAAAAGCGAATTCCAAGATGGTTATAATAACTGGGAAATTTAAGTGAGTGTCGGGAAAATTCTTTGTGGGTTTTATTAACTGGAAAACTAGGTTGAAAGTGTAGTTGACATTAATTTAAATTACTTAAACTGTCTACCTTTGAAACCTAATCATTTTTACTATTAAAAAACTACCTTAAATGTAACTATAATTATGGGAATTTGTCTCTTAAATTAAACGTTTGTGTTATTATTTAATTAAAGCTAGTTTTAACAGTTTTCATGCTGTTTTATATTTTGTAGACTTTTCTTTTAACTTTGTTGCAAACTTGATTAGTAATTTAACTCTGTAAATACTTGTTAAAAATAGTTAGTAAATATGCTGTAAGAACCAAGTAAAACTCCTTTCCCCTCTAAAAATGCCAAGTACAAATATTTAGCAACTGCATTATAAACACTTGGCACTTATTTGTGAATTACTGAAAACCATAATTTTCCAAGCAAGTCACTCTCTTCTCAAGAGAACTCGGTTGCTATTTTCACCCATTTTCTGCCAATACCAGACGCTGATGAAACCGCGTTTTCTAACCAGTTGTTGTCTGCAATTTTTGTTACAAATTTAGTTGCAATTCATGAGAAAATGTTACGCTATGCCGAGGCGACGCGACAACAAGTGTTGTAACTTTTCTCATGGCCAACAGCGATCAGTCATCAGGCGGAGAATTCGTCGTCGTTGTTGTTGTTTCTTTCGCACTATGGCCAAAATGGTCAATGTACTCGTACTCTTCCTGGTCTTGGGAGCCTCAAGTGGTTCAACTTGTCTAGCGGCTCTTAATTCCTCTGGCTCTTTGCCGTCTTGGTCTTCGTGTGGGTCTTGGCCATGGCCATGGCTGCTGTTGCTGTTGCTCTTGGCCCAGACAGAGGCAAGTCGGAAAACGCGACTGGCTGTTAGAATCTGCATTCTTGCGAGGCCATTCAAATGCCTAGCCAGCCGGAGAATTTTCACACTGAGGGAAAAGTAGATAAAGACTGTTTCTTAACCTTAAGAGATTTATTTTCTATAAGTTTAAGTGCTTTAAACTGGTGTTTTAATCGTATTCTTGCTAATATTTCAATGATTTTTAATTCAAAACTAAGTTTTTCATCTAAAATTAATCTCTTATGTAAAGAAATATATTTAATCTAGATTTTTCTTAATGCATTGCCACTTAGACTGCGCGTCAGTTGTTGCTTTGCTGTCTGCTGCGCTGATTTGCCGCCGGAAGTTGGCCAATATAGCTGCTCCGCTTGTCGGCCAACTGACGTCCCCGTTGCCAACATCTCCCGCTGCCACTCTTCTACTAATGTTAGCCAACATAGCTCCGAAAGCTCTTTAGCTGCTGCCCCTTTTTTCGTCCTTTTCGCCGACTGTTGGCCAACATTGAAGCCTTTACCCCTCCAGTGAGAGAGAGAGCGAGCGAGCGAGCTTTACTGTTGGCCAAGTTGGCGGGACTTGCCCCTTCGTTTGGTATAACAGTTTTTGGCAAGGCATCTCCTAAAACCGGTTTCCTCGCACACACCAGTTGCGCATTTATTATGCATGGAATCGTGTGGCATGCCACTTCTTCCTGTTGCTTCGCCGCTTTGTGCTTTGTGTGCCAAGTTCTGCTGTAGGTGCCTCTCCTCGAACCAGAGCCTCCGAACTTGGCTCAGTGCCTGGCAAAGTCAGGCAAAAAGCCTCGCTTTTCGGCCCCGATTGCGATCAGTTTTCTGTGTGTTGCCTTCTTTTCTCTTTCTGTTTTTGTCTTCGGCTGGCTCGTTAAACCTTGGCCTTGAGGCCCTTAAATGGCGCGCTATCGTCGAAATAAAAAAAAACGAAAAAATAAAAAACAATACGAGACTAAAAATGCGAAAAAAGCGAGTAAGAAAATTATTGCAGTGGCAGTTGCCAAACTGGCTTTGGTCAGCTTCTCTACTTGTTAGGCCCTGTCAAGGATTTTATTCACTCACTGAAAGGGAAAGACTTCTCTTTAACATTGTTTTCTTATTAAATTAAGGTTTTTCTTATTTTAATTAAATTTTAAATTATATTATAAATACTAAAAAAGCTAGTAAACTTAATATTTATCAGTTTAAAGCTTTAGCTTTAGAACTATAAAAATAATCCCTAGAATAGAGTGCTTAAATAATCATTTTCTAACATATTTTCCAAGTTCCTCTTTGGCCTCATAAAGGCTCATTATCTATCCCTCGACTTCTGTGTTGCCTGGCATAAAATCAAAATCCCAGCTTGGCCTTTGCTTTCATTGTCTGGCTTACTCGTTTATTTGTTAGCCGGCAAGGCTTAAAGCCAACTTGAAGCCTCCTTTTCCTGTGGCCATTTGTTGTGGCTTGCTTTTGATTTCATTCAAATTCATTGTCTGGCCCTTGCTAAACTTTTTTGGCCAACAAAAAAGAAGGTAGACATTGCGGCTAATGAGCTGCCGTTAGTTTTTATTTAAACTGAAAGCCGAAATGCACTCGCCGTAAACGCATTCTGCGGGTAAGAAGAACCGTAAGCAGCACAATAAATCACAATTTAAGCGGTGCAGTCAGCAGCCATAGTCTCAACCGGCAATATAATTCCTTCCAATCAGGGCTTCTCCTTCTTTTTCTTCTCCATTTCGGTATTCCTTTCCGGCTGCAACGAAGGCGAAGGTCGCCGAAAAGGTAAGAACTCCGCTTCGAAGGCAGCGTCTTATTATCTTCTCCATTGTTGGCGATGCTTTTCTGCTCCTTGTTTCTACCTTCATCTCCTCCAACTGCCTCGTGCTGGTCCTATGGCTCCTCCAGCTTCAACGGACTTGATTTCAGTTACCAAATTATATTCTACAACGACTTTTGACTCCATTTTTCGGCTTTGGTCTGCTGTTTTTCGGGGTACCCAGCTTTTATAATGGTAATTGGGGTATACAATTTAAGAGTTTAATAAGGAATGTTTAATTTTTAAAATAAATAACAATTTCAAATTATTTAACAAAATAACATACTATTTAACCAGTAAATGTTTTTTTACGGGCGATTAAAATAGTACTTTTTCTTGATTTTAAATTTGTTCAATAGGATTATACCTCATTATAAAGATATGAAGTCAGAATCTGGTGATATGTTTTCTATCAAATTTAATAATTTCATGGAGTATTCTTTAGTCCTTACCAATCTCTTAACTCCTTAATGCTTCTGGCTTAGCTGCTCCTTCGTGTTTCCTTGTTCTTTTGGTTTAATTGAAATTAAAATTGCTTTAAAACCCTTTTCACCAGTTTTCTTTCCCCTTTTCTGATAATGAGAGGATTCCCCGAAAAGAAAAACAACCCAGACTTTCTTTATTCTTCTATTAAACCCAAAAACTTGCTCTATTAACTTGCCAGTCATTGTCTATTTAGTTGCCGTAACCTTTTGTTAGAAAAATAAAAACCCATTGTAAGTGGAATAATTATAACAAAAGAACACAAAATAAAACTGATATCAGTGGCATCCTTTTGAAGGACTCTCGCTCTCTTCAGAAGCTAAACCAAATATGCTTAGGCAGCTTTTTTCAACGCTATTCACACTTGGCTCAAATTAGGCATATAACAAGTTTCCTTTTGTCAAATAAAAAAAAAGAAGAGATGGAAAAAAATGTGAGAAGTGGAGAACGAAAGAATGAAATGAAATACTTCTGTCAAGTGGCAAACATAATGCTTTTCTGGCCAAATCACGCTAATGAAAAGCTCGGCCGACATCAATAGCCAGGAATCGGGAATAGCAGGACTCAGGAAGGGACTACTGTGAGGTAAATAAACTTAAAAAGTGCCACTCGATGTGGGGTGCTGGCTGCTACACAGCAATAAATAGAGATTGAGTTCGGTTTTATAAATGGTTGTTTATCGAAATAAAGGGTGAAAAATAATTTAGGAAATTCGGAAACTGAAAAAAAGTTAATAAAAATAACTTCAATATCAAGTTTAAATGAATAGTTAATTTTACCAACTTTAACTCGAACCGCGGTTCGAGACTCGACTAAGCAGAGAGCGAGATGGAAATATAAGGTTGTTACTTTATTGTGTAATAATTATCATCTTTATTAATCAATTTTATTCAAATATTTTGAGTGGGACCAAATGTTTTTACCACATATTTTTATTATGTTTATTTTATTTAGCAGTTAAAGATTTAAAGGTTTATATAAAAAGATCCCACTAAATTGATTCGCCTGTTGATGTTGATTAAATAACAAATATTTTAGTTGCTAGGAGATCTGTCCTTCTGTATGTTAAATACTTTTTCAGTTGAGACCTAGGAAGAATAACCTTTATAAAACCCAAAACTTGGTATTCATTCATATTCATTTGTTTCAATATAAACATAATCATTTCTCTCCGTGTACAATATACGTATTGGTTGAGTGGTCATTCAGTCAGTCAGTCAGTGTGCCAGGATATGCCAAGTAGTTGTCGCCCATTGCCTGGCTTCCTTTTGGCCTCCTTGAGGAGAAGGACGACGCCCTGGTGGGTTGTTTTCTTGGCCCAATCCGCTTAGTGCGGCCAACTGCTGTTGTTGTTAATGTTGTTGTTGTTGGTGTTGTTGCTGCCCTTATTGGTTGTAAGTGGTTACAATGAGATTATGCTTCATTACGCGAGAACGCCAGGACTTTCCGACTCGCTTTCTTGGCAAATCATAACGAGCCATTAGCGTGGCGATAATAGCCATAGCTGTGGCTTTATATATATATTTTTTCTTATATATATAGAGTATATGTAGCACTTGGGCTAATGGACGACGTGGCTTCGCTTCGATTGATGCAATTGCAAAATGTTTTTCCTGCCTTTTCCCTTTTATTTTTATTTTTTCCTCTTAACTGCACCCACACACATACACTCAGACCGAGGAAGGGACGTTGGAATCTCAAAAATGCAGTCTGCAAAAATCCTCAGACTCGGCTGATGATGATGAAGCTGTTGTGGTCGCTGATGCAATGATGCCTGCTCCTGCTCTCCATCCCATGATGCTGCCTGCTTGCTCCTCTTTTCCCTTTCCTATTTAACCCCGCTCTGTCCCGGATTCCCTTGATACCCTTGTTTCCTCCGATTTCTCCCCGTAATTCCACCGATACTCCCCGACACAGGGCTGCAAAATGCCTGTCGTTGCCAAAGTTGCCAAACTTGTTTCATTTGCGGTCCAAATATAATTGCGACGGCGTCGAGACTGGGCTCTTCGCTCGATTTATATGCACTGTGATTAAAGAGGTACTAAAATATTATACAGAACGTATTATAAAGATTTAAAATGAAATATAAGTTACATTCTGCTTTATAATTAAACATCTTTCTCTACCTCCAAGTGAAACTTAGTGACTCATAGCTACATACACCTCCTTAATATATTTATTTCATCAAACTTTTTCTCTTAGTATTTGATAATATTTAAATATTTTCTTTAATATTTTTGCGCCGTGTGCACCTGGCTCTCAGATTTACCTTTATACCGGCTTGCTCCTTTGCCTGCTGCGCTGCCTTTTGGCCTTTTTTTGGCTGGAATTTTGTTATTGAAAATGTTTCAATGTGGAAGGCGTCCATGAGAGATTGCATTGGTTTTTGGCCCGTGTGTCTGGACCGGGTGTGGAAATCGAAATCGGATTCGGAATCTGGATCTGAGGCTGAGTCCCAGTCTGAGCTGCAGTGCCGAGCTTTGGGTCAAGGGTGGGTCAATGAGTGAAACTGAGGGTTTACGTTGAAGCAGTAAAGAAAAGCATTTATGTTGGCTAGCAGAAAATTAATAAAGGGGGGCTCTGTACATAAATATTTACTGAAATAACACAAAGTTCATGGCCAAAAAGGGTTGGCTTGCAGACTGCAACATGGCTTTCTCCCCTTCATGTTGCATGCTCCACTGAACTGAGAAAAAGATTAGAGACTTGGGCGGGAGGCACATACCTTGCCCGACTGGCAATTATCTCGTTGATGCCATGACAAGATCGAAATAAAGATGGGCGCTGCTGCTGCACCACAAATAATGATTATAATAAAAGCTAAACACAGAGATCGTTTCACGAGCTTCATGTTGTTCTCCAGGGAATTCCACCGCTCAATTTGCATTTGCGAGGAGATCTTGCTTTCGGCACCATAAATTCGAGTTAAAATAAACCAAGTGACAGACCAAGCTCACCATAATTCTATTGCCATGTGGTTTGGTTGGCTTGGTTAGGAAAAGTGGAAAGTGGGGGCAGTTCAGAGGCGACACATACCAGCGGCGACTTATGGCCAAGAGCAGCGTCGGTCGAAAGGAATGCCGTGAGCCAAGTTAAGCCCATGGAGGAGCCAGAGAAGGAGGAGCAGCTAGCTCTCTTGCAGCTTGCAACTGCTTGCATCTGCCTCTGTCCGCAGTCTCCTGCTGCATCTTTGTCTCTGTCTGTGCGCGTTTTTTGCCATTTATTACACTTAAAAAAAATTAAGATATACAAACAGGGATTTATTTGTTTTGCTTACTTAAAATATAAAATATTTCTCAATTTTTTAAATATTTAAATAACACTTTATACTTTATTCCACATACCTCACAAAAAAATCTTTGATGGTTACAAAATTTTGAATTTAAGAAATTGGTTGCCAGTGAGTATTAATAAACAATTAACAAATGGTTTTTGTATATTTAAATAAATATGAAATATATTTTTTCAATATTAAAGAAAGCGAATTTTCTCCCAGTGCTTAAGAATGGCCAACAGTGAAATAGAAATGGCTAGAGTAGAAGGCCAACAAAATGGTGTATAAGAAAAAGAGGAATACTTGCTGCAGAAGAAATATTCGAGTGAATTAAAATGTGGCAAGTTGACTGTTTCGTGCATTTCGTTGTTGCTTCGCTGGCTTGGCTTGGCTTGGCTTGGGCTGGCTCCTTGCCTCGTCTTCTACTCATTCTCCCATTCCGCCATTTTCACCACTCCACCATTCGCTCCTTGGTGTTCTTTGGGCTCTCTTTGGTGGGTCGCCAGATTCGCTTGGCTAGAGCTGCGACTTCCAGTTGGACTTGCACTTGGACTGGAACTAAGACTTAGAGAGACTGAGACTGGGACTGGGACTAGTAAATGCTGTTACCGCATATTTCTCTCCAAAAAGCATTCAACTTGCTGGCTCTCTGATTGTCGTCTGTGGCTTCAAGGCTTTGCTCGTTGCTCCCTTAAAGTGGGTTTATTTATTTGGGAAAATTAAATTAAAGTTGTGGGAATATAATAGCAGAATTGGTAATACATTTGCTTACCTTTTATTACAAATATAAGTATGATATACCTTATAGACTATGTATCTTAGTTTCTTGTTTTATATTGGGTTCATTGTAATAGGTTTAAGAAAGTATTTACATAACGTGAAGTTTTCTTTCTGCTTTTCCATTTTGTAAATAAATTAAGAACTAAAAATATTTTTTTGCATTTCTGCAGCATTTTCTATTAACTTATTACCATATTTAGTAAGAAATCTTCAATTGCTAATAATTCTAGAGTACTCAAAGTTTCGACCACTAAGTCTACCATCATTTCCCCCATATTGCCATGTCAGTCTCGGTGTTGGTCTTGGTCTGCCAGCTTGTTGCACTTGAATTGCCAAAGTCAACGGCACTGGGGAGCTGGTCGCTCTTCTTGGTCTTGGTCGCTCTTCTCCTCTAGCTTTGGCTTTTAGCTCGTTTGTTGTTGCTGCTGCTGCTGCTAGAGCTTAGCTGTTGGTGGGTTCTGGCCGAGATTGAGATTCATTGCCTGTTGCATGCCTGAGCCGTTCGACTAACTGCTGCATTGCTGCTCCCCCTGTTGCCCGTTGCTTCGCCAAACATCCTGCAGAATTATGCGACTTTATACAGACAAATACACATAAATAAGCAACAGCAACATGCACATACTTAAGGCTTTATATATGCGGCATGTTGCTTGCATCGCGTCGCGTCTCGCGTTGCAAGTTGCTGAGACGATCTATGCGGCTTTGTTTGCGCGATGGCTGTACTTGTTTGGCCAACTTGTTGATGCAACAATGTTGGCTACAAGTTCACATTTCCCCATCTGCAATAATCCCCCTCGGATTTCTGTGTTTCTGTGCCCTCACTTTGCATTATCAGATTTTACAGCCAATTGAGCAGAGTTTTATGTAAAGCATTCGGGCCATTGCCATTTTTGGCAACCAATTTTTACGGCTTAATCAATATTTGAGCTTGAAATTTATTCTTTTTTACTCTTGCCTCGCGTTTTTTATGCTCTCTGCAGGTAAGCTGCGTTTTACATTTCTTCTTTTTTATGTTGTTGTTTTGTTTTTTTCTCAACTACCTATAACAGTTAGGTGTTTTTACTTTTTGTTTTTTTGGGCTAATACGGGCTAATACCAAGGGGACAAGAGGGTGGTGGGATGCCAAGGGGTGCAAAACAAACGCAAATCATTTAACGAGCCCGGCTTAGAGATTCCTGCGCATATTGTTTTATATGTGCCTCCATGAAGGCTGAATACTCTTCTCACTTTACAGGATGCACTGGAAATAAGGAAAATTTAAATTGGAAATTGTTAAAAAATATTTAAATTTTATAATAACTTTTAAAAGCTCATCCCAGGTTTCAATATTAATGCTTTGAAGTCATAAAATAGTTGTTAAAAGGTAGTAATTTGGTTATGTTGCATATATCCTTCGAATATTTACTTGTAATAAATATTTTCCATAGATATTGTAACTCATTCGTTCACTTAATAAAATATTACATTATTTTGGAGTATTTTTATGCACTTTAGACCCAATTATATCCTCAGTGTAGTCTCCATGAAAGTTGCCAGCAAATTGCGCGTAAATCCCATAAACCGTTTACAACTACAACAGCTCTCATCGGGCGTCATCGATGACGCTGACGATGATGATGACGGTGGCTCCATGTTGTTGTTATTGTTATTGCCATTTGTTTTTGTTGCTGCTGATGCCACAACAGCCGCCTGCAACAATAACAAAGCGATTTTTATGCACACAGACATTGGCTCGTCGTCGGTTTTAACGCTACTCTAAAAGCGTTTTTCTTTTTCGCATTTCTTTTTTTTTTTTTTTTGTGTTGAATCAACCCGCTGACAAAGCTAAAACCCTCGCCTCGGTTTACTGACTAGCCAGGCTAAAGGTTCTTAAAAATAAAAAAAAATAAAATACAAGTACCGTAAATGAAATTTATTTTTATTAGTTAAAACTCACGGCATTATTTGCATGCTGAGGAGGCAGATGGGGGGCAAAGTGCATTAAGGGATTTGTCTCTCTGTGCAAAGCGGATACTGTCTCCCTATATTAAGGTGTTTTATGTCCTCTCTTGATTGAGAGGGCTTTACATTTTTGGATGGTTATTGGAAATAATTTCGAATTGGCGCAGATTGCCATAAAGGTTTATCGTTAGAAAATTGGCTAGATTTTATTTTTTGGATTTTTGTATGTGAATGTGTTTTATATTTTATGTATAGTAGTTATACAAATCTATTTATTGAATCTGTATTTTCAATGATATTATTAAAATGCTTACTTAATTACAATTTTTATAAGCTTATTTAATAGTAATTAAAATTGAATGTGAAACAAACCAAATAATTAATAAATATGGGTATCTTTGGGAAATTTAGTATTTCATTATAATGAAATATTAACGTTATTTATGTATTTATATAAAAATTCTAAAAGGTAAAGCTAATTATTTTTATTATTTGAAGTATTTGAAAATGTCATTTAAGGCTCATAGACTGACCTTTATAAATGATTAGTTAAATTTTCAATAATTTTAAAGTTTTCTATTGGGTAATAATTCTTTCCATTACTAGGACATTAGGTCTAACTTTCAAGGACCTTTTAGCAACTGATGTTGTTATTTGCAATTATGTTTATTTTAGTGGACATTTAGCTTCTTGCTTCCTCGGTTTAAAAAGGTGCCTTATGGAAGTATCCCTTTAGGACCTGTTACCAACTAATATTAATATTTTTGTTAATTTCAAAGACTCCTTTGGGGACCCAAAAACCTCCTTCCCTTAGCAGAAAGCTCCGCAGCTAAGCTTTCGCTTAACAGTGGCCACAACTACCCCTCAGCATACTGTTAGATTTCAGAGCTACCCCTTACAACAAATTCTACGAATTTCTACCCCTGATTTTTTGGGGGGTTCACACCCCTCACACACTCCCCGAGTACCACACACACACACACGAACGACACGCATACCCACGCATAATTTGCACCTTGGCGTCATGCGCTCTGCCGATTTTAGGAGTCGACGTCGGCTTTTTGGCCATCGGGAAAATCAGTCGCCGTCGTCGTCGTCGTCGTGGTCGCTGTGTGCCTTTCCCGTTCGTCAGCTTTTCACGAGGAACGCGCTTTCCGCGCTTCGGCATTCTGCGTTGCTGCGTTTCTCGAGGGGGTAGCAGGGGGTGGCACTCACTCGGGAAGCTCACCTGAAAAGCCGAATGGGCCACCACCAACAGCACCCCCTTTTTGGGCCACATTTCCGAAGCAGGTGTAACAATTATTATTTTCTCGTTGATTTTGCTGCCGACGTCGTTGTCGTTTTGCCTTTTTTCTCCCTCTCTCTTTCTCTCTCTCTCTCTCTTTCCTACTCCCTCACTCGCTTGCACCTTTGCACCTTTTGGTGTGTCCTTGTCTCGCTTGCACTCACGCCTCTTTGGGTGGCGCACACGCATGGCGCATGCATTCGCTGTCTCACGTGGGTGGGTGTGTGGGTGTGCGAAGTCCGAGTGCGTTTGTGTGTGTGCGTGTGCCAGTAATGTTACTGCAACAATTGCGATTACAATAGTAACAAGAACAAGAGTAGGAGAAGAGGGCGTGAGTTTGATGGGGGGGTTTCCCTTTCGGGGATTTAGAAAACGAAGCTGGAAATACGTACAATACTCCTCCATTTCCGATCCTCAAAAGTCTTATATCCTTGTTCCCCTTCAAGTGAATTCTCCGCTTGATTCAACTATTTGCCTCTTATTGCCTTAGAATGCATATAAATGATGTTTTGAATGGTATATTTATACAAAAATAATGTGAGCAATATATAATTATTTTTTTATGGACATCTCATAAATATTATATTATTAAAAATGTGCCGATTTATAGAAAAATGTTTTTTAATAAGCTATCAAACTAAAGTATTGATTATAAAATATTTGTAATGATTTTTTCACCATTGAAATTCGTTATATAAGCACCATGTTTTATTATAATCCTTTAAAAGCTTATTGTGTGTATTGTTCACATGTAGAACTTCTCTTGATATTTTTATAGTATTAAATTTCTCTTAAATTGCGGTATTTGTTAAAAGAACTATTAATTAACTTCATTTAACCAAAATTTTACTAACGCTAATGATGGGATAAACTTATTGATGTTTTTCTTCTTCTTCTAAAGACTTCACAGAGCTTAAAAGAACCTATTATATATTTGTATAGAAAAATAAATAGAATAAAAATATAATTTTAAAGACTTATAAAAAAACCGTATTAAAAAGTTAGTTTACAATCCTATCCTTAGAATCACTTGTAGTATAAGAGTTCATTACTAAAGCTTATACTGTGATCTTAATCAAATTCATAAAGTAACAAAATATACACCATTAGACTTCCATTTATATATTTTAAATATTTCTTCATTCTTTGGTAATAATTTTGTGGTATAAGAGCTCATTGGCATTGCCTAGAAGCTAGTACTGAACAAAAGGCACTTGATAATTGCGCACCTGAGGAGAGTAGGAGAAATACGAAATAAATCCCACTACAGCCAGCCGGCAGGTAGCAGCAGGTTAACAACAACAGCTGAGAGGGAACAGAGAGAGAGAGAGGAGAGAGCATAGCAAAGGTGTGCTACTGATGACGAACCACTTTTTTTTTCTGTTCCTTGCCATATTTTCTCCGCCATACAATTTTTTCGGAGTCGTCGCTGCCAAGAGGAGAAATTCCGAACGACGATGAGAGCCGATGCCGATGGGTTCTTGGTTCTGGGTTCTCGGGTTCGTAGTATAGCCTCTCGTTTCTCGGCTTTTGGTTTGCTTGCTCGGCTCGGTTGGTTTTCGGTTTTCGGTTTTTGCTGGCCCGAAGTCCGGTTCTTTGGAGAAGGCCCACTGTTGCTTTATTTTGGTTAACAACACGCTCCTCTGCCGTCGTCGCTGTCGCAGTTAGCGTCGCTGCCAACGGCGGCGTCGGCGCAACAGATTCACGGACTCCGAAACAAAAAGGTATATTACCTTAGAATGCCAGTCGTTCTTACTTCAGTCTTCGTACAGTCTTTGCTTTAACCCGTTCCAAACTCTGTCCGCCGCTGGCTCTCTATAGGAATAATATAGTAGTGCTCGTCTTCGTACTCGTACTCGCACTCGTATAACAGCCTCGTGTCGCATCCGTAGCCGTAACCGTATCGGTATCGTATCGTATCGTATCGTATCGGTGTGCTCCGTGTTCCCTCTGGTTACGTTCAGTTATCATCATCATCATCATTATCATCCGTATCGAAAGTCCGGTGGTTCTACTCTCGCCGTCGCAGTCGCAGTCTCTGTCGAAGTCTCTGCCGAAGCCACCGTCGCTGCCAGCGTAGAAAACACACAGAGCGAAAACCCACCACCACATCATCATCATCGCAGCACACACACCTCCGCTGGCCAGGCGACATCATCCTCTAGTAGTAGCAGCAGAAGCAGCAGTAGCAGTAGCAGCAGCAGCAGCACGGCAGCAGCAGCAACAGCAGCAGCAGCAGCAGCAACTCACCTCCGAAAATTTCAATATCCAAATCAAAGTCGGGTTCAAATCGAAAACGGCCGCAACAGCAGCAACAACGCAACGCAACGCAACGCAACCTCTCAGCACGCGGATAATGATAAAAAGAAAATAACACGCGCAGTTCACATTCAGTGCCCGACTTGAACAGATCACAGCCACTCCCGAGAACTCTAGAGAAATTCCACAAGAAAGAAATAATAATAATAGTAATAATATCTCAAACAGAATCAATTGAAAATCCGAAACCCGCTTCCGGCTTTTTTGCGCGTGTGTGACCAAAACCAAACAAAGCAAAGCTAAACTCTAATTTTCATTTTTCCCCCAGTGCTACTTCTCTAAAAAATGTAAGAAGAAATACAGAGTTGAAATTATCAAATAAAAGAAAAACAAGCCAAGAACAAAACAGAATAAAGAAAGGCTTACAATATTTTGTGCTCCCGGAGAAAAAAAAAAAAAACAAAAAACAAGTAATAATTTAACAATAAACGAAAAAACGAGCCGCGAGTTCGTTGCTCGAGAAGCGCTCTTTAATTCCCGAACTCATCGCTTCTTATAGGCCTTGGCAACAACAAGTTCTGAGCCATCAATCTCTTGTTCGTTCTTTGGCTTGCTCACTCTCTCATTCTTCTGGAGACACTCTTTTTTTTACTTTTTGGGCCGCCGTTTAAGCCAGACACATAGGCCAAGAAATTTCCGAGCCGGCAAAACGCACAGAGCAACCCAACAAAGAAACACGTTTTTGTGTTTGAAAAAAAAAAACAGAGTAAAGGCAGAGGCTGAAATAAAAGCAAAGCAAAACAAAAAACACAGAAAAATAGCTGGCGAAAAATAAAAAGAAAGAGGAGAGTAGAAGAGGAGCGAAGAGAAGAAGGAAAAAAACGCAGACGTAGCCGACTTCTTTTGGCCATAAAACCTTATGGCCAACAGCGTTCCAATAGGCCGCACACACAGCCCAGCGACTCCTCTCTTGGCCACTTGTCGCTATTGCCATTGCTATTGCTATTGCTACTGCTAAGTACGCATCCGAATAATTCCCGTAGTTTATTTTTATTGTTGTAATTACACGTCTGCTGTTCGCTCGCCATGGGCTTGAACTCACTCTCCTCTTCGCTTCGCTCCTTACCTGAAATTTCTACTACTTCTTCGAATATTATTATATATATTTTTTTTTTTTGCACCAAGCCAAAGTGTGACTCAACAACAAAAACAAAAAAGAGTAAAAAACAGAAACCGGTAAAGCCAAAGAAATTTCGTGCGTGTGTTAATCAGAATCTCCGCCAGCCAGAGAGAGAGAAAGAGAGAAGCATCAAAAAACGTGTTTTTTTTTCACAACACAACAATAAAAAAGAATTAAATTATTTACACACACTCGAAATAAGAGGGGACAAGGAGAGCACAAAATATTGTATATGAGCAAAAACGCGAAATATTCCATACAATTATTGGTTCTTTTTTAATGCTTTTGTTCCAGAGCCATAATTACAAGTCTCCGCAACTTAACGAAAAAAAAAAAAGAAACAAAACAAATATTTATTGAAAACAAAAACAAAAAACAAAAACTCTTCTTCACTCTTCATCCAAACTCCAACCGACTCTGACTCGACACTTAATTGGTAATAAGAGCAAATTATTATTAAATATTCATGCCCATTGTGTCTCGTTTTTTTGTTGTTTCTTATTTTGTGCATATAACTATTATTCATTCGTTTGTGTTTAATTGTTATTCACTTCATTTGGTTTCCCATTTCTACAATATATATTTTGCTATTTTTTGGAGCTTTCAAGTTTGGCTTTGAATTGGCAAAAAAAAAAAAAAATAAAATAAATATAAATAAATTCAAAAATGTTATCAATTTATTTGTGAAGAGCTTTTCATTTGATTTACATTTCAAAAAAACATTCAATTTCATTTATGCCCCACAAGGTGAAAAATAATCACACAAATTCTCTGCCATCTCTTGACCAGCAATCAGAAACTGAAATAGAAATGCAGGACTTAAGCCCAGTATAAATATATATTCAACAAGAAATCAAAGCGAAAGAGTTCCCTGGTATTTTTCTAAGCCCCAAATCCGAAAATCCTTCTCCAACAACCCAAAACCCGCCCCAAAAAAACCCATCAGCCATCAAACAGAAACCATTAAAGAATCAAAATCAAACCCAAAAGACAACAAAATATCAAGTAAACACAAAGAAATCACACAAAACGAGAAGCAGGCAAGAAATAAAAAAAAAGTGGTGAATTGTTGCTAAAATCAAGAGAATCTGAAGAATTTCATTCGATACAGAACAGTATTTTAAATTATATTTATTCGAATTAAGTGTAATCGAAGATTTGAAAAAGATATTTACAAGCGAAATCGAAGGAAAAGAAATCAAAGAAGAATTGTGAATTTTATATAAATTTATATATACATATATATCCAACATATATCTATATATATTTGTATGTTCGGTTGTTAATTTTGAGCGTAATTTAAAAAGTGCTGTTTTTTGCGGGGGTAAAAAAAGAGAATCAATTAACAAAGGTAACCACAAAGGGAAATCCGCAAAGCGATAAAAGGAAAGGAAAAAGGTGATAGACCCATAGCTAGCTGGAGGGATAACCGCGCGAATAAAGGTTGTTAAATCGAAAATTAAGTATAAATATTTACAAAAGAGCGAAATCAACCCGTTTTAAATAGAGCAACATATCAATCAATTGAAATCAGCGCATCAAAGGGGACAGAGGGCAAATGATGATGAGAAAAATCAAACAGAAATAGCCAGGAATGAATTAGATGTATAAATAAAAATAAACCCCCGATATTATCGCAACTCGAATTAGTGTTTGTCCAACACAAAAAAAAAATTAAATCATTAATTGTCTATGCATACTGACTTAAATATCGGTTGTAACGAGGCGTATAGAGTCAATTTGTAGGTTTTAAGCCAAGCAGCGTCAATCAGAGACCCAATCTCGAATCACTCTCTCTCAATCTCTCAATCACAAGTAGCTTAAGGTAAGACGGGGCTTTACGATTTTAAGGGAGTTTTTGGGGGATCGCCGGGTCTAATCAATGCCTCGATCGACAAGAAATCGCGTTTTGACAATCACACGAAATTAGCGTATTTCATATATATACACATCAGATCAGATCAGCCAGTCAGCGGCAGCTACTGACTCTGACAATATAGGATTTATATATATACATCTCTACATCTGTACGGCATATATTTATAAAGAACTTTTGCTAGCTTTTAGCACACTTTACAGATCCTAAATCGAACCTCTATTCTACGACAATCTCTAGCGACAACAACCAACTCTCCTCTTGGTAAAACCTTCGAGACTTAATCCTAAACAATCTACAATCAATCGATCTACAATCAATCCGAACTTTAAACAATCTTCGAAGCGGTTTTCAAATCAAATCTCTATACACACATATTTACAATCATCGTCTAAGGTAGTAGTGATATATATATATCGTACATTATAGGGATTATTAACACTTAAAGTACGCTCAAAATCAGATAGTAATAGTGGTTACGTGCTCTTTTTTTCTGTCCATCGACTTATTGTAGCAACAATTCGCGTAAAGCTTAACGACACACAATTGGCATTATAGCATTATACTCTTAGTCAGAACATCGAAAACTAATTCAATTGGCATTATATTCGATATATAGATAACAGCAAACAGAGCTCATATATATATATTTAAAAAAAAAAATATTATATATTCACCAAAACACACACAAATCAAATCCTGTGCAATTATCCCCAAACTCAAAAAACCACCCGTCAAGAAAATACCAAAAAAAGTAACAAATTCAAAAAAACTTCGAAACGCGCCAAAAACGAATTCAATAAAAATACAAGAAAAGCATAAATACAAAGAACACTCTAAAGAAAAACAAATACGAGAAAAAATAAAGTGCTAAAAAAATAAATACAAGAAGGAGGAGATTTTTAATCAACATTTGTTGCCAATAAAACTGTCATCATTGCCGCGTTAACAGAAACCACGGCGTCAGCAGCGATTGCAGCGCTCAGTATCAGCAGCAGCTCTCAAGCGTCGCTCGCCGCCAGCGCCAACGCCCCTGCCACGCCCACAACGCCCACGCTCACACCCACACCGCCCACGCCCACGCCCACGCCGCCCACAACAGCAGCGACAACGGTAAAGAGCGAGATCGCTGCCACCGATTCGGCCGAGTGTTCCCCTATACAAGATTTAATCATGGTAAGCGCCGCCCAAAGAAATCCGATCCTAAAATCAGCCTAAAAAATAAAGATTACCGAGCAATCCAAAGCACAAAAAGCTTAAAGATATCAAGAATTAGAATCGCAAAATTATCACCAGAAAAAGTAATATATAAAATAATACAAAATTCGAAATCAGTATCAGGAACCACATATCTGTCTTGATCGAGGCCATAACTACCTATATCCAACTATATAAAGAGCAAAAATATATATGAAACTTGTACAGTTTACTATGCAAAAAGCCAACTATATTCCTAAACTTAATTTTTTTGGTTACCTCTCTCTCTCTCTCTCATCTCTCTCTAAATCTATCTGCCATAATTAACCTATCTATAAATATATCTAAGAACTAATCTGTAAATTTCGATCAATTTCAAATAGATCTGAAATGTGTCAATGGTGCTGGCTTTTAATTCACTTCTAAGTTGTAAATATTTTAGACTTTAAGTTGATTTGGTTTGTTTTTGGGAAACTAGTTTTAGTTTTAATGATCACTTAACACCTTGTATATATATGTATGGTTTATTTTTAGGTTGTGTTTTGGGTTGCCAAGCCATTGACATTAAAATCTAATTAAAAGCCAAACACATGATTTGGCCACGAGCAAAATTAAGAAACTTTCTCGACTTCTTTGCTTCAGCCTCACTGCTTTCGCATTGTGGCCAAATTGTGAGTGGAGGGTCTAGATCTTTTGAAATTGAACAACAAAATCTCTGTGCCACACTCTGTCTCTGTTTCTGTCTCTGCCTCTGTTCCCGTCTCTATCTTTACGATTCTATCTCTGGTTCCAATTGTAGTCTTAACTATCCACTGGTAGCGCTCGCTAAGCTCAGATCTCTGCTCACTGTCTCTATCTATCTCTCACTTGACTTCTCTGCTATCTGTATCTAAGATGAATTTTGAATCACTTCCTGTAGCCCAAAACTCTTATATTCAACAGCTCCAGATCCCCAAGAAAAATATAAAACACAGTGATTATTAAACCATCCCTAACTATTCTGAACAATTTATGTGGAAGTGGAATTGATAAAAATATTTTTTATTGCAAAAAATTACTTTTATTTTTCAGTTAGTCAGTTTCTTCAAGATTTAAAATATATATTTCATAATACGAGCTAAAAAGACTCTTTATAAAAATTTACAAATCTTAAAAACTATATCAATAAATGCAATTTCTAATAGTTAAGAACAGCATAAAGTTTTTAAAATTTTTTAAATTATATGTTCTACATAAAATTATATTCTTTTAACTATCAATTCCAATTCCACATAATATTTTATCTGAATGGATTTCGGGACTGGGTAACATTTCAGGACTCCCCCCACTCAACACACCAAACTTTTCAGTTTGTTGCAACTTTATGTTTATTATTATTTTTTATTGTGAGAAAAAAAAATATAAATAAAAGAAGAAACAAGAAATACCAATTCAAAAACCAAACTGAAAACCCAGACCATAAAACCAAATACAACAAATAATCTGAACCTGAACCCACCACGCACAGCAAATGCAATTGTTGCACGCACCGCCGTCCACGCATCCGCATCCTCCACATCCGCATCAGCATCCGCATCCGCAGCAGCAGCAGCAGCAACAACAGCCGCAGGTGCATCCCTATCAGGCCATGCAGGTGCAGCACCAGCATCAGCAGCAGCAGCAGCAACATCAGGCGGCAGTGTTCCACCAGCAAGTGGCAGCCATTGCCGCCCAACAGCAGCAGGCGCAACAGCAACAGCAGCAGGCACAGCAGCATCAGCAGCAAATGCAGCAGCAGTTCCACTACCAAGCCCAAGCCCAGGCTCAAGCCCAGGCCCAGGCCCAAGCCCAGGCCCAGGCCCAGGCTCAGGCCATGCTGCAGACATACATGCAGCTGCAGGTGAACAGTGTCCCGGTGACGCCCACCAAACCGTCGGCGGCAACAGTGGCAGCAGTGGGTGCTGTGGGTCCAGTGCCCATCTCCGTGCCGGCGCAATTCTTCGCGGCGCCGAGCACACCGCTGACGATCATTCCGACGATCATACCGGCCACGCCCACTTCGGCGGCCACCACACCGACCAACAATGTAAATAATACAGTTAATCTATCAGCCGTAACTAGAACTACTACCACTACTACTAAAGAGCAGCCGCTGGCAGCCGGCGGACATGGAATCCCAAACGCTGGCCAGCAGCAGCAGTACCAGCACCAGCAGGAGGCTGCCGCCTCCATATTGGGTCCGGCACCCCTCATCCTGGCCAGCGTTCGGGGTTGCAGCAGCGCCAGCAGCGGCTGCAGTTCTGCATCTTCTGATTGTTCTATGCCATCGCCAACTTCACTACACTTATCTTCTCCTAAAAAGGTTTGTGTGTTCACTAAAAAAGAAAACGAAAAAAAAAATGAAAAACGCTTTGAAAACAACTCTCTCTCTCTCTCTCCTCCTTCATCCATTTAGATTAACTCTCTTCTCCCCTTTTTTATAAACTAACTAACTCTTTGTCTACTGCTTTGCCTGCCGTTTTTTGTGAAAAACTAACACACTTTCTCTCTCTGGTTTTTCCAACACTCACCAACGTAGAATTTTCGTAGAACTTTCTCATTTGCTGTTGTAATCCTGAATGTTGTAATTATTAGCTTTTGTAATTTTAGAATTTGATACATTGTAAGACTCTTAAGTTAGATCTAATACATTTATACCTCTAATACCATAATATCCTACTTGATAATTCTTGTATTTTTTACTCTAGGAAGAATGTATCCTTTTTTATTTAAAACTTATTTGATTGCGTACTCTTATAATAGTTCCTGAGAATCCTGTATATATAATTCTCTAATATATTATATTAGATTGCATTTGGCAAATAGTTTGTACATCACGATAAATGAGATATCTAAGGGTTCTATAAGAAGTATAAATTACTTGAGATTCAATTTTATTAATTTAATATTAAAAGAAAGTGAAAGTTATAACTAGTAACTCTTCAGTCTCGTTATAACCCCTCTTTCCTTGAAGGATTTTCTTTACCTTGTTAACCATGTGCTGTTAGGGTGCGAATTGGAAGACAATTAAATGCCAATTAAATAAAATTATATATGAATATAGGGCGCAGGCTGTTTGGGTTCCTTTTATACTTCACTTGTGCTTTTTTATTGGCCCACGTCCGGCTCAAGGATCCCTTTTCCTCTTTTTTTTTTTTTGTTCTTGTTTGGGTTGTGTGAGTCAATTGCGCGTAATAAAATAATGTGCAACCGCTCGGCCAGCTGACCAGCATACAAATGAGCTTCAGCTAGCCGATCGGATTTCTATATAAATTCCGCACGAATTTATGGACTCAATCTCAACTTTGTGGGAAGTTCCGAAGGACAACAAAAAATGGGGTTTTGCAAAAAAGAAAAATAGGAAAAAAGGGAACAAAAAAAAAAGAGAGAAACAGCAAGCTTGACTGGGTTTATTATTTTATCAGTCATAACTATCGCGTTGCAGGCGGACATTAACCGCAATTGTTTGGCCAGCACTTACACTTTGTCCCCGCCAACTTTTCCGGCTGGACTTGGTCCTTTTTGCCGCCTCTTCGCCGTGCCACATGTCGCCCATATTGATTAGTTGGCGTTAAAAACTCCGTTGCAATTTGTTGGCGCAAAACTGCAACCTGCTAGTGTTTTTTTTTACCACCCACCGTAGAATGGCAATAGAACGGCCAGTTGTGTGACCCTTTGCTCCTCTTTCAGTTGTATTTCCCCAGTTGTTGCCACCAGTGTGGCCAGTGTCGTGTATCTCGCCCCCGTATCCTGTGTCCTTTGTGTTAGGTGTCCTAGTGTCCGACGTGTCCGAGTGCCGGTTGTCCACGGTGCGTATGTGTGCTCTGTTTGTTATTCTACGGAACGGGTCTGCCGCATTTATTATCGATTTATCGTGGCCAGCAAAGGAGCTGCCTGCAATTACCACAACACCCTTCGATTCCCGACTCTCATCAATGTTTAAACTGTACTTAAATGACTCTATTATAAGGACCCTTCCCCCTCCACAAGGACACATGCCGCCGCCGGGCCACGTTAAATTATCTGTAATTGATTTTGTTTAACATACGGCACCGGCTCCGACTCTGACGACACCTGAATGTGGCGGAAAAACCGCCCACAATTTATTTAAATCGTTTGATTTGCATTTGTTTTATTTTTCCATCTGCAGTCGGACATGAAAATATTTTGTGATTAAATAGTTTTCGCATCGATGCTCATGCTGTGTAATTATTATTGTTTTAAGCACACAAAAACGGTACACAGCTCAGTTGTATATTTAAATTGAATTCATTTGTGCGAGTATTGTTTTGGGTATTTGTACGACACAACCGCTTTTCCAATTTCCACCTGTAATTCCCATTGTTGGCAAATATTTTCCACGGAAACAGCAGCCGGAGCAGCAGTGAACTGCCTAAGCAAATAAAACTGAAACCGTAACTGAAACTGAAACTGAAACTGAAACTGAAACAGAAAGCCGGCGACAAACAACCCCAAGGTGCTAATAAAGCACCACAAAAACCGCAGGATAAACAAGGATATTGACAGTGAAACATGAAAGATTCAACTCTCTCCATCTCTCTCTCTCTAAGGATAAATAGAAAATTTTTCAAATTAGGCCAGTCTCTCGGGGGGAAATAGAAATAAACATGTTTCGCTCAAGTGTCGCACGGAACTCGCTTTGAAGTGTCGAAGTCAGTCAGCCAGCCTGCACTTTTAATAATATAAATAATAAGCTGGATGCTGGAAGCTGGAGAGGTCCGGAGGATAACTGCCGGCCCTCGGCCAACTTACAAACGCACAAATAAACTTTTTAAATTTAAAAATTCATCAAACTTTCAAGCCGCGCACGACGCCGCCAAGTCAAACAAACTAGATGAGCAAAGACTGGGGGTCAGCAGGGGAACAGAATCAACAAAATAATAATAATAATAAAAAAAATATGTATATATAAGTGTATAGATGTGAGAGGAAAAAATTACATTAATCCGTAATCGAAAAACTTGACTCGGAACACGGTGGAAAAGTTTTCTTTGCCTCGCGTTGAAATTTATAACAGCATTTTTTTTGTATTTTATTTTATAATAAGCGATTTACAAGCGCGCCTTGCATATATATAACAAAAAAAGTGTTTTTCAACTACAAAATTTCAATTATTTTCCCCGGGGGTTGTCCGGCAATAAAATAAATTTGAAATTTAAATGCACGAAAGATAAAGTCTTCTACTAACGCCGTTGTTGTTGCCACCTTAAGAACAAAAAAAAGAAAGTGTGTCAAGAAATGGGACAAGCAATATGTTGCCCAAAATAAGTGAGGGCAGGCGAAAAAGGAATTGCTTCGTGCTTGCATCAAATTGAGATGAGAAAATAAAATTCAATAAACTCTTGTTAAGCACGCAGCAGCAGGAACGAGGAGGGGACAGCAGCAGCTGCGTGCTCCGAAACAGGACAACGTTTTAAATATTGACAGCTACGAAAAAAGGGGGGAGAGTCCTGCCCCCCCCCACACTCTGTCTTTCCTGGTATCCCTGATGACGAGGCTGCCGGGTAAATAGATAAATCAACCCCAGAGACATGTACACCAAGCATTTTTGCATTGATCAAAAGACTAGGCTTGGGTACATCCCAAGCAGCATCAGCAGCAGCAGGGGGGTTTTTTCGGCTGGCTTGGACTTAGCCGAAGGACACACGGGACGCAGGCATTGTTATGATTTATCCGGCTTCCAACAATCGATTTTCGTAGCACACTTTTTGGGGCTCATCAAAAATCTCGATTCTGACTCATAAGAGTGGGCTAATCATAAAGGGAAATATGTCAGTCTTAGACTGTATATAGAACTTTTCCTTTAATGGAGAGAAGTTTATGAGGAAAAATGTATATTTTTTCAGGAGTTTTTCTTTAAATTTTAGCTATGAACCAAGTGAGTTCTTAATTTATTTAACTGCCCAAACTGTCAGTTTATTTTACTCTTAATTAAATTAATGATTCGCAGGCCCACTGTACGCGTGTCTCTTGGTCTGATTTTGAGCTCCTCTGATTCTCCTCCGCCTGTCGCTGACAAACAAATTAAAAAGTTATGACTAAAAACGTTTCGCGCTCGGCAATGAAATGAAATTTGTTCGCTCGGACAACGCTCCCTCTCCCTCTCTCTCTCGGAGTATATTCTCCAGTATTCTGCAGTGTTCCTTGGCGATGCCGCTGGCTAAATTTAAATTGCTTTTGTTGCGCTTTTGTAGTTGTCTAGTTGGAGCTGCTCCTCCAGCTTCTCCTATTTTCCCGCTCCCGCTGATGATAATTTTCCTTTTTGCCAGCGCAAGTTTTCTTTGTTGTTTGCACAAATAGTTTTTGTCGCCAACGCGCGCAGCCATAAAAAATGCCAGATTTTCTTTTGAATGGTGCGGCGCGTGAAAAGAGATCTCTAAAAAAAATAATATAAATACAGAAAAAAAAGAGTAGTAAAAATGTGTATGTGTGTGTGTGTAGATGCGAATTAAGTTTGCAGTTAAACGGCCACGGCTAAGCGCATTAAGAGAAAAGTTTTTGCATCCAATGGCGCTTTTTCCTATTTTCCCCTTTCCCCCGTTAAATTACTACAACCACTATTATTTTTTTTTTTCCTGCTGGTTTTTGGCCAGAACTTTGTGCTGAAATCATTAAAAGCTTAAATGCGGCGACCGGCGACCGACCAGGAGGAGGAGTGTACGAATATGAATATGAATATTGAATGTGCGACGGAATGAGTGACTGAACTGAACACTGAGGCCATTAAAAGCGACGTGCCCTGCCCTTGTTGTACCCCCTCCCTCCCCCTTACCAAAAAGCCAACTTGCGGGGTTGTAACTTTGGCTTTTACGAGCGCAGAATGTTTGCCCTCCAGTGCACTAATCCACCGAGCACACACCGAGCACAGCAGCAGCAAACTGGCAAACTAGGAAACTGGGGAAACTGGGAAAACTACTGGCACATAGTAGAGCACAGAGAGAGGGACACACACCCCACATGTGAACCCAAGCCAACCGGGCACTCACTCAAACTGGAAGCGACAAACTAACTTATTAATATGCAATGCACACTTTGTTGCTGTATTAATTGCAATATTAAATTTCCACTAATACTCGCTTAGCAGGGTCAGGACCAAGGCTCACCTTACCTCCTGCACTGTGCTGAAAAGCTTAGTATTAGTAAATAATTACAGTCTTCAAGAGAGTAGTTATAATTTCCCTTGTATTTTAGGGGTGAAATCAGCTACGAATTCTGACGAAAAACATTTTCTTTGATAATAAATATCTTACCTAGCTGGGCTTAAAATGAGAAATTAATAAATTTCTACGGATATTTGAGAAGAAGGTTGAAACTCTCAAGGAACACTGCGAAGTGTTTCTCTTAATATGAAATTTATTAGCAATTGCAATGAAATTTGTTATTTAACACCTTAATAACTGCTTAACCTTAAGAACTGTTTGATTTTTAATGCTAAAAATATTCAAATCTTTAGAATTACACCTTAAAGTTGCAGAAAATTCTTAATTATTTATTATTACTTCTTTAATTAGTTATTTCTCTCAGTGTCTTTGCCTAGCTTGTTCCACCTGAAAAGTTTCGCCGCAACTTTTAGCGGAGTAAAGTGAGTTGAAAACACCTAGAACCAAGTAATTATTACATGTTTACGTGCGCCAGGACGGCGTGTATGCCCCGTCGCCTATTCCTATGCCAGGATACGAGTGTATTCCAAAGGATGCCTGGCGTGTGTGTGTGTGCATGATCCTTGGTTCATTCGGCATGCGGCACGGGTGCGCTGAAAAGCGATACTAATGATAAGTTCTGCTTGCCAGGAGTCCGTCAGCGAAATGAACTCAATTTGCTACGTTTTACATTACCACGAGCCCAGGAGCCAGAGTCCGGACATCATTTCCATACGTGTGTGAAAATGTTGGGTAGAATTGGGGGGAATTTTCGTGCTCGGTTGCCCGCAGCTTGTGATGTATGCGGCTGAGCAGGGGAAATTCTGCGTCTGGCAGCTGGAAATTGCACTCGCACAACGCACACCTAGAGAGAGAGAGAGAGAGGGAGTAGGAAGAGTTGAAAAAGAAATCTTTCCAAAAATTTTATAAATGTTTAAAAGGTGCAGGTGTAGTTGTAGGAAGTAGTACCTGCATCGATGCCAGACATAATGTTGGCTCAACTTGGCAGTTAACCAAATTTACACACTCGCAATCTGAGAAAGAGAGAGGCTGCAAGTGATTTCATTAACTAGAGTTGGGCAAACACGGAGCAGCAGCAGCAGCAGCTGCTTGCGAAATTAATTTGTTCAAAAATAAGTTTTCCGAGGGCAAAGTTTTTCGTGTTTGCATAGCACACTTCTCGGGGCTGATTAATATCCACAGACACTGCCTCTATAGCTCGAGGAACTCCTTCTCCATCTTCCTCCGTCTAATTATTATTGTAGAGCTTCGCGTGGAATATGTGTGTCAGGGCAAAAGTTGCCTGAAATTTAAGTGCCCTGAATTATGCATTGCAATAAATATTTTATTTTCAAATAAGAACACACATGCTAATGCCTAATTTGTGGCCCTGCTCTCAGAGCTAACGAAGTCGTCGGGAGTTGAGCCTGATTTAATGCAGCTGAGAGTTGGGAAGTGGAAAGAACAATTGTCACCTTGACGTCAACATCAACATCAAATTTTCCGCTAGTTTTATATGCATAAATGCCAGAAGGCAGACTTTTGATGAGTTGTGCAATTTCCCAGGCAGGCCAGCCAGCCAGTCAGAGGAACACAAATAGAAAAAAAATATGATGAGTGCGGGAGAAAAGCCCAGGCTATTGTCGCCTTTGGTTCGCCTTTTGCCTTTCAAGCGATTTTTTCTCTAGCACCCGGAAAAAGCCAAAGACTGCGCCTGATTGTCTGTGTAAATGCGGCGCCAATTTTTTATGCTCATAAATGCAGAAGGCAGAAGGCAGCAGGCAGACCAGCAAAAGCGACTCCACTTTCCACTCAAGTTCATTGTATTTGCATGGACGACCCCCTCCGACCCCCTGGCATATTTTCTGCTGTTTCATCATTCTCATCAACAGACATTGCTCATACGCCACGTTGTGTTCGGTGGCAACAAAAGCCGAACTGGGCAAAAGCTGCAGTTCATATAATTTTTTGTTCCTTCCATACCTTTTCCAACTCTCCCGTTCTCCTTGCTTTGTCCGAACCAAAACGTTAACAGTATTTTCAGCATTTTCGAGACAGTTTGTCATAATTCCATAGAATCAACTTGGCATTTTTTCTCGTTTGTGCTGGTGCTTCCTTCTGCTGGCTTCGGAGCTTCTTCTTCTTGTGACGTTTTATTGTGTCAACATGACAAATCGTCAAGTGTCGGGAGAGGATTCCAGGGGGGTGTTGAGGGGAGTATTGTTGGTAAGGGGGATTAGAAGAAATACGGGCTTCCCCTTATTTAATTTGAAGGTGGTCTTTAATGGTCTAAATGGATGGTTGTACAGAGCGAAAAAAGGGGTAGGAAATTGCAGCTTTTACAATTTATTTTTATTAATAAAATAATGTTTATGTTTAAATTTATTTTATTATATTATTTACCTTATTTTATATTGTTAAATTTCAAGATATTTTTAATTTGTTATTGAAATTTTTATAATAATAAAAAATGTTTGCAAAAAATATTAGACTTGTATTTTCTAATAGCTTAAAATTTGTATTTTTTATATATTTTTTTTTGTATTTATTGATTTTTCTTTGACTAGTTTTGTTATTAAATTTATATTTTGTTATCTGTTTAAAGTTTATAATTCAGCAAGTTCTAAAAGGACTTTTTCAGTGCCTCTTTCTCCCAGTTAAGTGCCCCGTTTATATCCCTTCCCCAAAGTTTGACCCTTTCACCTTTTTTTTTCCATCAGAAGTTACCGGGGATTTGAATTGTTTCACTTTTTATCAGTTGGCCCATAAATTCCATCGCTCAATTACAATATTTGGACCATCGTATGCAAATTTATGAGCATTTTCATTTCGATCAATTTACTCTGCTACTATTTCTCGTCCTTCTCCTGCTCCTCTTCCTACTCCTTCTCCGACTTTTCACATCCCGAAAGTCGAAGTGTGACTGCCGGCTGTCTGAGTTATATTTATGCTTTTTACGGCCACCTTCGAGGGAGAGAAAAATTTATTCATTGAAGTTTTTACAGTCAACTACACACCTCCTCAATGCGGTTAGCCATCGCATCATCATCCACATCCGCATCCTCATCTGCCCTCCTGAAGCTGAGCTGAGCTCTGAGCTCTGTGTGTGGTGAGCTCCTCCTTGGTCTGACGTAATCATTCATACTTCATCAAGTTGACCCGACTATATGGCTTGCTTTTCTATTCAGACCTCGAAGCAGCAGGACCTGCTGCTTCTCTCTGTCCCTGCTTCATTGCTATGCAAACTGCTCCCAATGGCTACGTTTAATGGTCAAGTGTGTAAAATTGCATAGCAAATCGCTGGGATGGTGGAAAAGTGGAGAAGGAGCAGACAGAGCAACCAGCCGGAGAGGAAACGATTCCGGGACGACCATTGCTCTTAGATAAACATCTTTGCCATCTGTTTTTGCTCCACTTTGCTCAAGTTTTGCGTCCTAGGGTACTGCGTACTGGATACTGGTTACTGGGGTCCTGCGACTGCTGACTGAGTTACATATTGATGTGATTTACCACTCATGTCTTTGGGGCCTTCTCTGTCCCCGGCAAATTGTTTTGGAATTCAGTTTCGAATCGATTCTCCTTGCGGCATGATATACACGCCGATACAGCCGATTCATCGCACATTTTATGCCTCCGTTTGAGGTCCAATTTGAACGTGTGTTTGGGGCCATAAAGTATCGGAGGAAAAATAAATTGAAACTTCACCTGGAGTAAATTATGGTTGAGCTTCTGGTTGTGGTGCTCGTATCGGGTTTCTTTAGTAGTTTATTGTCAAATGATAATTGGAGTGGATTTCAGATATGTATTAAATGAGTACAGCACAGGATGAAATCCTTATTTAATTAAGGAATACATTTTAGCATTAAATACTCTCTCTGCTTTTAATGACATCTTTAAGATCTACCTGGCTCACCTTTACTTCTTTGTTATATGCTAATTTCTAGCTATTTTCCAAATACGTGGGCCTCTGCCTCTTCATCAATCAATTTTCTAAGAAATTCGTGAGCTGCCAGGCACCTCTGTCGCTTTCCCATTGTTGATTTCATTATAATTTCGATTTGCATAACCGAATGTCTAAGCAACAATTTAGCATTGGGGCCCCCACGGTCCAAAACGGTCGCCAGGGACTCCTTTTCACTGTCAATTGGTCCAAGGATTTCAAGCTGAGTGGGAGTTATGGCCTCCATCTCTGCCTTAGCCGAGTTTCAGTTCGGAGTTCATCATCATCATCATCGTCGTCTTTGGGGCGGAGTGTATCAATTTTGGGGGCCTCACATTTCATTAGCTTGTCAACATTTGTGTAGCCCGACGAGCCTGTGATGTGATGGCCATGTCTTTGACACTTCAGCCTGCGGCGAGCGCCTCAAATTGTAGTTGCCATGGCCATGTGCCACAGTCAGAGCCAAAGCAAGATGCTTTGGCCCAAAACAGTGCTGTCTCTGCTTACGACTGGGGATTCAAATAAGTAGCCAAGTGTCTGGGATTTAAGGGAGATAAAAGTATCTAAGATTTAGTTGAAGAAGCCCTAAAATAACGTGTGTTTCATGAGTGCTGAAAGGTGAAGAGGAGGAAAGGATAAAGTCTTTTTTGATAGTTAATAAATATGTTATAAGAAAGGAAAGGAAAGCAATGTATTAGTAATATTTTTATTGTATTTATTGAGCACTTGTTTTAGTATTAAAAGGTGAACTATAGTTATTTAATTTATGAAATTACTTTGTTAGTCATCTTTAACCCCTTAAACCCCTTTCAACCCCTTAAAACCGCCCGTAACCAGCTTGAAATTGTCCAATTGAACAGCTCTCTGTACAAGAGTGGATGCTTCAGTTGAAGTTGTTGCCCTAAATAGTTAAACTGCTTAGCGAGTGTCTTGCGATTTGGCAGACTATGCCACATGCTCCGGTTGCTATGCAAATCAATTTTCCCCCCTGAAGCTACTGAGAGCAGAAGCATCGAGTATTTGCTTTGCTTTGGCCTGACGGACTACGAGGAAGTTCATTAGTATTTTGTTTAGTTAACTTTCCATGTATATCGGCTGGCAGGCGGCTGGCTGGGCTTTTGAACTTTGATACCCAGAGATTTTCGAAACGCTTTTGTGCTCACTCAGTTAATTTGTTTTAATTGCCATAATTTCATCCTGCTGCTGCTCCTGCTGCCTCTCTGCCGTCCCCCTTTGATTTTCATGCAAATTTTAAAGAGCTTAAATTGTGGCGTACACACAGAAAGGAAGATCTCTCTCTCTCTCTCTCTCTGGGTGGGAGAGTCAGGTAACGAGCTGTACAAAACGAAATCCTTTTTTAACAAAGGAGCCGGAGGGAGGGCGAAGAGGATGGAGCAGGGGAAATCATAAATTTTGCCCAGAAGCCATAAAAGTGTTCAGCTTCGGTTCGGGGGAGAGAGAAGCAGCAGCTCAAAAGCAAATATGCAATACGCTTGCTATCGATATGCCGAAATCTATGCTCCTGTTGAGGTCCTTTTTTTTGTGTCCTAGACAAAAAGAAGAATCCCCAGCACGTAAGGAAAGAGCTTCGAACTCCTGCTCCTTGGCCCGAAAAGTATTTTATTTATTTCTGCCCCACACACACACACACTCGCACACGGACATATTATCGGCAAATGTTATTAGGACTGCTTGCTCGCCGCCCCGAAGTATGCAACAGTTTTTTGTTCGGCGCTAGCTGCTCTTTTCCCTTGTCCTGATTTTGTTTTTGCTACATTTTTTGTCGAGTCCTGCGGGCAGACAACAACAAACAACAGGCAGCCAATTAGGCGAGCCGAAAAATCTGGTTAACTGTTGCTTGACTCCCATTTTTGGCAGCGAGCCAAGAATTTTCTTTATTGCAATTTAATAGGCTAGCCAGGGTTTCTTTATTTAATTTTTTTTTTTTTGTATATTTTTTGTGGTTGATAGATAGTCAAACGCATTAGGCAAATCGTAAATGTTCCAACTTTTTTTTCCTTCTGCTTTTTTCTTCACTTAACGCAAATGATGTTGATATAGCCGATAGACAGGGTAACTTTCTTTGGGGTTTTTCCAACTCACCCCCCAAGTAAAGAAAGGGAATTCCGCACATAAACACACACTTTGCCACACGGCTTTGTTGTTATGATTATTATTGCTGTTGTTGCTGCTGTTGCTTCTCGGAGTTTTCCGCAGCAACTTGCTGTTTTTCTTCGGCACAAAAGTCGTTGAGCGTTAAAAGCAAACCCAAAAATGTTCTACAACTTTTGGTTTGAGTCTCAACACGAGTGTGTGTGTGTGTTGAAACAAGTTAATGTAAAAGTATTTTTATGCTTTAGAAAACATTTGCCAAGCCAAAAAATTATAAAGAAAATAATAAAGGAAGAACAAAAAAGAAAAACCGAAGCGAAAGGAAAACAAAACAAAAAGTAGAAATAGGCAAGCCTATGAAAATATCAGTGAGAAAATTCTGCGGTTGTTGTTGATCTTTGTTGCATAAATAAAATCAAACAAAATGGATACAGAAATAAAATAAAACAAATTTGAGTTAAAAAGAGCTTTAATATTGAATAAAGCTAAAATTTACGCAACTATTTTAGTAGCCTTTTACGATACTTTCCATTTATTCTATTTTAAATAATTACTTAATAAATAAATAAGAATTGTTAAAAAGAATTCATACTTTTGGGCATTGCATTTTAAATTCTTCAAGCTATTTATTTTTATATATATTTATATTAATTCTAACTATGAAATGTTTATATTTGTATTACTTTATTATCTTCAGTTTCCCAAATAAAATAAACTGCAATAACATATTTTAGAGGTTTTGAGATATCATTAAATAGGCTTTAAAACTTTTTGGAGAATTTTCAATTAGGAATTTTTCGTAATATACTGTTCCTATTATTTCTCTGTGTAGGCAAACGCCCAAAATGCCTGTTGGTCCAACCTCCTCCTTCTCCCTCCTTGCTTTCCCATTCGCTATCCTCGCTCGCATCATCAATGCCGAAGTGGGGGATTCCCATATTATCGTCATGGATCAGCCGCATTCGCTGTAATTTTGTTATAGGCACCGGCACGTGTATGTGTGTATATGGTGTATGGGTGTGCGGGTGTGCGAGTGTGTGTGTGTGGCACAAGATAAATGTCTATTTAAATTGTCCCTGCTTCGCTTCTAGCTGCCGTCCTTTTGTGGCGTCGATTCCTCAATGGCATGGCCATGGCAATGCCACTTGACAGGAGAAGCGGCCACCCAACCTCCTATCCGATCCACTTGAGCCACCAACCGACAGACCGACCCGGGACTCTTCCCTAGTTAAATCTTTATTGTTATCATAATTTGCTTTTATCCGTGCTCAAAGCTTGTCGCATGGCAGGTTACCTAACCAAAGCCCATTCATCCTGCAGAGCAGCAGTTGTAGCGGGGACAGCGGGGTAAGCAAAAAAATATACAGAACCTGAACGTAGACCCCGAGTTCGCATTTTTATCGTAATTGTTTTCGTGCATTTTTTTTTCTGCTGCTGCTGCTGCTGCTGCTCCTCGTCTTGTGTCGCTGGCAAAGCGGGAAAATGGAGCGTAAATAGCATTGAGCTCTCTTTGCGAGGCTTGTTTACCATTTTCCGGGCTTTCCGCTTGCTATGCAAATCAATAAAAGTTGATAATTGAGATTTCTTTAACAAGATTTCGGGTGTCACAATGACAAGCTCCTGTGCCTGACGATGTCCTGATGATGACGACGATGAAACAGATACCGAAGGCCGGGGGAATATTTAAATTATAAGCGCCGGCAGACATCTCTAGGCGGCGGTGTGTGTCTGTGTGTGTGTGTGCCAGTGACATAAATTATAATTAGATGGCGAAAATAGACCTTGAAAAATGATCCCTGGCAATTTCCTGGGAACGGTGCATCATTAAATGAATTAAGGGAAATCTATACGAGTATCATAGAATAATTATATTGCTCGTTAAATATTTTTTCGATTACCTTGCTTCATCTCCTCCTCTCTCTCTCTTTGCATAATTTGATTTATTGCGTTATTTATGATTTGTGAAAAATAATAAAATCTAAAAAAGAAAAAACCACCCTACCTACCTCTCTAGTATTTGTCGTATGAAATTTGATATATATATTATTGTGTGCCTCTAGATAACCCAGAGATTGTTGTAATTGTCAAATGTTTTAGATTTAAGCAAAGGCGAAAACCTAAGCACTCAACTAACTAATTATTTTCTTCTCTCTTTTGTTGCAGGTAAGGATCGATGAACAATTTATATATAAACTAAACTATTTGGTAAGCACATTCGATACTTATTCAATACACTTAAGCTCTACCAGGGCAGGGCAGGCGGCACAATTTCAATTTGTCCCATAAGTATCTTGGGGGTTCTTATTTGTGCCAAAAAATAACCCGCTTCATTTGGCATTGTGGTGGCAAGCAGCCCGGCAATTGTGTGCCATAATTGAATTTTAAATAAACTCCGGCAGACACGCACGAGAGTCGATTGCAGTTGGAGTCGGAGTCGGAGTCGGATCCTTTGCCTCTCCTTGGCACTTGTCTACTTTTTAAACTGTAAATAAATTTCATCGAATTTCTTCGCTGCCAGGCAGCCAGGACAGCCAGCCTTCCTGCCTGCCTGCTGACAAAGACGTCTGCCAGACGAAGGCTCCTTACTCCTTGCTGCGTGCTTCTTGGTCCTGGCTGCTCCAGCTTCTTGCCGCATCCTGCGCCATAAAGTATGCAATTTTATTTCAGTGCGACCGGCATTTACCTGGCATCACTCCTCCTTCCTTTTCTTGTACTTTTTTTTTGTATTATTTTTATTTTTGTTGTGCCACCGCCTTTGTGTTTGCCGCCTGAATGGCATAAAATATTTAAGTTTACATTTCTTGCACACATTACACACACACACCCCGTTCGGTGGTATACGTTTGGGGATCATCCTTTTCCTGTTTTGTTGTCTCGTTGCATTGACTGCTCTGGACTGGCCATTTTTATAACAGGATTTGCCCAGTCAAGATTTCTTCGACTTGACCACACAAACACAGAAAGGTGCACTTTAAGGAAATATTACTAATAAATATAACAAAAATCATAAAGGTTTTGCAATCCCTTAAATAAGCTTCAAAAACTGTCCATAATATATTTAATATTTTATGATAAATTGATGATAATTCTATTCATTCTATTTATAATTTTTCTGCCAGTGCTTAAATGCAACTATGTTTGTCTGGCTGTTTAATATTTGCTCAGCCATTGTCATGGGCAGAGCTTCACTTTGCCTTTGGCCTCCCCCTTCTGCCTCCTCCCCTTTTAACCTGTGACCCAAAGCGAACCAAACCGACCCCGACCTGAACTGAACTGAACTGGCTATTTGTGCAGCACTTGGCTCTCGGTTCGACCGACTCTCGAGCTCTGATTACCGGCAATTTCGTTTTTCCTCACTGCAAATATAATTAAGTCAACACACAGACACACACACAGAGAAAGAGACACAAAAACACAAACACAGGACGTGCTGCAGATATATATCTATGGCAAATAGTGCGAGTGAGTTGCATGTGCATTTTATTTAAGAGTTCAATAAGCAAACTTTGCACCAACCAACCAACCAACCAACCGACCAACCATCGGGGCCAAGAGTGCAGCCATTAGGTAATTAATTTAACACTTGGCCACACAGAGCCCGGCCACACGGCCACTAATTGGCTTCCATTTACCAATTGAGACAAATCCGGCAAGGGAAAAAAATCTAGAATAAAGACCGTAGAGCTGGGAAGCCGATTGGCTGATGGCTGATAGATAGCTGGCAAGATAGAAGAGCAAGCTGCTGCTGCTGCTGCTGCTGCTACACAGTAAGTCGAAATCAAAGCGACGGTAGTCATTAATGCCACTTTGCGGGGCATTTAGGGTTTTCTCAGTGGCAGCAGCCATGGCAATACAGTAGTTTCCACAGAAAGAACCCAGGACCTAACATCTAAAACGCTTCAATGAACTGGTCAAATGTGGAAAAGGGTCAGAGGACGCTACGGTTCTGTGGAGTATGTGGGGCGGTTTGTTCAGGCTCACTTTTGGGGTTGAGTGCTCACTGAACCTGCTCGAAATTAATGTGCCACGTAAAAAGGGTAATTTCCAGAAGCCACGTCAAAGGTGCTGCTGCTTGGCCAAGTTCCAAGTTCAGGCCAAGACTTGTTGCGTGCCTTGTGCACTTTTCTCCCTGACATGACCCCCATAGTCAAAGTGAAGTCAAGTGCAAAGGAAAGTAAAATATTTTCCTTTCAAAAAAAAAAAGCCAACTCAAGAATGAAAAGGGGTAGGAAAAAAATGAACCGTACACCTGAGAGAAAATAAATTTAGTTTGAAATGAAATTTTCGCTATCTTGGAGTTTAAGATCTTGCAAAAATATTAAATATATTTTGTAAGTCGTAAAATGATTAATAAAGCACCTCTTATATAATTGTGGATATCGGTATCGGTATCGGTATCGGTATCGATATAAATGTAACAAACCAAATGTAGTGATATTTTAAAAATCATTTGCTTTAATCAGATAAAATATTCTTTTAAAATGCTGCCTTCATGTTGTAAAAGTTTTTTTTTCCTTTGTTTACTGATAAAAAATATAAAGAAAACGTACAAAATATATCGATAGTTTCCGTATTATTTCGATAGTTTCGATAATTTGTAATTAAAACTAAAGTTAGCTCTGCTAATCAGGCAAATTCTTAACTCCTTGAGTTTTTTTAAGATATCAAACAAGAAAAACTAGTTATTTTCCTAAACTTGTTTCCCAAAAACTTGTTAAGATATTTTCCTAAACTATTCACTACTTTATTTTCTCTCAGTGTTTAAAGTAAAAAAGGGTAGCAAGTCAGAAAAAACGAGCCTGAGAACATCAAAATAGACAAGCTGGGAAACTTTTGTGATATCTAAAAGGGCGCCCCCGCTCATTAAGAGGAAAGTCAAGGAGTAGAGAGTGATGCGCTTGGTGGCGCCTTTGGCATTAAACTCATTAACGGTAATTGCAACCTTTTTTTTCTTTTGGTGGAGGTAAAGGAGGCTCGCATCGCATTTTTTCAACGCAATTTTGTTAATTAATTTTCGCACATGGCGCGACGGCTTGGCACATTTTCAGTACCATCACAGACGCACTCACTCCCATTGCCAGTCGTTACCGGCATTAGTCGATGATTTGGCTTTGAATATGTTGTCAATCAGCAGAGGAGCTTCAGCAGCGTCCTTGACTTGCTCGTCTAACCATACATATCCCATTCGCCGCCACTTGTAGCTGAGTTTTCACTTTGGCTTTGGCTATGGCTTTGGCGTTTTGGCGCTTTTCGCTTTTGGCTTTTCAATTACGAAAAAACACGCCCCTAGCAGTAGCAGTAGCATCAGCAGCAGCGGAGGTGGATTCTGTTTGGATTCGGATTCGGATTCAGTTGGAATAACGCGCTTTGGCCGCCGGAATCAAAAGCCAACGGATCCGCCTCCTGTTGCTGACACTGATGATGATTGTCGCCCCGAGGGGCGGTGCCCGAAATAGAGGTAAAGAGAGTGCACTTCACTTGGAGAAAAGAGTAATGAAATCCGGAAGTTAATTTAATATTTTTTTAGTTTAGTTAACAAAAGGATTTTCTGCAATTTTATATCAAAAGAAAGTCCTGCAAGAATACAAAAAGTTCTTTATTTTAGAAACCTCTACAGTGGTTTTTCCAGTGCACATTCCGCTTTCTACTTTATCCTGTTGGCCTCGAAATAATTTGTCTTGCGGCCAAATGTTCTATTATCGGTCGGAGGTGGTGTGCAGGAGTGTGTGTATGTGTGTGTGTTTGAGCCACTGAAAAGCGAAAAATAATATCCTCACTTGTAGCGCACTCGAGAGATGCCCTGCCCAGATACAGGATACAGGACGAGGGCTTGTTCCCAGACCCTCGAGGCGGTTAACTGAATTTGAGTGAAAAACGAAAGGAAAGCCAGCCCCGGCCAGGAGGAAAAAAAAGAACCAAAAAAAGAAAAGCCAGGAGCAGCTTAAGGAGCTTCTGTGATTTATAAGCATGTGCTTGCCAACCTTTCGCTTTTCACTTTTCCACTCTTTTACAATCAGCAATCCCTTTCATGGGTCAGTGCAGTGCCTAGACAAGGGAGAAGACTCCTGCTCCTGCTCCTGTCACTGTTGTTGTAATCAAGTTAATTGCAGTGAAACTCAGACACACAGAGAGAGAAAGAGCAAGAGCGTACAAAAAGAGAGCGAGTAATTATGAGTAATTGCTATTAATATAATATAGCCAGGAGCTGGCCAAAAGGACATATATTCATAGCGCCCAAAGGCACGCAATGAAAATATAAAAAAATATTACAACAAACACCGCACAAGGCGCGTAGAAATAAAAAAAAACAAGGAAAATTATTCACAGAACGGAACAGAATACATTTGATTATAATCTACGTCAACAGCAGCAGCAGCAGTAGCACTGGCCAACAAAGAGGGTTGTTAGCCCTAGACAAAGCTCGAAAATTGATATTAATTTTTCCGCCTCCTACTTTTTTTTCTGTTTTTTATCCTAAGCTCATGGAATGTCCATAAAAAAATAGAGAAAAAAAAACAAAGTAAGAACAAAAGACCCAGAAAGAGGAACAAAATGTTACGAGCCATTTGTGAGCGCCTTGTTATCGGGACACGCCCACCACGACCAGAAAGCCGGAGCGTGGGCGCAATGTGTTTCCTTGGCATTAATTTTTGCTATTTAGCAACGCAGGAAACGCGCGCGGACAAAAAAAATATCAAATTAATTAGCGAGGCTTTCGTTGCTGCGTCGGTGGCAAAAAAAAAAAAAAAAATAGAAAAACAACCACAATGGCAGCTACAACAATTTTTGGCTAAATTAAAATCTTATTTTCAGGCTGGCTAAAGCCCAATGGAAATGTCACAAAAGCAGGCCAAGTGACCGTGACCGATTTGGAGCACAAAATGAGATGGTTAATTTCGATAAAGGGTTTTAAGAGCCTAGGTCAAATAGGGATGAAAGCAAATTATGGCCAAGAATTTATGAGTCTGTAAGATATTCTGTATTTATTTGTAGACTCCATAATATCTTTACTAAAATACATCTTAGCCACAGGAATTTGCCGAAATTAAAGTCCTATTTCAAGGGTGTGAAAGTGAGCATGACGGATTTGTAATTTATCTAAGGAAAGCCCGAAAGGGATAACCTGGCAATTCGATTTATGCTTTAAAAGGGATGTGCTTTTTTGGGGGCATCCTTTCGATTAAGGACCAGCCCACATAATTATACGCAATAATTAAGCAGTGTGTGTGTGTATTTTGTGTGTGTGGCTAAAGAGATGCCATTTGTCAATCTGACATTGACAAACTCGCTGGTCTAGATTAGAAAACACATGGGCCCTGGGGTTAAAGCCATAATGAGTGCGAAATGTAAACACAACACAACAAATGCCTGCGGTCTCTTGGCCCACAAAAACAAGGACTTGTCCCCAAGCGAACTTGCGTTTTGTGGCCATTTCGGTGCATGTCCTTGCCATTTGACTTTTGCCTAAACGCTTCAATGACTTAATTATATCCCGGACGCATTTGTCTCTAAATCACAACTGCGCGCATTTATCTGTTTCCTTTGTTGTTTTGGCAAAATCTGTGATCTGTCTCGGAGAATTTAACTGCCAGCCACGGGCAAACTATTTTCCAGTTTGAAAAAGCAAACAAAAAGGGAAAATGGCAGAGAGGGACTTGGAAAAACAGGGAAAGTGCTACTGCTGCAGTCAAAGTTTTTAAGTGTTTATTTCAATTATTGTTTGGCTCTGCGTGTTGTCTGCTCGGTGTTTTTTTGGCTTCCTTCGCCAAAATGGGAGGGAGGGCAATTTAATTTTCTGCATTTTGGAGGAGGGAGTTAGGGAAAAGGGGGAAAAAATACAGTAAACAATAACAAAGACTAGTTAAGAAATGCAAAAGTTTTTTAGCGTGAAAGTTGGGTCCTGCAGGACTGCAACAACGACGACTACTCCCCTTTTTGTTTTCATTTTCATTCACGTGCAGTTACTCAATTTTTGCGCTTAAGAACGGGTGCACTTAAAGAAAAATTATGTTAAGGTTGTTAATATTTAAGGAATGCATTTTTCTGGTAATTTCTATACCACTTTAATGTAAAATGAAGCTAACAAATGTGAAACAGCTAACAAATGTGAAAAAACTTGATCATTTCAAATTTTAAAGATTAATTTGTTGTAAAAATAATGCTTAATAATTTTTTCTCAGTGCCATAAGCTTTGCTACTTAGTGTGGAAAAACTCTCTACTCCTTTTGTACTTTTTCCATTCTCTCGCACATGGACGCTTTGGCATAATTTAATTTTACACTTTGCAACTAAAGCAACTAATGTTGACGCGCTCTGGCGAGGAGTCGCAGTCGCTGCTGCAACAATGTTGCCCAACATTGCAGGAGCGAAGAACTTGGCCAAAACCTCAACACCCAACAGGCACCACCTCCTCCCCCTTGCTGTTTGCTGCTGCTGTTTCCCCTCGAGCCTTTTTGGCCTGCGTCTGTTTAGTGTTGCGTGTCGCCGTATTGTTTGCTTTATGTCACACACTCGCCAGAACACAAACGCACTCACTCACTGGTTTATTTGCTCCGACTGCCATATATATTTTACTCTCAGGTAATTGCGGTTTTTATTTCACAAAAATAATAATAGCTGCACCTTTGGGGGTGGCAAGGTGTACACGAACTACGTACAAGTTCGTGAGTGAGTGTGTTTGTGAGAGCTGGATGGATGGCTGTCGGAAGTTGTCAGGCTACAACAATGGCGACAGCGACAATGAAGGCGATAGCGAGCGCCATCTTAAAGCGGCCACAAAAACACACGACGGAGGACACGGCGACCACTTTAAAGCCAACAGCTGAACGCTAATAAGACACACACGCAGACGGGGATCTAAATCTAAGGGAATGGCATCCTTGCTGGGGTGTGTGTATGTGTGTGTTTGTGGTCTAACGCTCCTGTTGAAAAACAGTTGCAGTCAGAATAATAGTAGACATGGTGAGGTTTCGTAGTCAATCGTTAGAAATCGGAATCAAGGAATCAACACAAATTTATTGAATAAATTTTCATTTTAAATGCGCCCAAAAGTATGCTACGATAAAAGTTCATTGTAGCTTAAGAAACATAGCATACTTTTGGGCACCTTTTTAAAAATCTAAATCATTTAAATAAATAAAATATATATAAAAAAAAAACCTTGATTAATTATGTACTGCTATAATTAAGGGCTAAATTAATTATAATATAAGGAAGAAGGTATATAAGTTATTTTAAACCTTACTTTGATGCCTTAAGAACCGCAGTGATCAGGAATATGTAGTTGCAAGGATTTTTTCCATTTCCTATACTTATTTCAAGCTCTGTAATAGTTTAAACAAATCCAATGCTTACTGAACTTTAATATTTATTTTGCCTACATTATGGAAAGCCTATTTAATGCTATAATTACGACCGCGGCTGTGTGTGTGTATGCGAGCGAGTGTGCAGCATAAACCCTGTTAACACACTTAACAACAAACAAAGCTACAAGCAACGCCTGGACGGGCACACACCTCCTCCTGCGCTCTCCTCGAGTCCCCTTTCTGGCCCCCAGTTTTCCAACTATGAGCATAACTTTAATGCTCATTGCTTGGCTCGCTGCCTTGACTTGGCTCGGCGCCAAATTTAAATGAACTGGGTCGCCGTCGACGATGACGACGAACTGCAGAAGAACCCCGCATTCGGATGAATGTATGTGAAGGGGGTGCGAACCGAAGGGGTTGGAGCGGAAGGGAGCCTGGCAAGCGGAGATAGGTGCACTGTGAAAAAGAGGAATTAAGAAAGAAAACTACCCGCATTTCATGAAATCTAGGGTTGTGAGAGAGGTTTTTACATTTATAGTTGTAAAAACCAATTAAAAATGTGTCCAAAAGTATGCTATCAAATTTAACAGTACTTTAGGGACATATAACCGAGTTTATTGCATACTTTCAGGCAGGGAAATATATAGTTTTAAAAGGGTTAAAACAAAATTCTTGCATTTTAAATTCATTATTACATGTTTTCTTTCAACTTTTCTCTTTTTGGAGTATAAACTTTATTTCTCCCAGTGCCTGCCGCCTGAGCTATGCATTTGCATGGGGTCTTAATTACATAATATCCGAATGAAGAAAATTCGAAATGCCCAGCGGGCTCTTGAGGCCAAAACAAAAAGCGAGAGCGAGAGCGGTGTGTGTGAAGCTGAATCAGAATCCGAATCCGAAACCGAAACCGGGCGCCCCAATACCGATTTCCGGGTCGGTGGGAGTTTATAAACAATAGTTCATTTGTGTGCGCTCCGAGGCAGGGCAGCCTTAACCCGTCGCGACCCGCCTTAACCCCTGGTTTCCCAACTAACCCGCATAATGTGCTTACGCTTCATCGATTGACCGTTGTCTGTGTGTATTTGCGTATTTGCTCTTGTGTGAATATGAGTTTGAGGGGGAGTGAATAAGGTCGAAGGTGAGCTGCTCCTGCTGCTGAACGATCAACGGGAGCTGCTGCTGCTGCGTGGTGCTAAAAATGTTAATACAAATCATTGGGGAAATCAAAAATGGCTACAGACCCCCAATCCCCGGGAAGCTAAAAACCCTCGAAGCTCTCCAGCCACCAACATCCAACCTCCAAAGTGCAAGTGAAAATTGTGGCCAAGATTTTCGTAGTAGGCATCCTCTCTTCATGCAATTTGCAAGGGTTTCCCAAGTGGCCTTTCCTCACAGCTCCATCCATCTATCCTCCAACCTCCCTTCCTCCCTGAGTTTGTTGTCAAATTTGCGCAGCAGCAGCCGCTTCCAATTGCAGTGGCAAAGTCATTAGCATAAACGTAGAGCGGCGAAAAGTAGCAAATCCATTAAGGCTCTAGAATGGATCCAGGCTCCGGGCTAACAGTAACCAGAATCCTGGCTCCAGGATACACACGGCATAGGCACTCGACACGAGCGGCTGCTGCTGCTACTGTTGCTGCTGTTGCTTTTGGCAACTCTTTAAAGATTTATGAAGCGTCAAATATTTATTATGCCCGCTTTGCAATATAAGGCAGTCGAGCACGCGAGCCTCATCTTGGCACGGAAATAGTCCATGGCGAAAGGAGACGACCATCCTCCTAAGCCTTTGGTCCTTCCATGTCCCCTCGTCTGTCCTCGCCTCACACACCTACCTACCTACCTGCCTTTCTGGCCCGTGCGAACACTTTTTGAAATTGCAAAGCGGCGCAAATAAATAAAAACACATAAAAAGTAGGCAAACGCAGAGCCAGAAGAAGCTCAGACTGTGAGCCTCGGCGCAGACAGAGGCGGAAAATAAAAAGCAAGGCATAAAATAAAACGCAGGCGGGGAAATGAAATGAATGAGAGCGCAGCCCACGATGATGGGACCAAGGAAAGCCAACAACAGAGCACGGCAAAAAATTGTGGCTAAAATCTTAATTTCAAAATAGTTTAAAGAATTTACTGAATAAAATTTACCTAAAAGTGAATAAGAAAATGTATATCATAAGATTAATCAAAGTTATAGTTGAAGAAGTTTTAAAATCTTTTATTTGAATGCCCAAAAGTATGCAACATATTTTAAATGAACTTTATTCTAGCTTAGATAACTTGTAAATATTCTTTTAGTAATTTTCAACACTAAACAATTTTTGTAAACAAATTGTGCTTGCAGTTTTCCCTTAAAAAATATTTAAAGAATATTTTTTTATGAAAAAGTTGGGAATTATAGACAAAATTAGATGTATTAATAAGGAAACTTTTACTATTTTTCGCTCAGTGCACAAAAATGCAGAAGGGAAAGCAAAACAAAATCAATGCGCGAAACAGGCTGAGCCCGAGTCTTAGTCGCACTTTTACTTTTCTTTTTCCGGGTAGGACAGGCCTGTGTATGAACTGGATGACTAAGGGGGGTGTGTGTGTGTGTGTTGGCACTTCAACCCTTTCAACAACTCACGAGGACGCGGCTCCTGCAGCAACCTCTTCGCGTGGCGTTGAAATATGTGGCCCCAAATATGAAAAATCTTCGCACGAGTCTCTTCCACATTCATATGCTCGTCCATATATATATATATAAATATATATATAGCATATTTTTGCAGTAGAATCAGCAACAGGAGATGGAGCACGTGTGTGAGCGGCGGATCCACCCTTGTTGCTCGGCAGTTTGTTAAAGTGTTGAAATATGTCAAACATCGTCGAAACCATTTCATTTGACTGAACTGGGCGCGACAGTCGTCGGCGACGGCGGCGACTGCCCTTTGAGCGAATGCAAAACGCTTGGCATATTTTTAGGCGCACACAACCAGTGACTAATGATGATGATGTGTGTGTGCCCCGCCGCCCCCCGCCCCCCGCGCGACTCCCTGTCTCTGTCTTTTGCGCCCAACTAATGAGGCGCATAAATTGTACACACAAAAATCTCCACGCTCCAGAACAAAGTTGCAAATTTTATGAGCTTCGCAGGCTAAACAAGCTGTCAGCAAATGTTAGTACACTCTAAAAAAATATACAAAAATAGAAGAGTATAATAACCATTATTAATTTACAAACTCTGCCTACTTTCTGGAGGTTTAAGGATAGGAAAGAAACTTTCTAAGCTTGTTGTATTATCCTTGAAGGGAGAGACTTTCTGTAGATTTTCTCAAGTGCATCAAACCATATACAATATCTCGTGGCCAAAGGCACTCTCACACATATGTATGTGTGGCTCTGACTCCCCTTTGAGCTTGTCTACGAATTCAAGCAGTTTGAGACAATTTAATTAACGCATTTTAGCTGTCTCTGTTCTTCGCTGTCGTCTGCTTGTCATTTGTCATTTGTCAAGTCAGCTGAAGCTGTTGCCTACTTTTGGGTGCCCTCTCTGCTGACGGGTCAGAAACGGAAGAGCTCTACTTTCGGAAGAGCTCTAGCCGGAATAGAACCCAGAGGCCCAGAGCCCAGCACCCAGTGCCCAGTCAAACCAACCAAAAAAACGAGAACTAGAACTGGCAACTGGGCCTAAAAACCACCGATTCGGTGGCGGGGATCCATTGCGCATCAAAGGAGCTGACGAAATGCACGTCACGCTCCAATTTGCATGCCACGCCTTCGTGCTGTCCTTCGAGTCCTTCGTCCCTCTTTACTCACCCACACCCACTCATCAGTCCCGCCGCAGTCCGAGTTTCCGAGGAAGGACGAAGGATAGCAGCCAACCAGGCCACATGGCCAAACAAAAAAGAGTTTTTGGGAAAACAAAAAGCGGAGCAGCGAACCCAAGCCAACCGCAATTTGGTCATGTCCAACTCAATTTTCGTTACGTAAACTGCATCATATGCCGGGCATACGAATAGGACTTTTCTGTTGGACATAACTTTTTAGTGCACTTGAAGAAAAGTGATCAGTTCTAAAGGCTATATACCAAGATGCTAAAGGAATAAAGAGTATATAAGATGATAATATTGATGTTTTAAAGGTTACAAGTAGGATTTACAAGATGTAACTAGTGGTTTTTAAAATAATAATATAGAATCCTTAGAAATACTTTAATAAAAAATGTATTGCATACTTTTAGGTGCCTTCAAAAGGGGTTTTAAAACGTAAATAAAAAAAATAGGTATTTTAAAGAAAATTTGTATATTTTTCTAATAACTATAGTTACTACCACATTCTTAAAACCCTCTATTACCATTTTCTTATGTGTAAAAGTCAGTTTCCACCTTGCATGTACATATTTTGTTTTCGCTGGCCAAAACAACGCCGCAAAAAAAAGGAAAAAACAAACCGTAACCGAAAAAAATAATTCCCCAGCCGAGCCTCGATGGCGGCTTCTCAGGCGCTTCAAATTTAATTAAACATGCACACGTGAGCAAATGCAAATAAATAAAAACTTTATGGCTTTTGGCCATGGCCAGAACAGAACAGAGCGGCGAGAGGCCAAAAGCGTTGGAAAAACCAACCGGCAAACCGTGTGGGCGTCCTGGCCATATGCGTGCGTCTCAGCATTGAGCTCTCGTTGTTTGGTTTTTGTGTTTGCTGGTTTGCTGTTTGCTGGTTTGGTGTTTGGTGTTTGCTAGTTGGCGTGCTTATAAGTTTTAAATTTGCACAGGCCAGCCAAGCGCGGCGGTGGTGAAATAAATAGAATATATTTCTATTTTTTTCGAGACACACCGAAAAAGAGAGAGAGAGCGAGAGTCCCACACGTTTTAAATTGAACGGCTTTTGCCGCTTTTCCCGCAGGTTTTTCATTGCATTTTTTTGTATTTGTCATCCCGCGGATGGATGATTTATGCTGTGGCAGCTGCTACAGAAAACATTGGGTTGGCGGTAACACAATTTAATTGAAATGCACTTAAGGACTTAGGCTCTCGCTCTCCCGCTGCTGTATTACATTTTTTAATTACGAGACGAACGAACTACAGCTTTGCAAATGCGATTAAGGGCTTAAATCCCATCAGCAGGCTGCTGTTCTCATTCCGATTATGCAGCTGACAAATGTCATTTTCTAAATTTTACAACTCCGAAAGTGCAGAAAACTCATATGCAAGCACATGGAAAATTTATGATGAGCATAATAAAATAGAACAAAAAACAATTTAACTTTTGCCTGGACATTGGACACACACAAACACACAATGTGGACAAAAGGGTCAAGAGAGCCAATCAGCCAACCAGCCAGCCGTGTAAATCCTGCTGCTGCGGGATTTTTGTTAAAAACTGCATAATTCATATGCAACTGCAAGGGGAAAAGGAGTAAGGGGGGGCATGGGGAAAGGGCAAAGGACAATCAGCAGCCAGCATTCAGCTCGGAGTCAAGCCGCAAAAGAGCTGGTCGGCTTGGCGTGACCCGGCCCCAGCCCTGTTGTATTTCATTTAAAATTTACAAGTTAACAATATTAAATATTAACAGTTATTTATGCATTTTTCGGCACAAATCAAAAATTTACATACATGGCAGAAAGTTTCCTCATCGTCATCGTCCTCGCAGGCCAGAAGATGAATGTGTTGATGGATGCCAACGTGGCTTGGTCCTGGCATGGCATTTTTCATATATGCAGGAGCAGAGAGACACACAGTTATATATATTCTTGCCATTTCCCACATTTTATTCGACAATATTCTCTGGTCCTGTGACTCTGATTCCGATTCAGCTTCAGCTTCAGAGCTTCTACTGTTGATTTAAATAATTTGCTTTTGGCTTTTGTGTACTTTTTGTGTGTGTTTGTGGGAAAACATTTTTGGCATATTATGTGTGCTTTGCTTTGTTCATTGTTTGACTATGAATTTTTGTTTATTTGCCACAGCTTTTCAACCGGCTTAAATAATAATATTCCTGCCGCTGCTTGCTGCTGTCGGGCAAACAACAAATCAATCTTAATTTATTCAAATTTATTGCCGCAACTTGAGTTGACTTTTTGTTGCCGTGACAATTCCGTTGAACTCGAACGGAAGCTGGCCGAACAATGCAAAAAGTTTACTATAATTTCTATACAAATATTTAGCAGTAATTTCGTTTTACAATTTTCTGTATTTCTTTCTTCCTTTTTGGGTGTATATTGTCTGACTGTCTAGGCATTGGCCAGACGAGTATGCTTCTAATGCCTCGGCAAATATTTACTAATTTTCTAAGCTGCAAAGTCTTGGCTTGGCGAAAACTTTTACATTTTCTGGCAGCCAAAAACTTGCGAAGCCGCCGCTCTGCCCGTTTGCCGCTCAAATATGCAAATGAGTTGAGATCCGAAACTTGCCTGCTGTAAAGTGCCTCGAAAGTGGCAACAAACAAGGCCGGCAACAAAAGCATTAGCCTAAAAAGTGCATTGCAGAGTCAGAGCTTGGCTCCTTTTCCAGAATGCCGCTCCAGAATCCGGTATCCATGAATCCAGCTTCCCGAATCCCGAAACCAGGCTGCGGTTGCAGAGTGCATTTTGAGGCTGAGCCCCCCCGCACACGGGAGGAGTCAAGGAGTGAAAAATAAATGGAGTGTGTGACTGGCAAGTGGCCGGGGCCCAGACCCAAAACATCGGGATTACATTTACACAGGACGTCGGCAGGCGGGGCCAGAACAGCAGGAAGAGGAGCAGGGACTGGCACAGGGACACGGACAGGGAGGCGGGACACGACTTTTGGTAATACGATGATGGTGCCTGTAGATGCCCTCATAGTCCAGCCTTCACTTGCTCCTGAATCCGCCTGCATCCCTGCGCTGCCTGCCTTCCTTCATTCGCTTAGTGTGTGCTAGCCGCGAAAATGCCAACAAATCATTGCCAGGACAACCAGCCAGGCCAAAAGCAGAGTGGAGCATATGCACAGCTAGAAAATAAGACCTTGAATGCAGGGAATCAAATAAGAAATTACCGATTTAACTTTAGGATATTTAAATCCAAACGTATAAAGTATCTTTCAAAGTTTTGATAGATTCTTGAAGCTTTAAAAACCTCTAATAATTGCAAGGCTTTTCTCCATTCGAAGTATGTATATTTATTTCTCAGTGCATTAGCAGCAGGCGGCGGCAGACAGGCATCCAGCAGCTAACAGGCAGCAACATCATCATCAGTCTGCGCCTAAGCCGCATTTTGTGGATTCAGATGTTGCAGTGGCACACTCTCCCACACACACACACACTCGCTTGCATACCTACCACCTGCCGCGTACCTGCAACAAACGAGGTGGTTGCTGCCAAGTGATTTCTGGTCTAATGTTTTTTAATGTTGCTGCTCATGCAGCTCATGTTGCAGCCATGTTGTGTGAGCGTGTGTATGCGACGCTGATGATATTGTTGCTGTCGACAGCAGCGGTTGCTTTGGTCAGCTCACCGTTGTTGTCAAGTTGAAAGAGTTGAGAGGGGCAAGCTGCACGAGGATGCACCTGCAAGGACACACTTTTCGAGTGGAGAGCAGCAGACCTGGCTAATTTTTCGCTCTTTGTGTTTGAGGGGAGAAACGCTCTGGAGTTGAGTCCATTAGCATTTGACAAAGTTGTCCGGCGGTTTGGCCTTACAACCTTCCCTCTTCCCCTCTCGGTGTGTGTATGTGTGTGTTGCGGCTGTGTTGCCGAATTTGACACAACATTTGTCAAACCGCAAAATGGCTGCCACAACGTTACTTTCATTATGCAAAGGGTCAGCCAGACAAACAATGGCATCAACAGCAGCAACAGTAACAACATGAGCGGTTCGGTTTCGTTCTCATTCCACAACAGAACAGAGATCCATCCATCCATCCATACAGCCCCATCCTCGTTTGCCTTAACCCCTTAATGACATTTGAGTTGGTTAGCCCCGTTTGCTGGTCAGAGTCTGGCTAATAAGCCGCGATTTATCAGCTACCAAACAGGACAGAAAACCCCTCGTCATTATGATGGGTAAAATAGCAACAAAAAGTTGTATTTGGAAGGGATTCTTTCAGTCTATTATTTAAATAAAGGTTTTAACAAGTAAGTAGAATTTTCAATAAGCTCAAATAAATATTTTAAAATTTTTTAATAGGATTTATAATGACAGTTTAAGGAATTATTATAGATTCCTTTTACCTTTTCATAAACGTTTTTGTACCACCATTTTCAATGTTTATTACGATAAATCAATCATATTAGAACAAGCCAAACTAATATATTATATATCTTGTAGAATATATAGTATAGTATAGCCAGAAACCCTAAAGTATGTCAGAGCGAATCGATCAGTCATTCATCTGCACATTTTTGCACACTCAAAATCGCATTACTGAAGATGGAACCCCCGGCGTATGCGTAATTTCATTGCTAGCGGTCGACCAGGAAAATTGTATTGCGAAAATTTGCCAAATGCAATTGTCACAGCGTGATTTAGCTGGCCAAAATCGATGACAGGACTAGCCAGACAGGAACAGGACTCTGCTGGTTTTCTCCCTCTGTGTGTGTGTTTTGGGGATGAGAATGAATATTGGGCGATAGAAAGAGGAAAAGAGGAAATCAATTAGTGCAAACATATTTGGCAGGGCGCTAAAAGCCTTGACGGATGATGATCGATAAATTAGCGAGAGCCTCGGCCCTCGGGCGGATGTGTGATATTACTGCACATACAAACATATATGTATATTTATGAACTGTGGGGAAATTATTTATTTACAAGATAACGCTTGACCGCCTGCTGATGCTGATTTTTCCCCCCGCAGCCAGCTGATAAATATTTGATGGGCCTTTTTTGTTGCCATCCAGCGAGCGAGCCTTGTTTATTTAGCAACAATTAGCAGCTTACAAGCCAGGCGTATTATTGATTTCCATATGCATAAGGATTAGCGAATGTTTCTGTTCTTTTTTTCTCTCATATTTCTCACCCACGAAGCATGAAGTATTTTCTATGCAAATGCTGGCTGAGTGTGTGAGTGTGCGTGTGTCGGCGGGGCAATAATTAATAATTTAATTGCTTCTGTTTATCTCTTAATTAAAAGGGATTTATTTGACCATTACAATACGAGCACACACACAACGCGCAGCACTTTACTTTTTATCGCCTTTGCTAATTAAGTTCCATAATTAATGGCTCAATATACAATACAATACATTTGTATATATATATATATACAGATTTGTTATTGACAATTGAAGCAAAGATTTTATCCCCTTACGGCGCCCCCCCACAAAATCTGACCACCACTTGTCGATGAAGATGACCACAAAAAGTGATTAGGGACCGGGCTTAATTAGATTTGATTGCTCAAAAGATTTGACAAAACCAATTGCAATAAAGCAAATTCAACATGCTAATCAAATTGTATCTCACTCTCTCTCTCTCTCTCTCTCTCTCTCTTCTCTCTCCCTTTATTTACAGGTGAGTTGCCCACAAGATTATGGCCAAATGCCGGCTCAATTAGTAAGTAGAAAGACCGACAAATTCCACTTCACTCCACTTCATGTCCACTTCCACTGCGGGCCGAGGACTACAGAAGGCCTGTCAGCAGCAGCAGCACGCCCTCAAGTATGCTACACTAATTTAATTTCAAGGCATATTTGCAGTGAGTAGCGTCTTTTCTGCCTATTTGGCACAAACCTAATTAGCCGCGAAAACAATGGCAACCAACCGCTGGCAGCGTAGCCTGCTCTCCACGAGCAGCATCAGCGGCGTAGCCCCGGCTAATTTCCATAATTGTTATTATAGAAATTCAGCAGCCATAAACAAAAGGTTAGTTACTTGCCTAATGACTTGAAGTGCGTCCTGCTTGGGGGGCTTCGAGACTACGGACTAGGGACTCGCGATTCAGGACTCCCCTTGACTTGATAAACATGTAAATGCGCTTATCATCCCGCTTGGCAAAAACTTTTACCGAGCTCTCTATCAGTTGATTTTTGAAGTACACGCTAAGAAATAATCGGAAAATCATTTAGCTAAATTGGTAGTAATATAAAAAAGAGTTGTGTAGAAATTCAGGTCTAAATTGTAGAGGAATTATTATATTTTGCAGAAGAAGTTGAAGAAATATTACTTAAAAATTAATTCTAATGAAAAAATTTAGGGAGAAGGGAGTTGCTTAAACACAATTGTTTTCTTAAGTAGGCATTATTCTTCATCGGTTTCTTTCAAGTCTCAGGCGTAAGATAGTTAAAAGGCATTGTCCTTAGTCTTCCTGACAAACCTTCAATATCCTTTCTCTCCGTGCAAATAAAAACCGCTCATTCATAACCCTACAAAGCCGTAGCCTCTCACCCAATGCGAAAATGATAGCTCACAACTTTTCAACTATTTGCCAGGGAGAAAAAGACGGGTAGTAGGGTAGGGTGGTGGCTTGTGTTTATATTTTCTTTTTAGTCATCCTGCCAAAAGAAGGGAAGAGGGTGAAACAACCCAGCACTAATTAGGCTGTGGCGTTGATTTTTATGCGCCTCAAAATTGAATCGGAAGAGCCGGCCGCCGCACACTAAACGCTTTTAAAGACAGATCTTAAAGGCTGTTCGAGGAACTTTTACGAGGCGCAGACAGCAAAGGCCCAAGAAAACTTGAGGATGGGGACTAAAGTCGAGGAAAAAGTCGGCCTACAAAAGTTCTACGTTGTTCGCTGCCCGTTGAACTTTACAACTTTCGCAATACTTTGCCGCTTTCAGTTGTTTGTTTTTGCGGACTTTCGGGCCGTGTCCCGGACAAAGTGACGACTTCAACCGGACGCCTTTCAATTATTAATGCCACTTTGTGCCAGTGCCAGTGGCAGTGCCAGTGCCAGAGCCACAGCCACTGCCATTGCCATTGCCACCGCTGTAGTGTAGTTTAATTAATTAATTTGACAAAAGTTTCGAATCGAACTGAAGTTCCAGCAACAGTCTGGCTGAAGTCGTCTGACTGGCTGTCGGTCTGCGGCTTTAAAAGCCAGTCTTAAATAAGACCAATCAATACACAAAATAAGTCATAAGAAAAGAATATAAAAGAACATAGAAAAAAATCAGTAGGCAAACAATAAATTAATTGTTATTTGCTTGCAAAGGCTTCTCTTTTACGACTCCAAAACAATGGCAAAGAAAGGAGGCATTCTTCAGGCTTTTCCACAAACACATATTCCCATTTATTGTTTTGGCATTTTTGCTACCTGGCCCCGGCCTAGTAGCTTATGGCTATTTATGAATTTATGAATATTTCAAATGAAGTTTTCATTAAGTGCATATGTATGGAGGAGCAAATCCTTTGACGTCAAATGCAGTTGTTTGCTGGAATTTTGCTCGACTTTATTTGAGCACACAGCAGACATTTCTGGGCAAATTCCTCTGATGCCTAGATTACGAATTTAATTAACAATCTGCTCTTAGCTTCGCCTTCGCCACCACCACCACCACCTGCACCTTTTTGTGGGCCAAATCGAAGTTGCAACAGGAACGGTTGAAACGAAATACAACAAAAGGGCCTGGCGCCACGACCTCAAAAATGTTTATGCCGCACTTCCGTTACTGGTTTTGCTGCTGCTGTTGCTGCTGTTGTGTGTTGCTGCCGCATGAGTTGGCTATAATTAAAAATGCTATTACTGCCAACTTCATATAAATTTTTAATTAGCAATTTTTGCTATTTTCCTACTTTGTTGCGGCTCGGCTACCGCCCACCCAGAGACCCGGACCATTGTAGCTGCTGGCGAACTTTTTAAATTAGCACTTTGTTAAACACCCTGACGAAAAAGGTAGCATCCTACTCGGCTCTCTGGCAATGTCGGCATAAATTGTTTTTTAAAAGGATTTCGTCCATTGCCCCTGCTCAGTGCTCCCTGCTCCCTGCTCCCAGCTTCCAGTTGTTTCCCTCCTCCTCGCCGGATCTGTTGCGGGGCCACAATTTTTGAGGCAACCGAAGAACGCGTGCCACGGCAGCTGTTCGCACGCATTAAGCTCGTTGTGGTGCGGCAGCTGTCATAAATTTTTTAGATAACAACAAAAGCAGGAGGACATGCCACATACACGGCAAGAAAAGTGTCCTTCATAGCTTCCTCTAAATTATTCAGTTATCTTGAGGGTAAAAGACACATAAGAAATACAGGTTTGCAGGAACTTTAAGGCAAAAGGAACAACTTTGAAGGCTTTAAAGTTATCTCAATAACAAAATTTGGATTATTTTACTATGCAAACCTTTAAGTATTTCTGTTTGTGTACCAAATAAAGGCGCAAATAAAACCAAAGCCAGCTTATTTGCGCTTTAAAACTTGATTAGCATGCAAAAGGGGCGACGCTGACTCTTGGCTCTTTGGTAATTATTAGATTTTATGCATGGCCGCCGTATTACCTACCACTTTTCCAACGGCCATAAACAGACGCAAATATTGACAATTATGGCCTATAATTTGACACCCATCGGTGGCAGAAGGACACGCATGAAGCCAAAAGGGTTAACAATTTAAATTAAAAGAGCATCAGTCAGCCAGCCGACACACTCACATGTGCATATACTTTACGATTCAGCAGCTTTTGTGTGTTATTTGCCAACCCCGACCGACCACCCCACCACCCACATCACGCACTTTTCATGCATTTTAATTAAAATTAAGTTCATTTTTATTACCAACGGAGAGTGGAGAGCGACAGAGAGCTAGTTCGTTTTGGGCGCAATTTTTACAATTAAATAAAGATTTTATTATCATATGCCAGCACGTCTTTGTCTGTAAATATTTAAGCTGCAGGCAGAGGCAGGCAGCAGGCAGAGCGTATAAAATTTACTGAAGGTGTCGCGTCGGCATATTTTAAAAGCGTTTTTGTTACCACCAGCAGCAGAAGCAGCAATGGCAGCAGCATCGCGCCAGTTTACTTAGCCAACACACAGACACCCAAGGCAGGGCCCTTCATATATGCAAATTTATGTGACATTGCGGCAAGCACGCGTTCACTTTGGCTTAAGGCTCTCGCTCTCTCTCTCTCTCCTCGCCCAAAGGAATTTCCGGTGTTGTGTGCGGCGGTGGCTTTTGTTTTCTAGCTGACGCTGCAGCAGACAAAATGTGGCCCAAATGTATGCAAAGCTTTGTTTAAAGTGTCATACAAGCGATACGAGTTGCTGGCATGTGTACTGGTGTGTGTGTTTGTGTTTTTGTGCGACTTGTTGGCAATTTAATAGCTCCGCGACCTGCTCCGCCGTTTATGCATATTTAATAGTTGCTATTTTTGCTAAGTGCTCGAAATTATCGTCAGCAACTGAGGCATCCACCGAAAATCTGTCGCTAAGCTCTTAAGAACACGAAGCATTTCAGAGTGTGTGTGTGTGCGAGAGGCGAGTCATTAAGAATGCACAGGGAAAAATATCACCTGGAATATTTAAGTGTTTTTTGGATGATTTATAGCAAGGAAATTGTATTTTCTAGGATGTAAAAAGTAATTAAATTCAATAGATGTTACTCTTTCACTAAAATTTTTACTAAATCTTGAAGAATATTTTTAGATGCCATTCTGTTAGGATTTTATGGCTGAGCTTGGGAATATTTTATATATTTTTTTATATTTATATATTTACCAATCATAAATAGACAATTCCAACCTCAATTTTCACAGTACTTGTAATTTCTGCTTTAGTGACAGTAAGGAAATAATATTTCCTACTTCTATTTTTGGGCACATGACACAAAAACCCACTAATTAAATGTCTGCCATGCCTGGCCTGTGCCTGTGCCTGTGCCTGTGCCTGGCAAAAGTTACTCTCGACCCTCTGACTCCCTGACAAGTTACACAATTAGCAGCTGGCAAACCGAAAGTTGCTCAAACATTTCAATGAATTCTCTCCAAATTCTACTCGGCGAAAGTTTTAGCCACCGAAAAACCCATTTTCCGGGGCCCATTTCCTACCCTGCGAAAATTTTCCATCAGATGCTAATGAATTGCTGTAACTGACTTGCTTCTAGTTCCGAGCTCCAGGATTTATGCCATGAAAATTCAAAGGTAAATAGCATTTTTACCCTGGGAGAGAAGGGTCTTTGGGGTAGCAAACTTTAATCAAGCGATCCCTTTGTTTGCCAGCCAGCCAGCCACGCCCCCTCGCCTCTATCAAGTTTGCATCAATTTCAATATTCCCACTGTTTTCATTTAATTTCAGCAACTTAAAACTTAATTGTGCGCTTCCCCTTCTCCCCCCTCTAGTGTTTTTTTGCTTTTAAATTTGCAAAAATTAAAGCACGGAGGAGGTCCTCGCAACAGGTTGCCACAACACAATCTCTCGTTTTGCGGGAAAAGAGAGAGAGAAAATTCCGGGGAAAACACCGAGTTGAGATTGCAACGCAGCAGGTCCCGGGTCGGGTCTTGTAATTTGCAGCACAGCCAGCGACAGCGGCAATGATAGTTTCCCACCGCTTTTCCAGCTCCTCCTCCTCCTCCTCCTCCTCCTGCGACTCGCTTACTTTTCGTTATGAATAGCCATTGGAGCAGGCGAGGAAATGCCGGGAAAATGCAGGGAAACCCTGGGTACTGCCCCCTCAGCTTCATCATTTAAAAGCGCATTAAAAAGTTTTTAGATTAATTTCGCTTCTTGTTTTTGCCACTGTTTGCTACTTACTCTCCACTGCTGACGTTTTGTTTTCGCTTAATGTGGCGAATTTTAATCCCAAATTGCTGAAATTTAAAACTCGCTGGAAAAAATTCTTAACATTATTTCTGGGGAAAATATGCATATATTTTTTCTCTCTTGCAACAATTGCTCCGGTTACTAATAGGTTTTTCGTGTTCAGGATCCTCATACGTTTATTCATGAGCTAACATGCAAAGTGTAGTTCCTGCTACTACTACTACTGCTGCTGCACTGGCAATTCAATAGCTTTTACCTTTTCAATACACATTTGCCAAATCATCAATATTTTTCCTCATCTTGCATCTGGGAGCGATACACAAGCATCGCCCCAAAGTGAAGGATGAGGCACTGGGAGAAGTCAGGAAATATTTATATAGATTTCCATAAATATTTTTATACAATATACAAATTAAGTTGAAGAAAAATAATGCAAATAAGTAATAATTTGTTTGAAAAGTATTTAGCTCTCATAGAAATATATTTATAATATTTTAAATACTAAGACAGCTTTATTTAAAACCTAAAACCACCTTGAGACCCTCTAAAAACACCTTAACACCCTACAGAACTTCCTTAATACTTCTAAAAACCTCTGAAAATCCTCCTAAAAACCCCAGAAAAATTGTCCCCTTAAAGTTTATAAATATTTTTTCTTAGTGCCCTTCTGGGGTTAACAATGTTTGCTCTGTCTGCCAAACGGGTCTAGGTGATCAAGGGGGTTTGGGGTTTGGTCCTGGCACTCGCTTTCACAATCATTTTCAATAAATTTATCTGCAATTTCAGTGGATCCCCACTCACACACACACACACATTTATAGAAAAGAGGAGCGCAGCTCCTTGTTGTCGCTCGAATTCAATTCCAAGCAGATTTATTTTTCCACCCAGTTTTCCCATTCATAATTTCCATCAGAAGAGGGAAGCCCCGCTCGCTTTTTTTGTGGGGCTTTTGCTGCTGGCTCTTCTAATCCGTCGCTGATAATTCATAGCGCAGAATGCGTGTGCGACCAAATGCGATTTTATTTGGGTCTCCACTTGACTGGGTCTGGCATACTATTATATATACTATTTACTCTGCCGAATCCTTTTTCGAATTTAATTTTTATTATATTCATTTCTATGCGGTTTTTTTTGGGTTCGACCTTTCTCGCCACAAATTATACGCAATTAAGCAAATTTGTCTAGGTCCCCGAAACGAAAAAGGGGCAACAAAAAATCAAAGCTCCTTGGACTCAGGTCTCAGGTCACTGATTAACAACCCCGACAGCCGGCAGCCGGCAGCCGGCAGCAATCCTATGAAAACAAATTGCAAAAAAAAAAGGATAAATAAAAATAAAGAACAATAACAGGGAGCAACATGTAAATAAATGCAAAGAAACGGAAAAACAACTAGGAAACGAGTCTCTACAATGCGACGCCGTCGACCTTTCTCCATGCACTTGCCAAAAATGAATGGTGGAAAAAGTAATTAAAAATATAAAATATAAAAAATAACAATAAATCTGGATAAAAATGTATAATTATAAAAATTTGGTTTTAATTTTGAAATAAGTGAAAAGGCTGTAAATAATTTAAAATATTTAAATGCCATTAAAAGCACATTCATTTAATGTTAACAAACAAATATATTCTACAAATAGTACTAAGATGCTTAGTGTTTTTGAAATATTTTTCATAGATAAATCGCTAAAATAACTGCAGTGTATGATTCCCGGGTTCACGTCCGGTCTGTCCTGCGGTCCTCCAAGAGACGACAGAGAGACGCGGCGGGGCGAGTTCATTTAACTTACGGCGCGTTTCCGATTTACCGCAAATTTGACAACCAACAAACAGCCAAAAATTCGCCCAAAGGCCTCTTCTGTGCAATGGCAAACAAAAGGGGCAAAAGCCAACAAGTAAATACGTAGCTGGCGATAGGGAAAGTAAAGGATAGCAAACGGAAAAATCTAAGGGAGGTCGGAGGAGAAAAAAAAACAGAAAAAAACTCTGCTGAGAAGCTGTCGGGGAAAAATTTGTAAAATTCAATTTTCGCCCAACCCTTTCTCGTATTTTTTTTTTGTGTGTTAACACTTTTAACTTTGATTTATGCAAAAATTTCCACTTCACTTTGCACATGGCCAAAAAGTTTTCTCCTTCTGGCCCGTTGATTTGTTGATTTCTAACAAATATTTGTGAGCTTTTCCGATAAAAAAATATCCCGAAAAAAAAATACAAGGAAAAGGGATGGACAAGCGATGACTGTCAAACGTTGTCGTGGACCCCATCGTCAATGAATCATGGCGTCATTCTTTCTGTCACCTTTTCCCCGCATGTACAGATATTTGTTCTGGTCCTCGTCCTCGTTCTCGTCTGGCTTGATTCTTTTATGTGCTCGTGTCATCCGTCATCTCTCTCTCATCGGATTCGAGGATTTTTTCCTGCCCCACTCTCGTTAGTGTCACGGACCAACACTTCCGGTTCACTCAATCCGTAATCCTTCGCTAGGAGCTGCCACGACGACGTACCTTTTGTCTACGCTCTCTCTCACTCATTTATCACTGCACTTGTGGCACACTCTCGGTTTAATATCAATTTAAATTTCACAAATTTCATTGCCGAAATGAGAAGCGAATTATTCATGACCGCCCTTCATTAGCCATGTCATCGGCCATCATCATCATCATCATCAATGTTGCATTATTTTTAATGGCAATTATGAATATTGCACACACACGACCGGGATTTTTTCTAGCAAATTAAATGGATCAGACCCGCCAGAGGGACTCTTTCAATAATTTAATTGCCCAAAGAAGAGGCGTTGCAAGTGAAAAAATATATATATGTACATATTGGGGCTGCTTCGCAAAAACATTAATAAACCGGAAGCACAGCACGAGCTCTCCTGGCGGAAATGGGCGAGAAAAAAAATACAGAGGACACCCGCTGGGGCCGCGGGGGTGTTTCCCTTAACACACAAAGTCCAAGCGCGGGTTCACTCGCCCATCATCAACAGTTTTGTATGTTTATCTGTGCGCGAAAATGCATTTTTGCATACAACATACAACATAACCGCAACAGATGCGGTCGCTTCAATATAAATGCAGTTACAAATGGCGGACCTCCTTTCATTTTTTCACCCGTGTGATGCGTGTGTGTGTGTGGTCATTACAGCGAATTGCATTTGCCAGTATGTGTGTGTTTTTATGGTTCCGTGTATAAGGCCCCTCCTCCCCAACTTGTGTGCGTTTGCCTGTTTTTTCCTTGGTCATTTCCGTTTTTGTTGGTCCTGCCTGCTGCTGTCCATTATGCCGGCTGTCCTCGCTCGCTCATCACCAGGCGGGCGGAAAAGTGTGGGAAATAATTCGGAAAAGGGGTTACCAGAGAGAGAAAGAGAGAAGTCCTGCAACAATGCAGCGGTCATTTGGCTGCCCCCTGACTTTTGTGCGGCACATATGTTCACTAGGCAAAATCATGTGCGATTTTATTGCCCCAACATATGTGAGAAATGAAATAAATCTTTGATTTACTGGCATTACAGCAAAGGATATTTCTTTCTAGAGGGTCTGCTGGGTACTGCTGCCACATTTTTTCCCTGTTGAAGCTCCAAAATTCCCACAAAGGCTCTATGAATCTTTGATAAATATCCATAAATACCTTGATAAATTTTCTCTACTTTTCTCCCAGTGCCCGTCCTAGTTGCATTAATAAAATGCATATGACAGACGGCAGGGAAAACTGGCCAAAGGGAAAACGCGAAAAGCGAGCAGTGAGTTGATACAGACACACATACAAATAACGCTAATTATGGGACTTATAGTCCGGGGCGATGCACCTTTAAAGCGGATTTCTTGTTAAATGCATTTCCGGCGAAAAGCCGCTTTCCATCAGCTACCGCACACACACACATTTGCTGTGTCATTCACGTAGGACAAACACAATCAAAGCGCTTTCAGAGCCGGCTAATGAAGAGCAAATGCAAATGGTTCGTTCTCTCTTTCTCTCTCTCTCTATCTCTCCGAACATCTCTCTTTCTGCGGCTCATTAATGCGCATAATCAAAGCGGCAAAAGCAGATTCTGCCTCGCCAGGAAGCAGGGGCAGCAGTGGCAGCATATTTGTCACATGATTACCGTATCAAATAACACGCAGACACAGAGACAGGCAGACAGACAGAGGGATTACACGAGGCCGAGACATGGCCATGGCTAGCTGGCATGATAAAACCATCCTGCAGCCAACAGCCTGCAGGCTCCATCCTCCGATCCGATCGGCCGTCATAAAGCAAATTTCGCGTTTCGCAACTGAAAACCACAAGCACCATAATTTGGCACTATCCACAGTTGCCAGCGGTGCCTGCTCGCTACGGTACGGTGCGGTGCGGTGTGGTGCGGTGTGGTGTGGCAAGGTGGCCCAAAGAAGCGTCCAACCATTCCATCACATTCACTCAGCCAGCTGTCCAAAGTGCACAAAGAGAAATCATGACAGAAATCACTTTAAAACGGGCCTAAAAGTAGGCTATGGAAAATATGACCATTGCTTTCATTGCATACTTTTAGACACTCTTTTCAAGAGATTTCAAATCTCCAGAATGCTTATTACTCAGTTAAGAAAATGGAGCTTCTACTCATACATTAATTAAAACCACATAAATTCCCAGTGCAGGCGGGCCATCCTTGCATTCGGTGACATCACAGGACGAGTCACAACGAACAGGAGGAGCAGGCGTCGGTCAGGAGGAGCGGACAAAGACAGCCCGCAAGCGTGTGGCAATAGACAATGTCTATGCATATTTGTCATATGTGCAGTCCCGGCTCGTTGTGGTCCTGCTCCCACCCTCGCTTCCACACCCATTCACACAGACAGTCACAGGCAGACACATCCTGCCAAAACTGAAATTGAAACTGTTAAGAGCCGTTGTTGTTGGCTGCTCTCGGTCTTTGGTCTGGTGTGTGTGTGTGTGTGTGTCCTGGCCTCGTCGCCTGGTAGGCAGATAATTTGCTTGAAAACCCATTTTCCGGTTGTTGTCTCAATGTGTCCTCTGTGTTTTTGTGTGTTTGAGTGCTTTGTTTGACAACTTTCAGGCCGTTTTCAGTGATCACTGTCACGGAACCGGTAAGGATCACTTCAAGGCTTCGAGGAGCTGGCCTTTTTTTTTTTCTCACTCGTTTTCTGTTTTGTTCGCCTATTTGTTTGTCGTTATGACCGTCATGAAATTCAGGTTTTTAAGCCGTGCCGCACATGTTTCGCGCTCTCAAAAACCTCTTAGGACAAGTGCAGCTTTGTTGCTTTTACGGCCCACAAAACACACTACCAATTGTCGCTGTATTTTGCACGAAACGCGAACTTACCTTTGGCACTGAGCATAAAAGGGGTTATGTTTCTTAAGGGGAATTTTAGAGGGGTGTTTTATGAAGGTTTTTTAGTTTTTCTTTTTAAATTAGCGTGTTTTCTAGGGTAATTAGTCTTTACACAAACTAAATGGTGTTTTTAAAACTACAAACATTTTGGTTTGCTTTTAATGTGTGCCAATTAAGCTGATGTTTCCTTTGAGACCTTGTGACTCCCAAATTATTTTTAGGCCTTTAAGACCTTTAAATAATGAGGAGTGCTTGGCAAGTGATGATGTATGATTTGCTAAGAGAAGCCATAAAAAACCTTTAGAATAGAAGGTCCTTGAGCAGATTTCGATTTATAAAAACTCCCACACTTTTTCTCTGTGTAAAAAACACGAAAAAAAGGGCCTCACATCAAACGTGGCCCAAATGTTGGCTCGCCTTAGGAATATAGCACTTAACGGCATCGTTGGCTCAGCTTAAGTAGTCGCTGCCGAAAGAGACGGAGATTACTGGGAGAGCAACAGCCGCAGCAGCAGAAGGAGCAGGAGGAGCAGCAGCAGCAGGACTAGTCACGGTCTCCTCAGCTATTCCATATTCATAATTGCTAATGGAATATGCTGTGACAACCGCAATGATGACGAAGAGAGAGAGCGAAGCGCCCCACCATCATCATTATCATCATCCTCGTAATGACGATGACGATGGTGATTATGAGCTCACGGCCCACTACAAAGTGTTTTTACTCTCCCCTCCCTTTACGTAGATGAGGGAACTCCCTTACCTCACCCATATATATTTCCCAGAGCTGTTTTCGGGGCCATTCCTGGGAGAAATTAATTTGCAACTTGCGAGACATTTGGCGCTGGCGTCTATTTACATTGTATATATTACGTATACGCCACGGCTGCTCGACTGCTTGACTGCCTGACTGCTTGGAGGTTAGGTTAGGTTTTCAGACGCGGCCACAGCTGCTTCTCGAAAAAATGTGGGCTAATTTCTAGTCGCCGCCCGTCACCTGCAGCTATTTTCACATTTTTCCTTTATTTTTTTCTCTCCCATTCACTTTTGGCCGTGTTCGTTCTTTGTTTTTTTGTCAAGTTTTTGGTGGCTGGCTGGCTGGGGCTCTTTGTTAATTGGTTCAGTCACCTGTCTCTTGATCTGCCAGTCAAGCGCACACGACCCGTGGAGTCGATGGTCGCACCACCATCGCCGTCGCCATCGCCATTGCCATAGTCATCAAAGTGGCACCACAACCGGATGGATGGTTGAAGGCGACAACGCTTGCAGGAAAATACGAGTGACGCGGAGGAAAGCCATGGAGGAAGGAAGGACGGAAGGAAGCCGGATCCTTGGGCCCGCTCCATTTGCCAACCTGGCCAATGAACGTTTTAGATTACAATAGGTTAGGGCAAGTCCAGGGTGGTGTCCTGCCGCCTGCTGGCCACATTAGCCAGTGGTGGCTCGACCGCAAATTTAGCGCCCGGCGCCCAGTGCTTTGCTCCGCTCCGCCGTCCGTCGTTAACTTAATTGGCCATCACCACCCACTTTGCGGGTTTTTATGGCGGCGTCGTCGACGACAACGACGACTACAGAGGGAACCCAGACCCCAACCTAAACCCCTGCCGAACCTCGGGCCCTTGCCCGAAACCCGATTTGAAGCCCCCCCTGGAACTTTGGCTTTGTCGACGCGTCGGCTGTCACATTTTTTGACATTTTTATTCTACATTTTTTTGCTATTTAGTTGGTTGTGTGGCCCAGCTACTGCCCCTGTGGGCTGCTTCTGCTATTTTCTATTAGGGGTTCATTTTTTTCATTCCTTTTTATTTTTGTTGTTCTCTGTTTTTTGTCACCTGGCCGTAATGTTGTGGCATTGCCTACTTTTTAGCGCAGTGTCTCAGCGTTTATGACTGTGACTTGGACTAGGAAATGCACTGAGGGAAAGTTGATAATAAAATTACTTCGTTTTTTGAATTTAATTATATTTTCAAGGCCTTGAACTATAAGAAATTGACCTTTTTCCTGCTTTAAATTAAATACATTTTATTTAAAAATCGTCAAATGCTCTCTCTAGTAATTATGAAACATTTTTTCTAGTGCATAATCGACTGGGAATGTAGAGGCTTCTCTCCGTTGGCCTGTCGTTTACGCTCGGTTTGGCTCGGCTTTCTATTTTTTGTGATTAATAGGTGTGTTAATGGATGTCATTTTGATGTTTCCGCCAGACGCATGTCCACAAAAACCGAGTCGTCCTGCCTCGTCCTCGTCCAGCCATCAGCCTTTCTGCCCCCGTGACCTCCCGTCGTCCCTGTCGCACGCTTTTGGGCCGTGCTCAGTTTTATGTTTAATTTGAGCATTTCTCGCTAATTTTTAAGGCTCGCCATTAAATGTAGATAATTTTTTATGCTTTTCTTTTGGTCGGTCGGTCGTCCAACGTCCATTGCCATTCATTTACCATTTCTATGCCTAGGTTTATGGGCCCGCCCCCTTTTTGTGGGCGCGTCGTAAAAGCGAGAATGTAACGAGCCAGCGTCACGAGCTTGTTGCAAGTTCGTCTTCGGACGGACACGGCTTGGTTTTGGGACTCTCGGGCTCAAATGCTGCCCCAGTTGTTAAAGCCTTTTATTTGCTGTCGTAGACAAATCGTTTAGGTATTCGCTCGGCCTTCGCCCTCGCCGGTTCCTTTGCTTTTAATTACTCGCAAATTCGTTTTTAAAGTGCGCGCTCGAGTTGGCCAAAAGTGGCCAGCGGCACGAAAAGGCTTAAAATCAATAGCCAGAGTTTGTGTGGTGGTGCTGTACGATGGTGGCTTTAAAAAAAATATGTTCTCGTTGGTGGTACATGGCATAAAATGCAACATGTTTTTCACCCATCCAACGGCCACGCCTCCTTCTGTTTTTATTGCCTTCCACGCGCAGACACAGACAGAAGGCGTTAAGATTATAGCAACCGAGAAGATTTTCTCTAATAAATTATTTTAGATATTTTGCAATTTTATTTAAAATTTTATTTCTAAACCTTATGAAAATATTCAATTATTATTCAAACACAAATGTAAGCCAGTGTGACCTTAACCATAAAAATAGCACTTCCACAACTAGAGCAGGGTCACACTTGTGGTTTTTATTTTGAAATATTTCTTAAGTTCTTGTGACATTTCAAAATGTTATTAAAGCAGTGATTTAAACTTTAAGAAAATAAAACCTATACTTTATTTTAAATGCTCCCAAATGCTATTCTCGTGACCGCAGCTGTCTCTGCTGAAGCTTCGATGTTGCAGCAGGCGCAGTAATCGATATGTAAACATGCGAGTTTGCGTTTCGTTGAATGCCAAATGCACAGGCGGGGCCGTGCGGAGGGTGGCTGCAAAGGGTATAAACGGGTTGTGTGTGGGAGTGTGTGTGTTCGGGGGGTGTGTATAAATTTAGAAGCAAACACGCCGACAAACCAAAAAACAACGACGAACACCGCCGAACGCCAGAGCAGCGACAGCAACAAGCTGCAATCGCTGTGGCATGCAACATGTTTTTATATATAAATCAATTACTTACCAAACATGACGCCAGCGGAGAACGACGAGCAACGAGCAACGAGCAAAGGGAGGTGGCACCCAGCCATTGGATTTATGGCCATAAAGATGGGAATCCTTCTGTGCGTTGCGTTGCGTTCGTGCCACTCGGTTTTGGTATGTGCAGCAGCGCGGCCGCAAGTCCATTAAAGTTATTCAAATTGTTCAGCAATTTGATTAATTCCCGATTGTGCCCGACGAGTGTGACTCGCTATCCAGAGCCATAACTAACTTCGTTACGGGGATTGCCCTACCATTTTCTCTAGTTCCCTGCGTAAACCAATTAACTATCTTTAAGCCCCCCATGCTTTATAATATAGCTTTATAGCCTCACGAATTAAACAAGCCAAATCGAATTAGCAGCCGCGAATATTAATTGAGCTTTGAGCGGGCAGCAGCAGCGTGAGTGCCCTTCCAAAAATTAGAGAATCAACCGGAATAAAAATTGAAATTGACGCGTCAGATTTCCGGGTGGCATGGCCTGGCCTGGCCTGCCGTGGGGCAGAATCCTCGAGGGCTGAAATTTGTCAACGAAATTTTTCGGCCATGAATTGATATAAATGTGGGGCCCGGCGGCGAATAATGCGCTAAATAAATTGCGAAAAATTACATAAAATATTTAAGCGCATTCAAGTGTGGCGCTATAAAAAATGGCGGGGCATTAAAAATGTTTTTTCTTCCCTCCACTTCTTTTTTTTTCGTGGCAAGTGAAAGCAAAGCGAGCGGCAAATGGCTGACAGGCGGAGGAGGAGGCACAAAATAGGAAGAAGGAGAGAGGTAGCAGGGGAGAGAGTCAAGGTGAATAGACAGGCAACACACACACACAAAAGGAAAGGACGGGCAAGGATAACAGCCAGGAGCGGCAAACAAATTATTTGTACATATAGCCGTGGGCAAATAGCTGCCTGAATATTAGACATTTGAGAATTGGCATGGCGAATTTTGTTCATTGACTTGCAACCCCAGCAACAAAGCTGTCACACAAAAAGAAATATTAAAGGGGATATTTTTAAATAAAAGAGAAATGTATATATTACTTAAAAATCTATTATAAATAAGAGTTAGAAAAAAACCTTGGATTGGAGGCTTTTATAGTGATCTGCATTAAAGAGAAAACTTCAGGACTTACTATTATTATTTAATAGTTTTCTTTTAATAATTTCCCTAGCATTTTTATAGATTAACTATAGTTTTTTTTCTGCGTGTGTGCACCTGCCATGCAAATGTGAGGAGGAGCCTTGTGCCTCTGCTGTCTTGGGGCGGAAGCTCTTTAAAGTCGGGCAGACAGAAAACAAACCGAAATGTTTGTTTCGCCGTCGTTTCCTCCCAGACCCAGACGCTTTTAATGCATTTTTTATTGGACTGCTGCCGCACAAAACGACAAGCAAATAGAGAAGGCCATAAAAATAAATAAGGCACACCGTTTCGGGGTTGGGTTGGAGGAGTGTTGTTTCTGTTCTTTTTTTTCTCTGGGTGGTGCTACACACACACCCTTCAATAATATTAACACCCACAAACCCAAGGGCGAAACGCGAGCACAGCATATTTTCGCTATTGCCATTGAGTGTCCAGCCGCCATAAATTTCAATGCTATTGAATTTTGTATGAACCCGGGCACAGCTCAGGGGTCCCAGGTCCAGGTCTCAGGTCAAGCTTTCTCTCTATATTCCATACGTGCTTCGTGGCCGCTTTAAAAAGGTATAATTTATTTTAAAAGAGATCCCCTCAACATATATTTATATACCCCGACTCCAGGGGGTGGGAATCAATATCCCGGCAAGATTTATGCCGCCCGGTAATCGTTGCTAAGGTCAGGACCAGGAATCTCTGACTGGGCTCATTAGAAATGCCAAACGGCAAATGCTTGTCATTTGCATATATATATATATATATATATACACACTCTTTTCAGGCCACGCATGCCAAAACTCTTTATGCACTCGGGGAAAAAGGTATATAGTATGGAAAGAGTCCTTGAAGCATCCAACTAATCTGTTAATAAATCAAAAATTAAACAAGAAAGGAAGCTAACTTTGGCACGCCGAAGTTTGTATACCCTTGCAGATTTCAATTGTATCAATTATAATCTATCCCAATATAATATAATATGAATTACTTTCATATTCAAACAATTTTTACAGTTTTACATTTTTTTACATTTTTTACATTTTTACATGTAAAATAAAATGTAATTTTTCTCCACGTTTACCGATCGTTTGTATGGCAGCTATACGATATAGTCGTCCGATTCTTATGAAATTTACAACAAAATTCTGAAAAAATATGAAATACTTGTATCTCAAAGTAGAAGAAATTATGTTGAAAATTGACAAAGTTTTAATTTTTTTTCTAAAACTTTTCCGACCGTTTCTATGACAGCTATATGATATAGTACTCCGATTTTTATAAAATTAAATCTAAAAATCAGAAACAATATAAAAAGCTAATAACCGAGAGTTGATCAAGATATGTTGAAAAACAGTGAAGTTATAATTTTTTTTCAACAAATTTACAGATCGTTTGTATGGCAGCTATATGATATAGTCGTCCGATCTGGCCCGTTCCGACTTATGTACGAGTGAGACTATATAGAAGACTATCTGCAAAGTTTCATTCAGATAGCTTCAAAACTGAGGGACTAGTTCGCGTATAATCGGACAGACGGACGGACAGACGGACGGACAGACGGACATGGCTAGATTGACTCGGCTGTTGATGCTGATCAAGAATATATATACTTTATAGGGTCGGAGATGACTCCTTCACTGCGTTGCAAACTTCTGACTGAAATTATAATACCCTGCAAGGGTATAATAAATTTAAAAAGAAAACCCTTATAATATTTATTTAAATTAATTTACCAGCAATTCCCTAAGAATCCCAACTTAGTCAATCAATAAATGCCTTCATTTCTCTCATATTCTTTATCCTTAAACTTTTCCCCAAGTGTCCTCATATATACGATGTCGCATTACAGGCGAGTGAATATCTTAATAGAGAGCACAAGTCGCGTGGCGCGAGGAGCAAATAAAAAATTGCCAAAACTTTCGGCCGTGCGTAAAGTGTTGGAAGGATAAGAGGGGGCCAAAGAGAGGGAGGGTGGCAAAAGAATATCAATGAAATTGTCATACACAAGTAAATGCTCCGAGATAAAGAACGAAGCCTGAGAAAAAAATAAGGAAAAAGGGAGCCAAGAAGTCGCCGAGGAATAAGGGAAAACGTTGAAGGGGAAAAACGTTTGCTACCTTTGCGGGCACGGGGAGTTTTTCTACTGCATTTGCTGTCAGAGTAGTCAGTGGCAGACAGAGATACAGACACTCAGATACAGATACTCGGGGAACACATGTTTTGAATAATTTATGCGGGCGGGCGCTCGAAATGTGCCCGCCAGGAGTTTCCCAGGGTTTCCTTTTGGCCCCAGCTTCAGTCCTCCCCCCCCCCCCCCCCCCCCCCCCCCCCCCCCCCCGATTTTGGCCCAAACCAATTGCTTGGCTGGCACTAGGCCAGGCCAAAGTTTTTTGCTCTCTCACACACACACACCCTCAAAGGTAGAAAAAAGGTGATAAATGCATAAGCAGGAAAAGTTTTGCGCCTCCTTTCGATTTCGCTTTGTGAGAGGGACCAGAGTCGACACTGGAGTGGCATGGAGTGGCAAGGAAGGAGTGTGGAGTGTGGCATGGAGTGGAAGTGGAGTGGAGTGTACTAATAGCGAAATTGCTACAAATCGTTTTGGCCAAACTTGCGCAAGTTTATTTTCCCCAACTCAAACACACACACATACAGCAACGTGCTCTCTCCTTCTGAAAGTCGGAGTCATTTTTTCTCGCCTTTCGACATTCTAATTTAGCTGTGCTTCAAATATTTATGCAAACAAATTGAAATAAAAAGAGTTCCCGTCTCTCGGAAGCAATAAAAGCCAAAGCGTAAATATTTAGTGGTATCCAGCCAGCAGACTCTTCTATTAAAGGACCTGCTACAGTGCTCTCTCTACTTATCAGCGCTGAGTTATTTTTCCTATGAGGAGTATTTAAACCTCTTTTGTATGCCTAATATTTGTTCAATTGATGTGAAATTTGGTACTCAGATAAATCTTGGAATAACGAAAAAGATAATTGCCTTTAAAACATCTTTTTTGATCACTAGAGAAAGGATTAAAGAGATTAACTACTTGTGAGCCTTCACTGTTGCATAAAATCTTCATCCCCCTTTTTTAAATAGAGTGAAAAAATATGAAATAAAATGTCTGGCCAGGAGTAGGATGAATACTCTGGCTCCTAGATACAAGTATTTCATATTAAACTTGAGCACTAAGCCGGTGACTCGTTCTTGTTGCTGTGGTTTCCATACCCAGACTCCTCCACCCCATTCCCAATCCATTCACCTTGCTCTTGGCAAGGAACCGCAGCTGTTACACTTTGGCGGCATTTTCATATAATTTATTGCTGCTTATTCCTGCTCCTCCATGGCGGGCAGGTGGTTCGCTTTGGGTTAGGTTTGGTCTGGTGGATTGAGTAGGGTTTTCCAGCTCCATATCATCCTTGTCTATGCGGCCGCAGCTACAAGTTGCGTTTATCAACTGACAACTAGCTAACAAATAGCGTGGCCGCCTGAGTGGTTGTCTCATTTGGGCCCACTAATTAGAATTTATTAGATGTTCTCCTGGCTGGCTGGCTGTCTGTCTGTGTGTCGCTTTAAAGACTTGCTCTTAAAGTCATCCTTGAAGCTTGGAAAAAGCATAAACAGCTGCTGCTGCTGCTGCTGCATGAGCGGCAGCAATAATTGTTATTTCAATATAGGGGATGAGCGCTCTGGGGGTGAACCGGAGATTGCCGCTTTGTTATGGCTGCAGTTTTCCGCTGTTGTTATTTTTACCTACATATGCAATTTTTTGCACCAAGGCTGGCATTTCCCAAGCTCTTCTCCCTCTCACATATTCTATATATGCCATCATCGTCGTCGTCATCGCCATCATCAATGATGATATGGTTGGCGGAAGGCAGGGACTGAGGGGCAGTCGATAGTCGACATCAATGAACCGATCCGGTGCACCAGCGGAAATATTGAGTCGTATCTGTGTCGCGACCAAAACAAACACACGCGGATGGGGACAGAAGAGGTCAAAATAATAGCACATAACAATTTTTATAAATCGTAGTAATATTTATATTTATGAGCTAATAACTTACATTCATTAGAAGACTAAGAATCGAAGAATAGTCCCACTTTTATCTTAGTTTTCGAATGCACTTTTGGCTTCGTATTGTCTTTACGTATATACTAAGTGTTGTTATAATCTTCCGAAGAACCTTTAAAATATTCAAGATTTCATTGGCAAGTCTATTTCTGCCATCAGTTTACATCTTTGGCTTAATGGTAATAACCTTGTCTTTGAAATTAATGATGAATGTGAAACATTTCCTGAGGAATCTCCCATGAAGTAATTCCAGAAACACCTCTCTTTAAGCACTTAATCTCCAGGGCCTTATGCTGATGACCGCTGCTGTATTGTACAGCACAGACAGTCAGACAAAACGAAAAGCCTTTAATCGACAGCAACATATTCGATTTTAATATTCATATGCCGTCGTCATAAATTCATGACAAAGAGAGCTATGAAGCACAACAGAGAGGAGGCCTTGCAATATATGAGGGCGTTGATATGATGTGCCCGTACCGTACCGTACAGTACCGTGCCCCTTTTGCCACCCCAACCCCCCTTTGGTCTCTGCCCCAACCCGCACACACAGAAACACACACACTGGAGTTATTATCAACTCGGTGCTCTCGTGGCTGAATTAAAGCCGAGGAGGCAACTGACTGGATTGCTGACTCACTGCTTCCTCTGGCTGCTGGCCATTTTGTGGCAAATGAAATTATGATAGTGGACGAAGACGAGACAAATCACAAGTCATGGATGGAACTGGAGGAGACGCAGGAAGACTGCTTATTACGCAGGAATATTGGGGCGAGGACGACGGACTGCCTTCTAATTTGGGCACTTTTATTTTTGCCTCGTGTCCAGGCAACTCTCTCTCTGTGTTCTCTGTGAGTTCCCTTTCTTTCCTTCTTTTCTCTCAAATAATAATACCCCAAAGTCCCTTTTTCGACTGGATAATCACATGGTGGTGTGGGTGTGCATATTATTTGCGTTGCTCTCAATTACACATGATCTTTGTGTGTGCGTGTGCTCAGCTTTTCAGCTTTTGATCCCTTTTAAAGCGTCTTCGAGTAGAAAATCGCATGTGAGCCGCCGCAATGTGAGAAATTAAACAACATCAACCCCCAAAGAGAAAGGCAAGGCCGACCGACCGACTGGGTCCAAAGGGATGGACAAATATGAAAGAGACAATGCTACAAGCACTTTGCACTGTGATTAAATTGGGGCTTGAATTCAAAAATTGATTCTGTAATCATATTTAAAGATTGAGCATTAGGGTCAAAGTCCCTTCGCTGCTTATAATTTCAAAGTCTTTTTTCGGAAGTTAAATCACTTTATTTTAACTTTAAAATGTTAAATGTTTAACAACATATACATTAATTGTATTTAAGGCACAGTTATATAAGAGCGGAGTATTTTTCTTTAAAATTGAAATAAATATACAAGAGTTCCTAATACAATTCTTTTCTTTTCCCTTTAAAAAAATTATTTGTCAAAGTATTTTTTCTCAGTCCATGAATTGCTCATTACAGCAACAATAAAGGCAAAGCGAGTGTAGGCTTTTTTTGCTAGCTTCTGATGACGCTGACACCCTTTGCTTCCGTCTCATCCGTACTCCGTTTTCCCTTCTCCGTATTCGTATTCCGTATTCCCTTCTCCGTATTCCGTGTCCGTCAGCCCGGCGCACTTCAAAAACTTAACCGTTAGGCATATGCGTGATTATCTTTCCACCGCTGCCTCGGACAACAACAAGGGCCAGCAGCTGGGGGATGGGTTTCAGGAGGAGATGGGAGACTGGAGACAAGGGGGGTATCCAGCTAGCAACCCTCAGAGGCAACAATTGCGCGCTGACCCAGTTACCCGGCAACAAAGGCGGAAGCAAAGGAAACACGCTGAAAGAGGGACACAGAAACACACACCCACAGACACAAAGAGAGAGAGGAGACAAGAGGGGACTGAAAAGGCACATGTCATCATAGAAATCAGTGAGTGCCCAGAAAACTGCCCACGCCCTTCGGCAATGGGGCGTTGCTTACGTTGGGTGCGGAAAATCTAGGGGGTGGTGCTGGGAAAATTCATTAAAATGGCACAGAGGCGAGACAACAATGAAACGGTCCACTTGGGTTCTCTGCTGCGTCCTTCTCCCTTCGGGAAACTGGACAGCAGCTTATCGTCCTGGCCATATGTGCCACAAACGCACACGGGCAGGCAGGCAGGAAGGGAGAGAGAAAGGGTGAGGAGAGCCGGCTCTCAAACACAGGACTCCCAGTTGGTAATCAAATATTTAGCATACTTTTTAGAAAGCATATTAAAATAACATTTCCGGTCAGCTTGGCAAAAAGGAAATCGTCGCAAAGTCCGAGAGTCAGCCCCAGCAACCCAACTGTGGAGGGCATTAGCCCGGGTTTTTGAACCGTGTAATGCACACCCAACCTCCATTACAACACTTGTGCCAGCCATCCAGCCAAGGATATATCCCACGGAGGGAGCTGGCAAATCCCTGTAGCATGCCACGCACACTCGCACACAGTGCTGGCACTTGGGGAGCGTTAATGTGCCATAACGAATGCATTAGAGACCGGGTACTAAGTAAGCGCAGTTAGTTGGCCGGCCACGGCCACCCGTTCCTTTTCGCAAAGGGGTGAGGCATTTAAAATTTAATTACCCGACACAGAAATGGGGCTCACCTCCGAAAAAAGCAGCAGTAACCAATATGCATTACCCTAATAATGTCCGCAAAATAAGCCCTTGACAAAAGAATCGTATGCTTAATAAGTGTTCTACTCTTTTTGTGTGCCTCCAATTACATTTTGGTCAGGAAAGCATAGCAAATGAAACTGAATTTATTATCAGGACTAAATTTAATGGGTTTATAATAGGGAAATAGTACTGAAACTATAATTTAAGTGAGTTTTAATGAAAATATTTAAATGATATTATTAATGTGGGAACTACAAATTCTCTTTAATTGATTAAAAATAAATCATTAAAAAGTAACAACATTGGAATAAAGAATATAGCATACTTTTTAGCTAACCCCATTACGCTTTCACATGCTGTGCTTTTTTTTCGCTGGCAGCCAACAAGTATGCCACATTTTTTTGGTGTAAGAAAAACATATGTTGAACACAATGCACAGCTTCTGCTGATATCATTACTCACACGCACAAGAACACACAGCAAATGGCACACACACGCACACCACTGACAGACAGAGAGCTTCCGGTTTTCTCTTTTTTTTTCTCTCTCTCTCTCTTTCGTTCGTTTTTTGTGTGTCTGTGTGATATTATCAAGTGAAGTGCTCCTGCGGTTTGTCTATGTGCGTGTGTGTGTGGGTGTGCGTTTTGGCTTTTCTTATTATTCCTATTACCACATGTTGTTTTTGTATTTAAGCTAATTCCTTTATGTGTGCGGATGTATATAAAACGTGCAGCCGTATAAAAATAAAAACCAAATAACAAATAAGAAAACAACAAAAGCAACCAGAAGACCCAGCAGGCAAAAAGCAAATATGCCAAAAGCGAAAGCAAAAGCAGAAAGCAGAGTGGCATCAGAGTAGCAAAAGCGCGCAGCATGATGATAAGCCAAGTGGCGAATTCAAGCGTAGTCAGCATTGATAGCTGATGTCTGGGAGCGGGGACCGGGGGGAGCTGGTAGCTGAGGGAGGCATAAAGGTGCCTACTTCACACAAAATTACCCTTTTCAATTTGTGCGGTGTGCAGAGTGTGTGTGTGGGAGCCCTGCTCTCTCCCCCTTAGCAATTTCTCCCTCGTTTATTGACTTTTTGTCATTGCCGCTAATGCATAGCAGCAGGAACTGAACAAACACACACACACTCAAACACACACAGTCGCATCCTGCTTAGCACAATACAGTCAGCATCAGCAGTAGCTGGAGCTCTGTAGCAGCTTTATTTTTATGGGGCGCATTACATTTAATGTTTGGCTTAACTCGGTTACTCTCGATGCTCTCTGGGAATCCGAGTCCCGGCTTTTGGTTTCGATTCTGATTCACACACGGCGAGAAAATGGGGAGTGGAAGCACTTGAAAATAAAATAAAATAAAATAATAATACAAGGTCAGCAGACTTTTTCGATTAGAAAAGTAAAATTTTCTAAAGCAACGTGTCACAGAATTCCTACTTGGGAATCCTAAGTGCCATCTTTACATTATTTATTTGCTAGAAACATGTTGAGCAATATCTATGCTAACTGAAAAAATTCGTTAATTAAATTTTATTTGCCTTTTAACTATTATAAGTAAATAATAAACAAATATAATACTTGATCCAATTTCCAAAAAAGCATCCCCACAATTTTTCTCAGTGCCTTGCTCCCTTCGATGGCTGCTGCTTGTGCTTGAACTTCCGCTTCTGGTTTTGGCTTTGACTCGTTGTGTGAGTGCGGTAATTAAGTGTCACATGTAATTACAATACACTCATGTGCTTTGTAATTAGAGTTTAGCGCTGCAATAAAGCAAGAGGAAAAAAAGCAAACAGAAAGCAGAAACACACAAGCAGAAGCACAAGCAGAAGCCGAAACGAGAACCTCAATGCGCTGCTGCTAAACCTGCTTAGCTGGGCTAATTCAGATGAATATTTCCCCCGAGCTCTGCAATTATTTGCACTGCTGTTTTTTTTTTTTTTTTTATTATTATTATTTTGGAGGGGCTTAACCAACGGAAAGGGGAGAGCAAGTGGATTTAGTTTTGATGAAGCTGCTGCGGCAGTGGGAATGCGGTGGTCAGTAAATAGCTAAGCTAACACGGCATAATGATTACCTGCTGCTGCAGAGTCCGCTTGCCACAGTAATTTTCACTTAACCATCAACCTTGTTGACTCTAACCAAACTGAAGAACCAAATCTAAACAAAATCCTTGTTGCCAAGGCCCAGTAGCAGGGCCCAGTTCCCAGTTCACATTTCACAGTTCCCAGAGAGCTGGGCAAATGCTGCTCTGCTCCACGAAGAATCGCTGTAATTTATTTAACTTGCGTAAATATTAAATATTTATATTGTTCTCTCTCTCTTTTATTTTTTTCTCTTTTTATGTACCGTACTCGTATACGTATATATATACTTCATCTACTACAACTACACACCACCACTACTACTGAAAATAAAACCATCTGTAACCATCTTCAACTTCTGTCTGTGCCTGCCCTGCCGCCTGTGCCTCAACTACAAAACTACAAACAAACATGAAATATATATGAAATATATAATATATATAAAATGTATGAAACAAAAAATAATGTATTAACCAACTGCCTGTGCCTGTGCCTACCTTGCTCCTGCTCCTGCATCTGCATCTGCATCTGTATCTGAATCTGCTCCTGCTCCCGCTCCTGCATCTGCATCTGTATCTCTGTACCCGCACCTGTAACTACTACCGTGTAACTGTAAATCAGCGCGGAAGCGACGAACTTTTGAGTCAAGCAGCAGTCATGGCGCCCGCTTCCGACAATAACAATCAGGACCTGGCCACAAAGAAGGCCAAGCTGGAACCGGGCACCGTTCTGGCCGGCGGAATTGGTAAGTTTTCCCCCTCAGCTCTATCTCTCTCTGTCTTTGTGTCTCTCCTATCTCTCTTTACCTTTACTATTACCTTTACCTTTACCTTTACCTGTTAGCTGTTACCTCCGCTTCGTCCTTTTGTCTTGGCTTAAGCTTTACCTTTACCTTCACCAGTTTTGCCTTTGTCCCCTGAGCGACGCTCAAGTTAAGTGCATTTTGCAGCCATAGTCTTGGGGCCCCGTGTATGGGTTTTTGTCTGCCAATTAACCACGCCCACTGGGACAATCGGTCACACGGGGAGAAAATAAGTAGACTAAGACAAGAGGCAATGCAGAAAGAGAAGGAAGAGAAATGAAGGAGTGTGAAGCCACATTATGACTATGGTCTACGCCAAAGAGCTTCTTGCGCCTTGAGTTTAATTTATTACAATGCAAACAATAGTATATTTTATTTATTCCTTGGTATTAAATATTATTAGTCGTTATTTCATATAACTTTATTCCGATGCCATAATCAGAAACCGCAGTTTTTTAAATCATTTAAGAAAAGTGTACAAAAGTATGCCATGAAATATTAGTGTTTATATTATATGTCTTATAGCATACTTTTGGGCACCTTTTAAATTGATTTTAAATCTTCAACAATGCCAGAATATATCACTTTCTCAAAAATCTAACATTTTATTTTAAAATTGAACTTTGTAAGCATTTCCCCTTTTGAATTCTTAATTTTTTGCCGTGCAGCATTAGACTTAAGCCTTCAACTTGGCCACAAAGTCGCCATGGCACTTGAGTGCCCCAATTGAAGGTGCGCGCCCGCGCTTTGATGCCTATAGCCAATTAACCTACTAATTAGCATGGAAAACAAGTCAACGGCAAAAACATTCTGCTCGCTTCTCTCTTCTCCCTCTTTTGTGGAAATTATGAAGGGGAAAAATGGTGGGCCAGAGCGGCGAGGCAGGCTATGCATTATGACCGGTGGCCGCTGACTGGCCACGCACTGTGTCGACACATTAATTAGCCGCACAAATACACATATTCGGTGGCGGCGGCCAAAAAACCCACCCTGCATATGACCGCCGCAAAGTAATAAAGCTAATCAAAAACCGCACACCAAAACCCGACGAAGCCAGCGACGAAAGTGAAGCGAAACCAGCAGAATGAACCACACATTAGGCAAATATTTGACAGGCTCGCAGGAGCACAGGCGGGCCTCGCTAACCGAAAACTGAAAGCCCGCCCGAATATACCGAATACACCGAGTACACCCATTTACCCACAAAAATCCAGTGAGCTACAAAATGATTGCCAGTGTAAACAAATCAATAGGCAACAATTTCCGCTGCTGAAATTCAAAAGTAATCGACTGCCTCCGCACGGCGATTGTTTTTTGGGGTGAATTTAATTAACGCCACATGCAGTCAGTCGCCGCCAGGTTTTCAGAGCAGGATATGGTATCGATATCCTTTTTGTTTTTTTTTTTTGTGCTGCCTGTATAGTAGGGGATTTTTGAAAATGCTTTTGCAATTTCGCTGTAATTAACAGCATTCAGTGCCGGCAGCCACATGGCAGCTGGTGGGTGTACTGTGTCGGCGCTGTTGTTGGGGCTTTATATATATGCCACAAAGAGAAGGCTTGAGCATTAGCCGCCAGACAGTCAAAGGTCAGCGGGGAAAAAAAAGAAAAAAACCGGAAAAGGAAGGCCAAAAGGGTGTAAAGGGAGCAAAGGAAGCCTGTGAATGGCAATCGACGGAAAGCGAGAGAAAAAAAGGAGAGTGTACGCAAAAGCGGAAGCATAATATTTATTTATTACTTTACAAAGGACTTTTCTATTAATTAAAAAGCAACAAGCAGACACACACACACACCAACAGAGTGAGAGAGAGAGAAGGAGACAGGAAGAGTGGGAGATGGAGAGGCAGTTAGCGGTCCACCCTTTCACCCTTCCGTCCGCTTGGCGCCCCTTTTTGCCCATTGTGTTCGATGGCCGCCGCACAGACGACGACTTTGACCCAACGGCATTTTGGTGGCCAGTACTCCACCCCCTCTTTTGACACCTGCCACCTGCGGCCATTTTAATTTTCCACGCAAAGTTCTTGAGCAAACACTCACTCACACGCACACACACACACACAGGACACTCGGAGAGGAAAAGAGCGGAGGCAGCCATTAAAGTCGCGCTTAAAGCGGTAAAGAAAAATCCGTGGAAACCCAATGAATTCGCACCGCACACTTAAAGCTCACACAAAAGGCAGAAATAATAACAAAAGGAATTGCTAAATAAATGTATAAGGACACTTTTATTGCACTGCACGAAAAGAGGAGCAGGATCGAGGATGAGGACAACACAACACAATACAAAGGCCAGACAAGTAAATAGCAGGAGACCGAAAAGCAACAATGAGCATTGTGTGGTCGAGCCTTAGATAAACACACGCACTCCTCCACGTTCAATTGTAAGAGCATTTGTGTGTGTGTGCCACTAAACCAATACATCGATAGCCCCGCACACACACACTCACGCTTATTTCCGTTACACGGACACCGCAGGACATGCAACAAATTTTTCACGTAAATGTAATAAAAACACTTTGGCATGTGCAACGCGTATAGAGAGGAAGGGGGTCCGCTGCCACGCCCATCCACTTGAACTGAGTGGCTGCCATAGCTGTATGTGTGTGTGTGTGTGAGTGTGTGTTGGTTTAGTGTCCTGGTGTGTGCGTGCGGCGATTGAATGAACCAAACACATACATTCACTTGCTCTTGAAGTGAATGGGAAACAGGACTAGGACTCCGGAATTGGACTCAACTCAGCAGCAGCAGCTGAATTTTTGGCCTGCTAATAAATAGTTTCGCTTGATTTATTTGATTTTTTATTATTAGGAATATTTTATGCCAATACCTGGCGAGACCCCAGGGAGTCCAGGAACAGTACTAGCTAATTCCCCGAAAGTTACAGGCAAAGAAAAATTAAGTAAAGAAAAAAGAAACAGTCTTGAAGGAAATTATGTTAATAAAGTTTATACGTTTTTAGAGTTGAATTAAAATGAAATAAAGATGGTATGTGGGGCATTTTTAACCCAAAAAGCACTGAAATCGTTCCATAAAGTCAGACAAACTTCTAACTTTAATTGTCCTAGAACGACCAAGCTTCTCTAGGCTTTTTTTTACCAAAAAAAAAGATAAACCTCTTCAAATTCTTCCTTTAAAATATCCTTTTTGTAATATAAAATCCTGTCAAAATTGTGTTGATATTTTTCCCTGTGCATCCGATGGCGTGGCCATGTCGCGTGTCCGGCTAGAAACATCAAGCGTGGCCAGAACCGTGTTTTGCTTTTGTTGTCGCCACACTGGCCATACACACAGCACAACACAACACCCACCACACACACACACCTCCCTCACCTACCGCCGTTTCAGTTTGTTGTTTATTGTTACAGCCCTCACACATGCATCGCTGTTTGTATAGTCCACCAACATTTGTTTGTTTATTGACCGATTTTGGGGGCTTAATGGTCAGCTCACCACCTATCCGCCACTGCCATCCATATAGGTGAAAAAAATACAAGGATAAAAAAATATACTAAAGCGAAACTCCTTCGCCACGCAGCTGTTGCCGTTTGAATATATCAAAAAAATATTCCCGGCTTTTAGCATGGCTAATTCCTCGCCCAGACAGGCGAGAGAATATGTTAAAAAAAATATCTACAAAATTTGTATATATCCAGTGTGTGCGCTTGTTTTCATTATGCATGACCGGTGATCCCTTGAGCCGTCTGCAAATCTCGAAATCAGCTTGAACTCGCCCGCTGTGGCGTCATGCCGCCAATTTAAAGCTCAAGTGTGTGACATGATGGCCAATCCCTTTTGCTGCTGGCCAAACCACTTGAACGTTTTTATTGCCATAACCAATAAGGCGACAGTTTGGCAAGTATCCGTGTCCGAGTGTCCATGTCCGTGTCCGAGTCGGAGTCAGTGTTCAGTGAATCCTGGTGAATCCTGCGCGTGCCGCCCTGTCTCGAATATCATTCGCACGTCTCCTCCGGTCTCTACGCGTTGCGTGTAAATATTTTCGCAGTCAATAAAATAATATTGTCATAATTTTTGCCATCTCTTTTTCCCGTTTATTTTTTTTCTGTATCAATATTGAGACAGCATTGAAAGGAGTATAAAAATCCGGCCAGACCGAAAGGCAAACAGCAATTGTCAACTGAGTTTGACTTGCTGCCTGGATCGTTGACTGTGTGCAGCCATTTATGGCAGTTACTGTACGTGAGTGTGGTTAGTGGAAGTAGACTTTCAGCAGGGCTTGGCTTGACTTTTGGCCTGACTTTCCTCGCGCCTGTTTGCGAAATATTTGTGTGTGTGTAACATTTAATTAAGCATACGCCCAGTTGGCCGCTCTTGTGTGCGTAATTTTAATGCACAAATGAAGTGGAAAAAGTTTTGCCAGGACCAACAAACCAAAGCTATATGCTCCTTTGCTCCGTTACTGCTTTACTCTGTTCAACTCTGTTGGCTCATAACTTAAACAATTGATATACTTCTAGGGCTTACACTGCAAAAAAAACACGATGAAATTAAAATCATAATTACAAGCAAGCCATATTCCTATTGAAAATAATTTAACTTAATGGCAAAGTATTAAATTTATTGAAATAAAACCTTTTTGTAATAGAAAGTATGATATTTTTGGCATTCAAAAAGTAAGCAGATTCTAAAGAACACTAATTTTTGGTAGTGGACTCGCATCCTTGGATGCAGTCTGGTCCTGGCTATGGGCTGTTTGACTGAATGCCACTTGACTGCACACAGACATGGAGGAGTCCTTCTAGACTGCATCCTGCCAAATGCCAATGCATTTCCCGGGGAGGAAAGCCCCACCATACATGTATATATGTGAGCGGGGAAAAAAAACTATTTTCGTAATTGAAATGCAATTAAAATTTGTAAACGTCGTCGACATCATCGTCATCGTCATCATCCGGACGAGACCCAGCTGCGTACGTTGACTTCTTGCATTTGCAGCCGAAGGACCGGCACTCCGCTCCATGACAAATTTTTAATGAATTACATTTCTTGCGGGTGTTAGGCCCGAGCTGCAAAAAGAAAATCGTTATTTTCAATTATGGCCCAGAGAGAGGCGAAGAGAGAGAGCACGTCTGAAGCCGGGAAAAATGAACACAGAGTATGCAAAAGGCGGCCGCCTGTGTTTGCCTTTGGCATTGGGTTTCATTTGCTGCCAAAAAATTGTGCCATGATTGATTATGCGTGGGCGAATGTTTAAATTAAAGACAAGGCCGGGCCTGGCCTGGCTGTGCAAATATCATTAAGTCCTTGGGCAAACACACAGACAGAAGGGAGACAGACACACAAGTTTGCCCAACAATTTAAAATTTATGATGTGTGAGCTTGTAAAAATCTAATTTACCATCGCATAATTAAAGACGCTCGAACGCTCGTATTTATTCAAATTAAATATTCGACTGTTGACACACCCAAAGGCAGAGAAGTTTTTGTGTTGGGGAAAGGGAAGTATGGGAAATATGGAAAATGGAAAAGGAAAATGGGCAAGAAGGCGGAGTTTATAGACAAACACTGGCTGGCGTCACGTCATGCTCTCACATTAAATCATTAAATGCCGCCGTGTAAGCATAAATTTAATTGTTATTAACAATCAGCACTTATTTCACGCCCCTTTTTATTCCGCCTACCACACACACACGCACCCACACGCACACTCGATCCTGGGGGAGAAAACCCTTTTTCTTTTGTTCAACGACTCGCTTTTTCCATTCATTTTCATTTACATTTTTCGTTTTGGGGTTTTCTGTTTGCTTTATGAATTTAAATTGTCATTAATTAACTTCATGCGAGCGATGGCAAGGGGAAAGCGAGAGTCGTTTCAGAGCAAATTATTACACATACGCCGCATTGGCCGCCGGACAGACTCACCGACTGACCATTCATTACGGCCCAACCATCGTCGTCCGAACTCAATTACAGTTTGTAAACTTTTCAATTAGCTATAAATAGTTTATTTATGTATATTTTTCGTGCAAACTCATGCTGAGTGTGTGCCGAGTGTGTGTGCTTAATTGAAAGCGGCTGCCTCTGGTTTTTATGTGGGGTTCGAGGCGGTCATTAATACCGTTGAGCTTTGGCCGCTTTCGTCCTTGCAGCAGCAACAGCAACAGCAGCAGCTCATTTTAACGCCCAACGAAGCGAATGATTGCTATTCATATCATCATGCTCTCACGGCACATTGACAGTCAACAAGCATCGCACATTGCACGCGCCCAGCATCATCATTATCGAATGCAAATTTTTATCGCCATTGCACTTTTTTCGCTTTTTATGACCGGCCAGGGCAGTTAATGCATTTTGGGTCTTGTTGATTTTAGCATTGTCCTGTAATTACCCGCGAGTATCAGTGGAAAGGAGCTCTTTCTCTCACTCAAACAGATGGTTTTAAACTGGTGATTAATTCGAAAGTTGGCCGCAAATTGCATTTTATTGTTTGCCGTGCAAATATTTGCGGCTGATTTGGGTTATTTAACATTGGGATGTTAATTAAAAAGCAGCGATTTCATAACTGCAAAGCAAGTCGGAATATCCGCAGGCCATGAACACGTGTCGGACTCAAAATGCGCAGTTTTTTTTGCTTGACTAAAAGTGCAAGCTTTTTCTATACAGAGAAGCCTTTAAAATGAAAAATACTTCAAATGGAAAACTATCAAGGAATCGAGACTTGATTCTTTTGTTGCAAGTTATTCTAATTAAAATACCTTGGAAAATATACTTTTCATAGAGCTTTTACTGTACTTGCATCAGCATTTGGTAGCTGTCATGCTCGTTGGCTGCATTTCCGGTTGTCGACGCCATCTTCCTTTTCAATTATGACCGCTCTGCCTTTTGTCGAAGCCATTTGAACAGCCGCAGGCGCTCCTTCACTCTCGCCTCTGTCGATTTCTGGCTCGTTTTCACACCGCGTTTTGTTTGCGATCTGAAACAAATGTCGCAGCGAGAGGAAAATCTAGTGAAGAGGGAAAACGGCAAAAAAAAATGAAGAGCTGCCGAAAACCGAATTGAGTTGAGTTGTTGATGGCAAAACGTCAAAAAATCCACAAATTCTACTAGTTTTTTTCCTGTTCTTCTTTCCCCCGTGCATGATAGATACTTTTACATATTTTCGCCCTCGCCCCGTTCGACATTTTTTCCGTCAACTGGCCCAACGGCACTTGATTTGTTGTTTGTCTTTTGCAGAACATTTCCGGTACCTCGCTTTTTATTTAGTTTCGATTTCCAGCAGCAGCAGTAGCGTTTTTGCTGTCGTTTTTGGCTGTTATTTATGGGGGAGCCGGCGAGTGATGGAGCAGATCTCATCGCTCTCTCCGCAGTAGTTGCCTGCCCATCCATGCCCATTGATTTTTAATAAATTTTTGAGCTGCCTTTTCGAATGGTCGATTGAATGACTGCCTCTCCCCAAACTATAACGACCACCGCACACAGGTCCAGGCCCAGATCCAGGCCCCTGCCCCGGTTGCATAATTTCGTTTCAGCTTCATTTCCGTTTCGAACTAATCAAAAAGTGTAATTTCCGATTAGTTGTATTCAGCATTGACCGGCACTCAGGGAGCGAGAGAAGGAGGCTCCCTTCTGCAGCACTTCTGGAGGAGAGTTCACCGAGTGCAGTTCGAGTCTCGAGCCTCTGAGCCGACTTTTCCTTTTCAGTCCGGCCACAAAAGGTGGGAAGGATGGAAGAGGACCTTTTCTGTGGCCCGGTTTTTCTTGCATTGTGTAATAAATCGGCACATTGACCCTTAAGACCACCGTCGTCTGCTGCCCTGATTGAAAGTGGGGAATTGGTCGGATAATGACCCTTTTACATTATGAGTTATGAGGGCGAAAAGTTCAAAGGAGAAGAACTATCAATTTATCTCAATCTTGGCAATTCGTAGCTCAGTTTTTGGGGCCACGAAATGGTTAGGTTGTTAGCTTTTTCAGGGAAATCTAGTATAACATTACGAATAAAACAAATTTAAAAGAGATCATTTAACAAGGGATTAATCCTTTATTTAATTAAAAGAAAGATAAATCTTAGGCTTACCTCTCCCACTTATATATTTTTATATAATCTGTGGCTAAGTTCTGTCAAATGTAAAAGTTTAAAAAGTTTTTATCACGAATTGCATCTGTTAAAATTTATTTTTATTTATTTTTTAGATTTATTTTAAAACCAAAGTTTGCAACTTTACCTCTTCAAATCGCATTCAACTTTAAAACTCCCATTTCTCTTTAAATACGAGCATAATTAAAACGACAGATGGACAGATCCAGAGTGGCAGACCACGTTCACCCGTGGACTATCTCTGACCATGTGTTTGTTGGCTTGTTTAGCAAACAGTCGAGGTGGAGGATGAGCCTCTGTCTGCGAGTGTATGTGTGGAAATCAGTAGAGGGGACTGCATTGCATTTGCATATGAACGGAATGGCTGGCTAACTGCTCTGGTCTCTCCTGCAGGTGCCACAAAAAAATAAAAAGCGCACAACAGACCAACACATTAACAGGTGTTGACTATGCGCCAGACAGATCCAGAGCCATCCTGCCCTGCATATCCCACCTTTGGCAACTGCAATTCAACCATAAAGAGTGGCTAAAATTTGTTTATAAAAATTTATGGTACTTTTGGGACAGAGCCAGAAAAAGTGTACAAAGAAGTTTTTTAATAGACTAAAAAGTTGTGAGGACTTTAGATTAAATATTAGAGTTTCACAAAGTTTCATTGCTTCAGACCTAACATTTTTGCTCAGTGCTGCGTCAGGGATATCCCCAAAATTTGGCTGCAATCGCTTCCAGGGCCAAAGGCAGCCTAAAATCCCATTTGTGCTGCACAGCTCAGCACTCGGTGGGTGGTGGGTTTGGGGGCTACCCCTGTCCGCTTTATTTATGCAAAAATAACAAACAAGTCGAGTTTTTGGGAGGGAAAAAAGAGGAGGTAAAGGAGCTGCAAAAAGTCGGACGGGGAACGGGACGGGGAGCGGGAACGGAGTGGCTAAAAGCCTCAAACGTTGTCTGTGCGCCGGACATTGTCGCCGTGTTGCTGCTGGATTATTCACAGCCGTTGAAAGTGTGCAATGAATGAATTTATGGCCCTCCGCCCACCGCCCAACTCCCAAGCTTAACTGGGCAAAGTGTATACAAATGTGGCAGCATTTGGCCATGTTATCAACGTTTTTATTTCGTCCTCTCCTCTACCGGCAAATAAAACCCAAAAATAAACAAATTTAGCGAAGCGCGGAAGCGGAAGTGCAGACATCTCTGGCCATTAACTGAGCCGGAGATGGTTCCACAGAGAGAGAGACAAGGAGAGACCTGCAGGGATTGTCAGCTGTTTAATATTTCAATTGGTTAAACAATGTTCGCTAACGTGTTTCCCTTTTACCATTCCAGCCAAGGCCTCCAAAGTCATCCACTTGCGCAACATTCCAAACGAGTCCGGCGAGTCGGATGTGATTGCCCTGGGCCTTCCGTTCGGACGCGTGACCAACGTCCTGGTGCTCAAGGGCAAGAATCAGGCGTTCATCGAGATGGCCGACGAGATCTCCGCCACGTCAATGGTGTCCTGCTACACAGTCAATCCGCCCCAGATGCGCGGCCGCATGGTCTACGTGCAGTTCTCCAATCATCGCGAACTGAAGACGGACCAAAGCCACAATGTAAGTACAACCAAAACTATAGTTAAATATAATATAAATAGGAAAGATATAAATTTAATAATTCATTAAGGTTTTCCCTTTTGTTTTTTGCTTTCTAAAATACCATAATCGTTTTGGTTTAACTTTCCTGCTAGAGTAAACCCTGAAGATTTTCCCCTCAAAAACCGATATCTGCCGTTAGCACAACTTCCGGTCTTAAGTGTTATTAATGTGGCAATTAAGTTTTCGTCCAAAAAGGGAAACAAATGAAGCAACTGCGATTTATATGCAAATGTGGGTCGCCGTAAGAAGAACCCTCTGATTTATTACACTTTCTAAGCGACTTAAACCCTTTCCCAGGAGAGAGATTTGGACCCATCATAAATGCACACACACACGCGTGACACTCGACACTCGGGCAGGACATCTCTTTGTGGGTGCTTCTAAACCAATTTCTAATTTTAATTTCGTAAGCCACAAAGTCACTGGCAAAGTTTAAAAAGCTTTCAAATAAATACACATGGCCGCACACAACGAACACACACTCCCACACACACACACACTCCCACAATGTGGCACAAAAGCAACAGTAAAATGCATAGTTTTTGGGGTTTTGCGGACACGCACCCACACATCCAGGACAGAACAGAGAGATAGGATACATAAATACAAATGAAACCACACGCATACCAAGGAGACAAACGAATCAGGAATGGAGATGCCAGCTGCTTAGCTCCGAGTCAAAAGCATATTTTGATTACTTAAATGAAAGTGGAGGGGTTGCTGCCTAAGAGAGGGAGGTAACCGCAACAGCAGCAGCAACAGAAGCAACAGCAACAGCAACAGCAGCAGCAGCAGCAGCAGCAGCAACAGCAAGAGCAACAACAATTGGGCCAAAAGAAGGCCCAAAGCGAGCTTGTCACCTTTTATGGGCTGTGCGCTGCCACCTGACGGTCTGATGGTATGAAAGTCTGCTGCTGCTGGGGCTGGAGGCTGGAGGCTTCCGCTGATGGTGGTTGGGGTGGTTAGCCCAAAAGCAAACTACTTAAAAAGAGATCGCAACAGCAGCAACAACGAAAAAAGGTTAAGAGGCTGCAGCACCGGCAGCACAAAAGGGCCAAAATGAAGTACACAAGCAAAAAAGTTATTTAAGGGATAAAGTAAATAATTCCAAGAAGGATTTCTTATGGAAAATCATTCTGAAAAATCGTTGATTAAAGAAGATAAGGTTTTAATCATTAAATGAATGTAAAGTTTCCAAAAATTCAACCTACCTTAAAGGCTCGTTTTCTTCCCGAAATGTTACCTAACTTAGACTGGCCATATAAAAATCGTATTTAAATATACAACTTTTATTCCTAGTGTAGAGGCATAGCCTATGACTTAGGTGGCAGCAACAATAGCAGCAGTAGCAGCAGTAGCAGCAGCAGTAGCAGCAGCAGCAGTAACAGGCAGCAACACCAACAACACAAGAAGCTAGACCAAACAATACAGTTACATTTCACTGATTACCTTTTGGCTGTGGCTACCACAGTGGGTGTGTGTTGTGTGTGTGTACTAGCTGGTTGTGTGGGCAGATTTCTCTTGTTAACTACTAATCCTAGTAAAAGGCCTAGTTGTTGGCCCCGCAGACGACAACGTGAGACAAGTCAGACGAGTGGAAAAGTCAACGCTGCTGCCACCGTCTTCTCTAGTGGAAAATCTCTTAAAATGCAAGAGAGTGTGTGTAATCTTATGTGTGTGTGTGTATGTGTGCTGCTGCCAACATATTTATACAATTTCTCATTTCATTCAGCTTTTTTCTTTTCTGTGCCCTCATGTCCATTGTGAAAATGTCTTGTCTTGGGTCCTTCTGCCTGTATATTCTTCTGTATGTTTCCCCATACGTCCCGTCCCTCTGTACCTGTCTCTTCATTGGCTTTTGTGTCTTCTTCTCGTCTGGCTCACCTGTGCCGCATTCAGTTGATTGTTTGGTGTCCTGACTGTTCCTTTTATTTCTGCGTTTTGCGTCATATTTCGCCGCCTGTCATTTGCTATTTGTTGTGTTGCTGCTGTCACTAGTGTTGCTCCTGCTCCTGCTCCGGCTCCTGCTCCTATTCCCGTTGCTAGTGCAATGTGGCAAGCTGGAGATAAGATGCTTAGCGAATTGTTGTCAGCTCCTTGAGAAAACTTAAGAAATCATATATGAGCGGGCACAAGGAGCTGGCGCTGATGTCGGAGAAATGTCAGGAGACTGAAGAGACACGAGAGAGACAGCGACAACAGCGGCAACTCTTTTTCTCATTTTTTTTTTTTAATTCCCTCGTTAGTTGGGTATTTCCGTAAATACCAAATTTTCCCCAATTTCCTGTTTTGTGTGTGAGATGTGCTTTAAAGGAGAAGGGTTTCGAGGCAATGGAGAAAATCTATTTCATCTGCAAACAAGAAAGGAAGCTAACTTCGGCACGCCGAAGTTTGTATACCCTTGCAGATTTCAATTGTATCAATTATAATCTATCCCAATATAATATAATATGAATTACTTTCATATTCAAACAATTTTTACAGTTTTACACTTTTTACATTTTTACATGTAAAATTAAATGTAATTTTTCTCCACAATTACCGATCGTTTGTATGGCAGCTATACGATATAGTCGTCCGATTCTTATGAAATTTACAACAAAATTCTGAAAAAATATGAAATACTTGTATCTCAAAGTAGAAGAAATTATGTTGAAAATTGACAAAGTTTTAATTTTTTTTCTAAAACTTTTCCGACCGTTTTTATGACAGCTATATGATATAGTACTCCGATTTTTATAAAATTAAATCTAAAAATCAGAAACAATATAAAAAGCTAATAACCGAGAGTTGATCAAGATATGTTGAAAAACAGTGAAGTTATAATATTTTTTCAACAAATTTACAGATCGTTTGTATGGCAGCTATATGATATAGTCGTCCGATCTGGCCCGTTCCGACTTATGTACGAGTGAGACTATATAGAAGACTATCTGCAAAGTTTCATTCAGATAGCTTCAAAACTGAGGGACTAGTTCGCGTATAATCGGACAGACGGACAGACGGACGGACAGACGGACGGACAGACGGACAGACGGACAGACGGACAGACGGACATGGCTAGATCGACTCGGCTGTTGATGCTGATCAAGAATATATATACTTTATAGGGTCGGAGATGACTCCTTCACTGCGTTGCAAACTTCTGACTGAAATTATAATACCCTGCAAGGGTATAAAAAAGGGGCGGGACAAGAGAGAGACAAATCCATTGCATGGCCTTAGGGGATTTTAACCCCACGCACCTGAAGGCAAAAGCTGCGACGACAGGCAGCAACAGCAAATCAGCAATACAGGATTTCCAAATCATCTGCTTTCCTCTCAGAAACACACACGAATCCTTTATAGATGCACTGGAAAAAATTTAAAGTAAAATAGAAAGAATATTTCTTGAAGTGAAGTTAATGTTCTGTGAGATATTTAATCTCCTTCTTACAGTAATTCAGTAAAGTATGGATTCAGGACCTATAAATTAAATTTTTAAAATAAAAAGTAGGCCTTAGCATACTTTTAGGATCTTTAAATTAAGATTTCAAATCTTAAATATGCGAATTTTACCAATATTAGCTTATTTTTAGGCTTCATAAAATAAGATTTCCAATCTGTAAAGATCCAATTCTTAAAATGAATTCCCCCAGTGTGCAAATGGAGACATCTAGTCGCACACACATGTGCGATTCCAACGGCTGAGTGATTGCAAGGTATAGAAAATAAAACAAATAGGATGTGGAGGGAAACCCAAGCAACAGGAATGAAAAATCCCGTAGCATACTTTGCAGCAATCCCCACTCCCAGCAGCTACGACATTTATGTTGGCAATTTGGCAGTCAACCGGCAACGCTGCCGTAGATATAGCCGTAGCTGTAGCTGTTGCTCCTGCGTAACAGGATTCTAATATGTCATGTCGCTGGGATGTCCTTTCACCTTTTGCCACAAGCAAAAGTAGCAACATCCTCCATATGCCCCATTCCCCCCGCCTAGAACTCTCTGCGGAGCCCTGGGTTTCCGTTTCTATTTTCGCTGATGTCTTACTCTAGCAACTTGCGCTTCGACGACCCTTGACTAAGATGCCAGAAATGAAGATAAATGCACTGGCAAGTTCACGCGGTTACGACCGCAACGAGAGCTGCCCACAGAGCCACTCTGTGCTGCCCCTGCTACCCCCACTAAGTCCCCGAAAAGTCCCCCCTTTCCCAGAGAAAAATCCCAACCCCAAAGGTCCGCAACTGGCATTGTTTAGTGGGTTTCAAATTTGACATGTGATTGTTTTCTGGGTATGTGACTGTGCGTGTGTTTTCTTTTGGGGGCGACGGCGCATCTGTTGCCAGAGTTTTGTTTTTCGGGTAATTTTGATAAATTAATTTTTGAGCCTGGTCTGTGGCCTCTTTTACGGCCAAAAAGGGTTGACAGCCACTTGGGGACGAGACCCGCCCGTTGCTTGGAAAAAGAATTTGATTGAAATATAATTTCCTCAACAATCCCCCAGCCTAATCTCCTGTATAACATTTGCCATTCCTCCTCGGGCTTCATTAGATCCGCACAATTGATTAATCGCTGTATGAATGCCCAATGAAGAGGAGATGCCTTGAGCCTTGGAACAAGCCAATCGGTGTTCCAGCCTTCACGGTATGTCCATGCGCATCGAGTCGCGCGTTCAAGTGCGAACAGCAAATTCAGGTAATCATCATAATTGGCAATCGGCGCCCAAAACAGCCAAACAGGAGGCCCAACGGCAGAAGACAATCGACAATGGAACCGAAGCGAGTTCTCCGGTCCACTGCAGTTCATTGAATGCACTGCAAGTGAAGCACTCGAAGAAAAACGAAGGGTATTCTAGGGAAATTCTAGGAATAAATCTGAATTAAAACAGGAAATTTAAATGCTAAATTCTTAGTAATCGTTTTGAATTAAGATGGGTTCTAGTACCACAACTTCCCGATCTACAATACCTCCTTTCTCACTTCTGATTAATCAAGTTTAAGCTAAATTTCACATCCCAGAATTTCCCGCAGTGTTTATTGCAAATGCATTTCCCCGAAGCACGCTTGTTTGCATGTGTTTGCCGTAGTTGTGCGAATGCATGTGTTAACTGTTGTGCTGCATGTGTGTTTGCGGGCAGGTGCTGGCTTTCCCTTCAGTGATAAGGTTACCTTGTAATTAAATTAAATTGCCGACTACAGAGACAGGCCAAGGAGACAGAGCTGCATTTACCGGACGCCTCCTGTGGCAAAACCAAACAATGAAAAGCGAAAATCCAAACCGGAGAGAAAAACACAAAGTACAGGAGCGAGCGACCAAAGGGGAAACCATCACCGCCAAAGGTGACGGACAGCAATTGTCAATTAATGGGGCACACACGTGAAAATTAGGCGGAAACACGAAGGAGGATTAATTTACAGACCCCGTTTGACACCTGACAAAATGTGGGGGAAACTAATACAAATGTCAAGCGATTAAGCCGCAGAAAGGATCAAGCTGATTAGCAAAGTCTTAGGCAGAGACGTCGCAGCGTCTATAAATAAGACCGAAAGGGGATAAGAGTTGTACATTTGATTTGGTGTTAATAATATAAACCAGGCTCAGCGACACACACACACACAACTCGATGTGTTATTTAATTTGCTGCCTGGCCCAAAGACAGGCTGTCAATGTCTGTTTGGGCAAAGCCCAAGGAGGAGGCGAGTAAAGGCGAGAACAGCGAGGAAAACGAGCTTATGGAGCCTTTACTTTCGGCACGCTATTTGTCTAACTCTCAGGGCTGTGCAGTTAAAGGATTTCGCCCAGGCAAATAACTTAACATATCTGTGAACTAAGCTATCTGCTGATGTTGCTCCTGCTCGATGTTTATTTTTCTATGCGCTGTTTTTCTTTCCTGTTTTCTGTTTTCCCATTTTATTTTCACGTTTACTTTGGCCCCACGTCCGCGTCCGCGTCTGCCGTCGAAAGGAAAAGTAAGCTAATCTTATTGTTTTCCCAACAGCAGGAGCAGCGTATGTGGCTCCTTCTCCTGATCCTGATCCTTTGAGTTATGCGGATGCGAGTGTTTGCTTATACTTGCGCGCCGCGCTAAAGCTTTTTGCCATTTTGATTGGCGACGTGTTGAAAATGGATTTAAATTACATTGTTTCGCCAAGGACGTGCGAGCATGCCAGGCAGGATAAAACAACTGCTGCAAAACCCCCGAAAAACCGACAACCAACAACCGACAACTGACAACCGACAACTTTATGTATGCACTGACTTTTCCAGCAGTTGTGTCAATATTTTCATTGTATTGATTAGTTTTGCATTACCGAAAAGTGGCCTTGCGTGCTCAAGGATAGGGATGAGGAAAAGAGTTTCCTTTGTTTTCACAGGCATATTGACTTATCCCTTTTTTGTTGGCCAGCGGATTTTGCTACTTTGCGTAACTCGTATTTATTTATGTGGGAATATGTTCGCCAAAAGGCTTTTAACACACCCTTTGCGCGGTTTGCTATTTTTGTTTCTTATATTTGCCTTGTGCATAAATAAGACAAATATGGTTTTATTTTTTGTGGCCAGAAACCGCAGCTCTTTCGCTGGTAGGGACTGACTTGGCTTGACCGTAAAAACCAGGCAGCAGGCAGCCTTCAGCAGATAAACGACCCACAGCAAAGTAATACATAATCCGGGAGCTCAGCTTTAAAACTTAACTACACAAGTTCATAACTTGTAGTGGTAGTTGCCCGAAAAACTTTTCTCCTGCAAGCTCCTTGGGCTTGGGCCCTCTTTTTTTTTGGTGGTACTAGCCATAGCCCCCTTACTTTACCAACTTGGCCTGAACACTTAAGCCAGCTCTCGAAAAGGGGCGACGACACTTGAGTACTTCTTCTCCGCCTCCTCAAAAAAGGACTCACTTGCCTGCAGTTTAAAGTGTGCCTGTCAAGGAAAATGCTGGGGGGAAAAGGTACTCAGTGTGACATTGCAATGAAAATAAACTTCCTGCCTGCCAGAAAGGAGCAAAAAAGCAGTAGGAGGAGGAGCAGCAGCAGCAGGAGCAAGACCAGGAGCCGGATCTGCTATGGAACAAAAATATTTATGCAAAACCTTAAGTGAAAGCAGCGTCAATATTTTTTTGGCGCCTGTCGCTCTGCGGTTTCAGCCTTCAGCTTTTGCCTTTTGTCAGCCATTTTCCGGGTTTATTTCTTATGCAAAAACCGCATCAAAATCATAAAACAATTGCCGAGTTCTCTTTTCAGCTTGTTGAATATGGCAAAAAGTTTTCCCTGCCAGCTTCTCCTGGGCTTATCCCAGTGAACGCTCTCTGAAAAGAGTGAACACTGTGTTAAATGAACTTTCTGAAGAATGCTTTATAGAATTTAATAATAATAATAGGGATAATAAGGAAGTATGTGAACTATTTAACTACTTTTATGAAGTAAATGTTTGCTTTAAACTTAGTTTCCTTTATTTCTTTAAAATAAAGATACCTTTACTTTGCTTAAACACTCTTCAAAGTTTTAAATTCGTCAAATATTTCATGGTTCTCCACCATATGTTGCCATCTAAAAGATTTTAAAGAATCTCGTGGATGCAGGCTGCACTGCCACAGGAATCTCTGTTTAATGCATAATAGTTTTCCCCAAAAATCTATAAACTTTTCACAACTAAAAGCTTGAGTGGGAGAAGAAAAAAAACAGAAACTCGGGTAAAGTTTTCCGATTATGATTTAGCAAGTTGCTTGCCGGTCGTATCCCCATGGTTTTCCCATCACGACGACGTTAGTTAAATGCTCGAGAGACGACACGTGTGTCCTTTGTCCAGATTTTCCCACTGACAGCAACACCGGGGATCGATCGATAAATGTGCTTATCAGCAACTTTGTCGATACTCTTTTTTTGCTTATCAAAGCGCTTTTGGCTTATCAAATGTGGCATTTATCGCGGCGAAGGTGAAGGGAAGCCGCCGAAACCATTCCATAGATATTAAATTATAACAATGTGGTGAGTAGAGTGCCGTGTGTGTGGGGGAACTATTATATGCGGGGTGTGTTTGCATATCTAATCAGGCCACAACAACAATTCGGGAATGGGGAGAGAGCGCACACAATTGACTCATTAACAGGCAAAACCGCGACAAGCAAAAGCCCAATACAAACACTCTCACATATACACACCATTCCCAGCCATTCGTTATGTTTAATGATGTTGCTGGTTGTGGTGTGGTAGTCCCTAAACTTTAACCCTTCCCCAATGCCATTCCTCACCATGTGTCCTGCAAGGATAATTAGAATGGCTTAGCCCAATATGCGTGCAAGTGCTCCCAAACTTTGGTTTGGCTTTGCAGTCGACAAAAGCGACAATGGCCCTTTATTACACTGTGGATAATGAGAGCTATTACGCTAAGTAAATATATAAATAGCGATTAGGTTTCTCTTTAAATTTCATATACTTGGTACTTGTACTTGGTCGTCTTTACTGTTCCATTAAAACTTTCAACTCACTTTTTTAATTCAATTAATTACATATCAGATTCCGCTTTAAACTTTCCTGTCAGTGACTAGTCCTTCCATAAACAGGTAACTTGTTTCGCTTTGCTTAGTTACACTCTCTGTGAAGTTGTCAGGGCAAAGTTATGCGCAATTATCAAAGTGCTTAAACGCCTGCCAATTGGCCACTTGACAGGCAGTTAATGTTAACCAACTTACTTACTGTTTAAACAACAACAACAACAGCAGCAAATCCCCAGACCAAAGGACAGGCATGAGTAATAGATGGTCTAAGGCGAAACGCTTCCCTACAATTACATTACAATTTTTACACAATCAACGTCATCGTCATCATAATAATCAGGCAAAGTGAAGTATCAAATTACGCGCTGGCAGAAGGAAAGCGGAAAGGAAAAGGAATGGAAACCCACTGATGGCATCCCACAGGCATCTCGAGCCGGAATGGCAATCGAAGATGAAGCAGCCGCATCATCATGCCCCATGCCGCATGCCTCATACCCCATGCCCCATTCCCATGATATATATCTAGTGTTGGGAGGGGATAGTACATCCCACATACGCCCCGTCGTCTAGCACACTCACACACACATTTACACACACCGCGTCTCGTCGGCACTCTCTCTGGCAATTCTAATCAATTTTTATTATTTTTACAAACTTTGGCAGCCAGCCGAAGGAGCTCACGTCGACCCGCTCTTTGTTTCGAATGGTAGCGGAATTTATCTAGGCGAAGGCAGAAACAAATAGCACGCCTGGGGAGGATTTTTCCCGGGAACTTTTCTTGCCACCCATCCTGTTGCGCTGACAAACGCACAAAGACACAAAAAAAAAAAAAACGAACACAAAATAAAATAAAATAGAACGCGCACAGGCACAGGATATCATCGGGGATGCCAAGGAAATCGTTGGAAAAAATCAGAGGAAAATCGAGGCGGGGTGGGCAGGTGAGCCCGTGGCTATGGGCGGTCGAATGTGTTTACGTTATGATTTTCGAAATCAAAATTCAGCACGAATAGGAATAAATTTACTTCCGAATGTCATTAAATTGTTTTCCGATAGAACGTGTATATTTCACGCAAGAACTTTTTTGTTGCCTCACTAAGAGGAGGCGGCCCATCCTGGCCCCGTATCTCTAGCATCCGCTCCGGCATCCCTGTCATTGGCAGACTCCTAGATCGAGGAAAACGGAGATGGTTTCTGCTCCTTCCTCGCTTCCTTTTATTATTACGATACTTGATATTATTGATTTTGATTGAGATTTATGTCGGCGGCCACGCGGGAGGATATCCCCTGTCTGCCGTGCAAATGTTTAGCATATTTTTGCACTTGGAAAATAAGTTTGAGAGATATGTAAATGGAGTGACTAATTATTATATTATTTAAACGAAAATTTATTTGAATAAATAACTTGTAAAGCTATTTAAAGGTTGATTAATTTAATAACTTGAAAAAGCCAAGGGAAATATTCTAAGCCTTCAAAAATGGGTACTTACTGAAAACCCCGTAAAACATCAGTTTCTTTTTTTATGTATTTATAATTTTGTAAGGAAATATTTATGATTTCCTTGCAGTGTAACGCTTCTTGTTCTCTTTTTGGTGTAAAAAACTTGCCCAGCTGCATATATTTTGTGCACTGCCAGCTTCGCTTCGCTATGATTAATGCGCAAAAGTTTGCGCCTTTAACTAATAAAAGTTTCCGGCGTCGCCGTCAAGTAAATTGACTCAACATCTAATTTTTTTCCCCCCTTTATATTTCTTACAGAATTCGGTTGTCCAGAGCGACTACCGCATCCAGTCGCCGGCGGGCGGCTCCCCGCTGCCCTTGTGCGCCGCCAATGCGACCAGCAACAATGCCAACAGCTCCGGTGATAGCAACAGCACAGCCGTGGCCATCTTGCAGAACAACACCAGTGCCGTGAATGCGGCCGGGAACAACACCAACTCGGCCGGCGGACCCAATACCGTGCTGCGTGTGATTGTCGAGTCGCTGATGTATCCCGTATCGCTGGACATACTGCATCAGATCTTCCAGCGCTACGGCAAGGTCCTCAAGATCGTCACCTTCACCAAGAACAATTCATTCCAGGTTGGGATAGTGAATTAATTAATAATAAACTCAGTTAATTAATGATTCTCCTTGTTTGCTTGGCAGGCCCTCATCCAATATCCGGACGCCAACTCGGCCCAGCATGCCAAGTCCTTGCTGGACGGGCAGAACATCTACAACGGCTGCTGCACGCTGCGAATTGACAACAGCAAGCTGACGGCACTGAATGTGAAGTACAACAATGACAAGTCGCGGGACTTTACGAACCCCGCGCTGCCCCCGGGCGAGCCCGGTGTGGACCTTATGCCCACCGCCGGCGGACTGATGAATACCAATGATCTGCTACTGATCGCCGCCCGGCAGAGGCCCTCCCTAACAGGTGATAAAATAGGTAACACAAACGGAACATTTTCCCGATTTTTCATTTATGTTTTTTTCTACGCTTCAAGTTGCTAAAAAGAACCACACACAGCCACACGCTAAACTAAAGCTAGACACTTACTAACCAGTAATTACACTTAAAAAAACTACGTAGCTATGCTTTGTTTTCACTATTTTTTGCCTTTACACCTGCTATCGATTCGTATTACGAGCTTAAGTGGCATGCAACTAATCAGGATAACGCACGGCTCTGGCTAAAAAGGGACTAACTTTGATTAATTGGATTGATTTCAGTCAACGGCCTGGGTGCCCCGGGAGTCCTGCCGCCGTTCGCCCTGGGCCTGGGCACTCCGCTGACCGGAGGATACAGCAACGCCCTGCCCAATCTGGCCGCCTTCTCGCTGGCCAACAGCGGTGCCCTGCAGACAGCCGCTCCCGCCATGCGCGGATACTCGAATGTTCTGCTCGTCTCGAATTTAAATGAGGAGGTAAGTGTCCCTGTTTCGTAGCTTTAAGATTGAAGGATAAATGCCTTTGCAGATCAACTATGTAGCATTTTTACACGACTGATAGATTTAATAAATAGGATTAACTCCTTGACTTTCTAAATACTTTTAAGCTATTATTTTTTGTAAAGCGAGAGTGATGAGCATTTAATTCCGATATTTTGTTTATGATTTTTCGTAGAAATCAGAATATAGCCCAAGGCAAATATATCAAAGTCCCTTTTTTTGATATATTTCAGTTTTAATTACAACTTACTCATTACATATTTGATTTTGGTTGCCGATACTAAAAACAGTGAACTAGTGAAAAAAATAGCTACTGTAAGCCCCTAAATAAATAATGACATACATGTGAAATATATTAAAATCTATATTAAACAGAATGAAGGTTAAAAAAGAGAACCCTTTCATCCATTTTTTTTTCAACTACTCGCATCTGTATCAAGGATTTCAATTAGTTCACATTCCGTGTTTGTCCACATTTTTTTCCTAAAAGTTTTCATTTTCATTTGTGTTATATATTTTTTTTTTATGTTTCAAGCAAACAAATATCTGACGAAGCTACTTTGACGTTATATTTGTTATTTATATTTATACTCCTATATATTATATGTGTAGTGTATCGGGGAATCTGATGTTCCCCAGCCTCCCTCCGTCTCCGCCTCCGTCTCCGCCTCTACCCTTTACCTCTCTCTGTGTTTCCCAGCCAGATTCATCATCTGTTCATTTATTTCTCTATTTAACCCTTGTTTTATTTTATTATTTGTAAAACATCTGAAACAAAACTCTCGCTAACTGACGACAAACTCTATTTTCTCTTTTTCTCTGTAGATGGTCACGCCTGATGCTCTCTTTACCCTCTTTGGTACGTCTGCACAACCGAATTACTACTACTCTATTAATTGCCAGTATTTTCCAATTTTATTTGTTTGTTGTCCCGCTCGGGCAAGGCTATACCAAGGACCTTGGCTTAATTCGCAAAGAGAACTATACTTTAACTCTATGGCTATCTGTTCCTCAAAGTCTTGAAAGTATAAAGCGAATTCCCCATTGTCCTGTCTAGCCTTGGCCAGTCACAACGTGTCCCATATATATTTTTATATTTACACTCCTTGAACAATTTATAAGTAGTTTACTTGATTATTCATTGAATTTACACTGTACGAATCGAGCGAGGCCAGCTCTGGGTCCTATATATATCCCTTTTCTCTTCTGTTTTTTCGTCCTTTTTTTTGTGTTTGTTGGTACTTCCTGGGCTTTGGCATTTACGCCATTTACGTGCAATCAGCAAAAGTGCCATGAATTATTTATGCACTTCGGGGTGCCTGCCGCCTGCCCTTGCTTCTGCCACTGTCCCTGTCGGTGGGTTAAACAAAGCAATAGCTGACAAAAATGCGGCACAAACTGTTTAAAATATTGAAAAAGCCTTAAAAAACAAGACAAAAACAAACCCCAGTCCAGGACACAGGGTCAGGAATTTGTGTATGCAGCATTCGTTTGGCAGTTTGCACATAAAATGCATCCGCCATGTGGGAAATATAAAATGTTAGAGCCATCAACCCAAGGCTGTAAAACTTTGGACCTTTAGTTTTTCTATCGCCCAACCTAACCCTAACTGACTATGACTCTGACTCTGGCTTAAAGCGATCCTGTAACCCCGCGGGAGTAAATAAATTTAGAGAACAACTTCGATCAGGACATAAAATCCATTTAAATGGCTTCCTCCGCTTAGCCAGAGACGAAGCCAAAGCTAGAGCTAGAGCCTGAACCTTCAGCAAATGGCTTTCTAATGGCTTTCCATCAGCCAGCTTGAAATGGAAATTGAAATAGAAATGGCAATAGAAATAGAAACCGTTCTCTGGGTTATATCCATTTATCCTGTCATAAGTTCTGCTTACAAATTGTAAAACAATGAATATGAGAATGCACCTACATAACATACACGTATATATGTTCGTACATATATTAAAAACATGTAGCAGCAAAGCCAACTGGCAACAAGTGAGACCGCACTCAGGACTCGCTGCTGCAGTCCTTGTACCTACATCCTGTTGCTCCTTCTGCTGTCTGTGTGAAATTACATGAATTAAGTGTGTGCTCGTGGCCGGGCTTCCATTGTTGGGGTCTCGCAATACCGTGAGGCGTGAGGGTGTGAGTGTCTAAGGACTCTGGCAGGACTAAAATGCATGCACAAAACACATGCTTTAACATGTGCTCATCCTGCCACACACACACACATGCACACACACTTGCTCGCAGGCGGCACAAAAGATTGAGTGCGGAAGTGCATAGCTATAAAAATGTCCATTTATTTAGTTATCATTGCGCTTGTTGCTGTCGCCCATTGTTGCTTTTGCTGTTGCTTTGCTTAAGTGTGTGTGCACTGAGCGAAATAGTGGGGGTTTTGAAAGGGTAATGAAGTCTCTAAAATATATATTTAATAAGAAATTTGATACAAAGAAATCATTTCTTTTTAATATAAATTTTTCTAAGGGTTTTCTTTCAGATTAAAATATATAATATTTATAAGTAATCTTTACTTGAAATATCATTTAATATAACAATTAAATTCAGCTATAATTCTGTATAGTTAAAGCCCATTTTCGACTACTTAAAATTAATTTAAAATGTAGAAAATTCTTAACCATTTCTCACCATGCATTTTGTGTGGTTTTTTGCCCCTTTTCTCTGGCTTTCTTTCACTCTATAATACACACGTATATATATAGTACATATAGTGTGTGCACCTTTTTGTGGCACACACAGCCATGATCATTGTGTAGTTTTTGCTGGCTCTTACAATTGAAATAAAATTTACTTGTGACTTTTCGTAGCTCGTTGGCTTGGTTAGCCGCTTGCTCGCTTGCTCGGTTGGTTGGTTGGTTTCTCGAATGGAAAGGAGGAGCAGGAGCAGGACAAGGATTGTATCTCCTTGCTAGTTTTTCGTCGTAGTCGTCTGTCGTCTGTTTGCCAAATGAATTTAACTAACTTTGTAAAGTTAATGGGGTTTGCTGTTTGAATTGCTGTCCCCGACATCCTGCTCCTTGCGAGTGTGTGTGTGTGTGTGTGTGTGTAGTTTATTATTTTATGGGATTCCCAGTTGACTTTTCACTTGCGCAGCATTTCTCCATTTCTCCGTTTGGCTTGCTCCATTATGTACTTGATTTAATTACCAAAACACATCGATTGAGCAAGTTTTTGTCCGGCAAACAAGCATGTGTGGCGCATAATTGCAGCATAATGGATTTTGGTTGCCACACAACTCCAACAGTTCCCATTTCCTCTAGATACAATCTCTGGTGAATTTTTTGTCCCATGTGTGTGTGTTTGCTCCTTTGTTTCTCTCCCTGCCTGCCCTTCCTCCCTCACCTCTCTCTCTCTGGTGACACAAAACGGTTTGTTTGTGACCAGAATTCCCCTTTGTTTGCATGCAAATGCATTTAATTTGAGTTTAAATACCCAAATATAAACTTTTGCCAAACAAACGAAACGAAATGGAGAGGTGAGGCGAGTAAGGGAACAGCAGGGGGTTAAGCCGCTTGAACTTAACCCTTGTGTGCGGTTGCTGCCTTTGATTTATATTTACAAATTGCACTCTGCATTCTGTCAGCAGCAGCAGCAGCAGTTCGGGAGAGAGGGCTTATCGCTCAAAGTAAACAAAACTGTTGCCGAACGTATTAATTGCTTAAAAATTGTTTCTGTTTGTGGGGGATTTGTGAAACAGCAGCAGGAGCAGCAGCAGCAGCCGCAGGGAGGGGACGCGGTTTGAGGAAAATCCAGGGAAAATCCGATCAGTGCTGCAACAGCTAAAGTTACGGCTTGGCAGCTGACTGCCTGCCTGCCTTCCTGCACTGCTAATAAAGCTTAGATTGCTGATTAAACGCTCCGAAGGACTCAGAGGGCCAAAGTGGAAAAGCGTTAAAGTACGTAACTCCTCCACGTCCTTCTCGGATACCCCATACGCCTCGTTGCACACAGACAGACGACGGAGAGATGTCGATAAGTCGAACGTTAAGCGTATTATTATTGGCGTGCCAATAGATTTAGATAAACTCGAAGGGAGAGCCAGCCAGCAAGCGTGTAATTGACGGCCAGAGACTCTCTTCTAGGGACTTGCGACTTGCGACCTGCGACTTTCGACGGGCAATCAGCCAAATGGCAGGCTAAAATTTTATGTAATAACCTTTTGAATTTCCAAGTAGCTCTAAGCAGACAGCGGACAGACAGAAGCAGCGCCAGTGACACTTGAACGGAAGCTAGCTAGCTGAACGACAAACACAGCTACACTTAAGGAAAATCGGCTAAGGATCTTGCTTATAACTAGAATGTTTATCAATATTAGAACCGATTAGTGAGTTTTTCAAGCAAATAAATAGCTTAGAGAGTATTCAATCTATAAGAAAGTCAATGTCTAGTCTAGTTTTTATAATCTAGAATCATAAATTCTAATGACTTTCGACCAGTGTAGCTAGCAGGGAATGGCAAAACCGGCAAATGGCATAACGGCTGCTTTTGTTATGTTAATGGCAACACGCAAGGGGACACGTAACAACAATTTGCACATGAGGCGGAGCCACCTTTTTCGTGGGTGGCGTAGAATTTAGCACTTCAAAGGGTCGGGGTCAAAGGGCGCGACCAGGATCAGAACCGAGACTGTGTGCGGTTCGCTGCCTGCGCTCACCTGAACGCCAGTGTGTGTTTGCATATCAAATAATAAAAGTGGCAAGCTCAGCGCAACGCCAAGCCGGAGACAACAAACAACGAACGCACTTCAAACGCTTACGGGATTGATCTAGCCGGAAAAACGGCAACAAAAAGGCCAAAGGCCTGGAAAAGTTGGCCAGGGAAAATAAAAACCCTTTTCAGGCGCCGCCGGTAGGCAGTCAGACATTTTATTAGTTTTGACAGCGCTTTGTTCGTCCTCCGAGAGAGCGAGAGAGGACTCAATTGAAAGGACCTAAAGGCCCCACTTCTGGGGCTTGCTCTCCAGACACTTGACACATGCCGCTTAGCCTGTCAAGCATTCAATAAGGTCCTTGAAGGCCCAGGAATCACCCCAATCTAACCCGAAATAACACCCTGCTCTCCTCTCTCTACCCCCGAATCGAGGGCTGGGATTGAGTGAGTTGCCGTTTGCATAACAATAAAAGAAAACTTAATCAGTCTGCAAATCGTCTGGGAAATACAACCCATAACACCACTGAACAAACACCCATCGCATATGCCATTGTAATCCGCTTATGTAATTGTAATGACGTGATAAAAATTTATATCATTGCCGAAAATATTGTCGAAACGTGTTTAATTGAATTTTTATGCGTTTAGAGAGAGCAAGCGAGATCCGGCGTCGCAGCGCTGCTCGGCTTGGCTTTGTGCGAAATAATTTCATAAAATTTTATACGCTACATGTTGCGACAGCACAGAGCGCACAGAGCAATGCAATTTGATAAAGTGCCCTACTCTCCTCCCTGAACACGCCCCCGGAAAGCGGGCCAAAAATTAAATCCAATGTGCAAATAATATCAATGAATTTTTCATAAACGCTGCAAATCGCTTTCAGAGCGCCAACGCGCGTTCGGAATGTGATTAAATGGAAACTGTCGATTCAAATTCTAAATTCAAGCTGACGCCGCTGGCAGGTGAAAAATTTAAGAGGCGAACAAAAAACTTTACAGCCAGCCGCCGCATAATTCTTCATCTGGAATATGCCCAAGCACAGGACTAATGGGCCATCGGGGAATCCCGGGCTCATGTCTGCATATGTTAGTGTCGCTAAGCCAGAAAAATATATATAAAAAACGAGGAGGCAAAAGTAGAGGGAAACTGCTTCTCCGATAATAAATTATTATCAAGTCTGTCGCTGGAGAAGTCTGGGAATTGAAAGAAGCCTGTGGTTGGGCGCGCACTTTGCATGGCAACCGTATTGCTCATACGCCCCGTTGCATGCCAAACTTCAAGTTTATGCTGGCACACTCAATACGCTCCACTGCCAATACCTGCAGATGTGGCTGTCTGCCGCTCTAGTTCGTAGCTCTGGCTCTGCCACAGCTTCTGCTGCAATTGTAGCTACCAACAGAAAAATTTTGTGCTGGCCAAAAAACCGAAAAACGAAACGAAATTGGCCGGCATTTTGGCATAAGTCAAGTCGTCGTCCGGCGGATAACTGGTAACAGAGGGAGTCAGTCAGTCAGGTGGCCAGTCGTCTGTATAAAATGGATTTACTGCCAACTGTTGAACTGTGTGCTCTGTCCTGGATGTGGGTGCGACTGTAGGTGTGTGCAGGCTCCATCCTTTGCTGCTGCTCCTCCCGAATCCTTCTCGTACTATTTACTACCTGCATTTCCATTGCTACTTTTGTAACATGTTAGCGCACCGCTCGCTTCGCTACGCTCCGAGTGGCTGGCATGGCTCTCACTTTTATGGCCACACAGCTTCCTAAGTTGGGCTGCACAGCAAGAAATATATATGAATTTGAATATAGAGGGGCTTAGAAGGCATTAAAAATATTTAAAAATTAAATTAGGGTAGAAAAAGGAAAAGGTAGCTTCCTTAAAACACTTGAAAGCTAACTAAAGCCACTTGAAACTAGGAAAAAACTATCAATAACGGGTTTATTGGAAAACGAGATAGAATTTATTTATTTAGAATTTAATTGAATTTATTTCTGTATTTCTATCCAGTTATATTCAAATATTTATTCAATTTAAAGCAATTTAAAAGGCAGAGTTCAAACTTGCCTTAAATTGATATGGAAATGTCAAAAAGCAAATTGATTTAAATGCTTAAACAGGACTTTTCCCAGAGTGTATATTCCCTTTTTTACTTTTTGTACAGCAAGGTGTGTGTGTGGCTGGGAAGTAGTTGAAAATTTACTTTGCGCATTATTCGATTTGTTGTCTTGGGCAGAGGACTGCACTTTACATTGTTTGCTTTGGGGTCCTAGGACTCGAAGTCGGAGTCGGAGTCGGACTGTAGCCATTGCCCTTTGGCCACCAACTCGAGCGGCAACTATTTTTTATGCTCGATGGCAATTTGCGCCCAGCTTCAAATTTGCCGCTGATTGGCTGCACAAGTCACCCAAGGACCCCGAGCACAAGGACCTTCGGGCTGCCCAGCTGTCAAAGCAAAGAGTCCACTGACCGCTGGAAGTCCACTTAAATTTCTTAAAGCCATCTGCCAGACTTAATGCACTCCTTACAGCTGAGTCCTTGCTCTGGCTTAATATCGCATAGTTTGCGGGGCGCCAGCAAAGCCATAAAATACAATTCAATAACGCGTCCACCGAAGCCGCCGCCGCCGCCGGCAGCGCGGCCAAAAAGTTGCACACCTTGTCTGACAGCTGTAAAATCCGTGGCCTTAAAACCCACCGATGGTGGCTTCTCCTCCAGCTCAGCCTGCTCCTGGCAAGAATCCTTAGCCGGAGTTCGAATTGAAGCTCGTAAAAAATAGCGGAGGAAACTTATTGAGCCAGTTATGAGTTTCTTCGTACATGATACTAACGGCTTGGCCCGCGGCAATAATGCGAGTGCCTGGCTGCCCCGGATCCTCTGGGCAAAAAGGACTAAAGATGTGGCGTGGGGGAGAGCCAGCAGAAGGATATATCTCGTGTACATGTTATGGCTTTTTGGTGGGGTGTAAAACTTTTCCAACGGCCTCCATAAACCGCTTCGAGCTGTCCGAATATGCAAGCTGCAACTCGCGGGGAGCTCAAGGAGCCGGAGGAAGCTTTATGTCATACTTTGTCCAGGTGCAAGCTAAAGGGAGAAAATAAGAGGGGGTTGAGCTTGAACTTTTAATATATTATAATATTGATTTTTTTATGATATTTAGGGTTAAAAATTAAATACAAAGCGGATAAAAAAATATGAAAATAATGACAGAACTTTCCCTAAAATATTTTCCAGCTATTTACTAATAATTTTAATTGAAATAATTAAATATTTATATAAAGACATAAAGTAAATCAATTTTTTTAAAGGTTCTTTTATGAATTTTCCCCCTTTAAAGGCTTAAATCCTGTTAGATCCTTATTAGTTATCCCCACTGGCCTCGCCTCGATTTCGTACACCCAATATCCGATTTTTTATGACTTTACTGGCAACAACGCTGGGAAATTAGAGCCCAGTGGCAGCGAAAAACTCTCGTATACTCATAATCCTCAACTGTTCTCCATTTTCCCCTTTTCTCTCTCTCACTCTCGTCCTTTTTGGAAAACGCAGGTGTATACGGCGATGTGCAACGTGTAAAGATCCTGTACAACAAGAAGGACTCGGCACTCATACAGATGGCGGAGCCCCAGCAAGCTTATTTGGGTAAGTCAAACTCAAACAAAACGCACTTTCACCCCGGAAAACCGGAGGGAAACCCACACAGACACACACAACTACACTACAGACACTGCAGACACCCACAGCAAAATGGAAGTAATGAAAAATCGCAGGCTGTGAGTCCTGGACAGAGCGAACAACAAAAACAACAACAGCAGGAGGAAAAAAGAGCAACTGCAATTTGCAGCTTGTTTAAAATGAAAATTCCAGCAACATGAAATTCCAAACGGCGGTGCATTCCTTTGGCAACCGTAACCGTTCCCGTTGCAGCAAACAAAATGTATTAATAATAAAAATTGTTAAGGGGAAGGGAGGGGGGGGGGGGAGGTGGGAAAGAGCGGAGTGGCACGGAGTGGTGGCATAAATGAAATTTTATAAGCGCTTTATTACCAGGAGGCGCAACACCTGGTCCAGTTTTCCACCCATTTTCCGCACAACAAAGGCAGTAGCAGCAGCGGCAGCATCACGACGGGACATGCCAATCATTTTATTGCATTTATTTGTGTGCACTTTGGCATTGTCAGGCAAGAAGGACACCCCAGGACCTCGGTCCTGCCCTCGCTCCACCTCTCGCACACGCATTAAGCGAAATGAAAATTGTCGCGTTAAGAGCAGCCAACCGACGTGCCAAATTCCACTTTATTACAAAAACAGCAAGGCGATCGGGACGCCTGACAGCCGCCGACAGCGACACCTTTTTCAATTTTCATTTCGATTTGGTTTTATTCCATTTAACACGCCAACTATACTATATATATTCGGATATATATATATATATATCCGAACTGGCATTGAGGCTCCCTTTCTCTGTGTGTTTTTACACCGGTCAGAGCGGCGTCAGCACTCATTGTTCCCACTCAGCGGGCTCGCGCTTCCTTCATTTGCTTTTTGCCTGCATTTTTTTTTATTCGCAATTCGATGAAAAAATAACTCAAAAGCTGTCAAAGTGCAGCGGTTCTGCTGGATGGCGCTTAATTGAAAAGGACAGCAGCGTGAGAATTTCCCGATTGTTTTCCTTATCTTTGACTGAGTTCTTAACTCAAGGACTTCTTTACACTGAGTTTTTTTGCATTTTACAGCTTCAAATATATAAAAAAGAATAGTGATTAAATTAAACTATTAAGGAAATTGATTAAAAGAGGGTTTAGAAAGTAAGGTTCATACTAGAAAAAAAGAATTGCATTTTAAACACTTTTAATTAGTGCAGAAAATTTAATCAAGAAAAGAACTTCATCCTTGATAGTTGCTTCGAAATCGTATATCTTGGCTTGTTAATAAGCCCCTTATATTAATTATAAAATATTATTATGAAAATCTCCCCACACAACAGCCCCCATTAAAAGCCATGAGTTTTAAGCATAATTATCATTTATTTCATATGCCATAAATATTAAGTGGCTACCAAAAGAGTTATTAGCTGCTTATGACCAATGAAAGCACATTGTGCCGAGCTCTGAAAATCTGGCTGAACAAACGGGCGCCAGTGGAGCGCGTTAATCGTTCGCACATGTAATTTATCAATTATATTTTCCGTCACGATTCCATGACACATTCCCGCACGAGAGCTCTGCCTGCTCGACTCGGCTCGGCGGCTGTTGTTAATAAAGTTTAAATAAATTTAATCTGTTCAATAAATGCAATGGTCGATCGCAGCGGAAATTGCCAGCAAATTGCGCGCGTCTGGAAAAGCGTAAGCTACTGCATAATGAATGCCATCAACTGTTTATTGATTTAAATAAAAAGGAAATAAGTGCAGGTCGTCGCGCACATAAGTAATGTCTGTAGGGTATTCGCCATTCCGCAAATTCAGGCGACCTCTGTCACCTACTGTGGCCTTAATTTCCTTTTTTATTTTTATTTATACAATTTCGTAAAAATATGCTTTGTCCCTGTACTCAATTAATTTTTTAATTATAATTATGTAAACATGCATATTCGCTGCTTCCTGCAGTGCCATGCGATGCGATGCGATGCTCCTTGCAATCTGCTGCTGGCGCTACTCAAAAGCATTCTCACTTTGAGATTTTCCTACTTAATTAATTGGGTTGACAGAGGGGGCGGAAGTGGGGTTGTTGAGTAGAAAATGGCTGAGAAAAAGCGAGGTAATCAGCAGGAGCTCTTGACAATTCATGGGAAATTTTCAAATGCATTTCGGGACAGTTGTGTCCCCTTTGTGAGTGTGCCGCTGACAACCAACTTATTTCGGTGGCGTATACGCAATGCGTTCTGTTAATTGAATTCATCCGAAAAATTGACAGCATTCCGCAGACCACAAAATACCGACCCCGCGGGTTTGCCAACTGCAGTTGATGATAAAACTATTGTGCGGCATTTCACGCAAATGAACCGACAAAACCAAAGCCAGTCAACTGTTTGACCAAACAAGCAAATTATAGAAACGAGAGGAAGCCGACAACATCCCTTCCGCTCCTAACAAAACAGGAGGCTGGAGGCAGGAGGCAGGAGGGAGGGGCTGGTGCTGGTGGAAATTCGAACCAAATGCCACGGGACATGTGAAAATATTAATGGGCATGCGGCAGCATATAGACTACTAATGTGCCGCAAGGGCTGCCAAATGGCAAACACTTCCGCTGCTGCCTTTCGCTACATTCGCCAAGTGAGGCTACACTATGACAAAATTTTGAATACTAACAGGGAATTCGTTATTAACAGAATTTCAGCTTAAAGCTTAAAAAGCAAGTTCATAGAATTCAATTAACAGTTTCCGCAAATCTCCAACTTTCTTAGAAACAATTATTTTGAAGCCTAGAAGTAGACAATGCATAACAATCCCTGGAAAAATAGGTATTTGCTAGAGCTTTTACGAATACTAATTAGGATTAGGTACGAAATTTCCAAAGAACTTGAAAAAATTCTATGGAAAATGCCACCTTTGTAGACAATAGAATCCCCCTACCCGATTTCCCCAAGTGTAGCCCAGCTACCTGGACACCAGGTAACAAGTCTGAAATGGAAGCTCTGTTTTGGGGCAGGAGTGCGCACTTATGCACTCATAAAATATTAACAAATTCATTCGTTACTTTGCCCAAAACTCTCCGCCAACAAACAAAGACGATTACCGAACAAGGAGCAAGGAAAGCAGGAAACAGCAAGCAGGAGCAGGAGCAGGAGCAGGATACACAGAGGGCAGCAAGGAATCAAGAGCAAGAAGGGGGCTGCAGGACAAGGAATAGCAGCTGTCCAGGGTCACCAAACTCACCCCATGCATACGAAAGTGTCTCGTAAGGTGGTGTGCGTTATGGCGGGGGCCACACACAAAATACGGCTACAATTGCACACTCAGCATACGAATTACAGCGTAAAGGCGCAAAAAACTTTTCTTTCTTTTTTTTTGTAAGTGAAGCCAACGGAAAATGTAGGTGTGGGGGTGTGAGAAAGGCCTGGGAAAAGCGATGAGAATCGGACGCCAGAATGGACAGCCAACTTTCGGGGGGCACAAACAAACTGCGACAGCAATCAGAGGGCGCTGAGCTGGGAAATAGACAAAAACACACAATGAAAAAACAATAAGCATGCTAGGTGTACACGGAAATAAAATTTGTAAACTAATTTTTAGGTACAAAAACATGTTGAAATATAAGTTATTGATTTGAAATCAATTGGAAATATGCTTAGAAGTATGCAATGGGGCTTATTGTAAAATATAAAAGATAATAGCATACTTTTGAGCACTTATTTAAATGGTTTAAAGTAAAATGCAATGGGTTTGGCTGTATAAAATTAAATAAAAATGATTTAAAAAGTATGCAGAATAATATTATCTTCACTTAAAAATATTATTAATATAAATGTTGCATCTTTATTTAAGTATATTTTATTTAGGATTAAAACGTATTTATTTATATCTCTATTTTTCCGTGCACTTTATAAGCTGCGTCCCTTTGCCCGGCAGTTTGAGGTGTGTGTATTATAATGGAGCATTTGTTGGGTGGCAACTGGGAATCAGAATCCGAATCAGAATCGGAATGGAGGCGAGAGTGTGGGAGGAGGAGAAGGAGTGGAATGCTGGGCGGGATTAAGTTTTTGCGCAACTTATTACCAACTATGGACAGAGGCAGACACAGACGTAGACACACGGTAGACACACCCCCGATACTGTCGAATTTATAGGCACACTCACAGCTGTGTGTGCCGCCTGTGTGTAGTTTCCCCTCTCTCTTTTTCGTTTGGCAAATAAATTTCCTGGTTTCTGCCGAACAAATTACTACAAAATATTTTGCATAAGCGTACGCATAAAGGCATTTGCAATAAAAACAAACAAACTTGGGCAAACACACACAACGTACGGCAGCAGACAGCACTGGCAGCATTCTATTGCCATATATATTATGGTCGATTACGCATACGCCATGTGTGCCAGTGCCAGTGCCAGAGCCACTGCTTGTGGGAGCGAGTGTGTGTTCTGGGAAATATAGAGTTTAGTGAAAGTTTTCGCCTGGAAACTGGACTTCTTGGGCTGTGGACTTTGGGTTGACAATGCTAAGTGACTGTTTGAATGACTTGGCGCCCAGCACTCCGTTTTTGGCCACAATTAATTACGGATACGAGAGAGTCGAGGATGTTTTGCATAGTTTACGAGCCAGAGATAATAAAGTGTCTGGCCGGGGCGGGCCGTAGATCATAGTCAAGGTATTGCCGGACATTAATCGTTCAAATCGTGAAAGTTACAACTAACTTGAAGCCACTCACCTGGGCCTGGGACCACACCTTCGTTCCTACTTCCTTTTGCAGCAGGAGCAGAAGCAGGAGTAGGAGTTGGAGATGGAGTATTTTCTGAGTGGGGTCTCCGTCTCCGACTCCCCAGTGAATGGTGCTTAAAAGTCTTAAGACCAGAACTTCATGCATAAAACAGGGCAAACCCTCAAAAGCCTCCTCATCTCCGAGTCATTTCACTTACTTTTTGAGGTCCTCTTGAACACTGTCTCTCAGTTTTCCCTCCTCCTTTTTTTTAATGTTTTTGTTAGTTAATAATGATTTGCTGTTGGTCAGCCTTAGCCTCAGCCTCGTAATTAAAAGTTTAAGATACTTTTTGGGCAGCAGCTGCAGCAGCACTCGAGGGTTGTGTAGGAAAAAGTACCCTTTCCATTTCCTGCCTTGGCACATTAATCTTTATTACAAGTGTTTTGTCATACAGCGAGTCCTCAAAATAAAAAAAAAAGTCTGAAAGAACTGGAAAGCAAAGGAAAGGATGTTTAGGCCATATGAGCAACGGGCTTTGTCACTGCTGCGGCGTCGCCTTCTCTCCTTTTATTTTACAATTTATTATATTCCCGGTGACCGGGCTTGGTTTTATTTTTTCTGTAAAATCATATAATCCATTAGGCAAACAATAAACGGCTGAGTAAGCATATTGCTTTACAATAAAACACTGGAGAGCAGCAGCAGCAGCAGTGATAAAATGTAATGTAATTTATTAATATAATGCACAACATGAGAATTGAGAAAAGTTTCGGACCTAAGCCTTTGGATGACGAGGCAGAAAGATATCTCCTCTTTGGAAATTAAATAAAAAAAATAAAACGTAATCGAAACTTAAATCGAAATGGGAAATGGAAATTGAATTGTACTTAAGTACATCTTACTGCACATGCATTCCATTCCATGCGATTCGATTCGATTCGATTCCCATTACATTGCATTGGAGAGCCGCAGGTGTTATGACTGCCCGGAATGTATGAGAGGAGACCAAGGCAAAGGGGATGGAGGCAAGGGGGAACCGCCCGAAGATGGCGAACTTTTGTTTGGTAATACTTTTGCGGCCAAACAAGCATTTCAGCTTGTATAAATCACCAAAGGCAGACGACATTGATAAAGTTGCAGTTACATTTCAGTATGTAAATATTTGCCAGCACTTATTGCTGACTTTGTTCGACTTCGACGACGAGGACGAGGACGACGACTGGCGGCTGGCGGTTGGTGTCTTTGCACTGCACTGAGAGAAAAAATGAGGGGCTTAGAATATATATTTATATAATTAGTTCGCCTTAATCTTCAAAACATTGAATGTAATCTCATATTGATATTATTTTTAGAACACATTGTATCTTTTAAACTCCGCCAAAAATATTCGTATTTCCCAAATAACTTTTATATTTGCGTGTATTTTCATTTAAGGGCTTCCCTAGGGGCGAAGCAAAAACAATTTTATGGCTTGTGGCGCAGCATATAAATTGCATTTCTTCGGATACATTTATAGGCACACCAACAGCAACAAACACACATTCACAACAACAAACTTATCTAACAAACAAAAAAGTTTGCAGTCGTTTTAACGTGTTACTTCTTTTTGTGTGTTTGCCTTTACAGCCATGTCTCACCTTGATAAATTACGTTTATGGGGCAAGCCGATACGTGTGATGGCCAGCAAACACCAGGCCGTGCAGCTGCCCAAGGAGGGCCAGCCGGACGCAGGACTCACACGTGACTACTCCCAGAATCCGCTGCACCGCTTCAAGAAGCCGGGCAGCAAGAACTACCAGAACATCTATCCGCCATCGGCGACACTGCATTTAAGTAACATTCCGTAAGTATTCCGCCGCTTAAAGGTGAAACCAGAGGGCAAAGGTGGGCTGGTGTGCAGGTGGGCAGGTGAGGTCGGTGTTCCTGGAGGCAGCTGCTCCTTGGAGCATCTTCGATTTGGCGACGGCACGACAAGGCAATTACAATTACCGCTATGAGCAGCAGACACCCCGCGTGGCATCCTCCTCGTCTGCCAAATATGACAAAGCACCCCGCCAGGTTGGTTTCTACAAAAGGCATGGAGGAGGTATAGCCCCTGTCTGCCGTTGCTCTGTGAATTTATGAGTCGAAAAGCCCCTTGGAGCGCCTGTCTCCCTGCCTGCCACCCTGCCACCCTGCCAGGCGGTATCAATGGACCAGCCTCACAGCGGGACCACGCACTGCCACCATTCGCCATTCAAACGAACACCCTTAAATCGATGACTGTTAATTTTAAACCTAACCAATACCAATTTTCTCATCCCATTTAACAGCTCGTCCTGCTCTGAGGATGACATCAAAGAAGCCTTCACCTCGAACAGCTTCGAAGTCAAAGCATTCAAATTTTTCCCGTAAGTAATTGGCATTCGGTTTGCAGAGAAATAAAATGCTTAAGTTAAGATTTGTAATATTTTAGTGTCAAAAAATTGTAATTAAATATCTGTTTTTGAATCATTCAAAATGATAAAGCATTCCTTCTCTCTGTAACCCTGAATCCTTACTATAATTAATTTATAATAACAAACGCTCCTTTCAACTTACAGCAAGGACCGCAAAATGGCGCTGCTGCAGCTGTCATCCGTGGAGGAGGCCGTTCTGGCGCTGATCAAGATGCACAACCACCAACTCTCCGAGTCGAATCATCTGCGCGTGAGCTTCTCCAAGTCGAACATCTAGAATCCGATCCGTAGTCAGGTTCACTGAACCTGACTGGGTGCAACCGGCAGCTACATGCACCACCAACACCAACATCAACACCACCAGCACCACACCACGCTACAGGTCTATTGGCAGCAACAGATACAATCTATAATCCGCAGTACAAGGAGGATGCATCCGCACTTTAACTGATAATTACCCCATCGAATCCAATCGAATCCACACACACACCACAGACGCAACCCAATCAATTCAAAACTGAAGCAACCCAGCGGCAACAATCGATGCATGAGCTATACCAGTTTTAATCAGACGGAAAAAACCGGCGGGGAATCCCCGACTAAATTGCTAAACCACTAAGAATTAATAAAAACAAAAAAATATATATATTTAAAATTTAACGAGGAAATAGCATTTCAACTTACGGCGCACGCAGACAACAGAGAAACCACAAACAAAAAAAAAACAAACAAACAAAACAAGAACCCACTAAACAATCAGCAACATCGTAACTTAAGCTTAACTTTAAAACTATAGTTCATAAGTATATTGCATTGCATAACATAAAAAACAAAAACAGAAGCAAAAACAAAAACAAAAACCAACAAAAATATATAATGAGTAGAGAGTAAAGTAATGAGAGGAGCTGAGGAGATCGTAACTTAGAGATATTTTTAGTGCACTGTACTGTGTTTTGGTTTTAAAAAACGACAGAAAGTCAGAAAGAAGAACAAACTAAACAAAAATGAGAGAAATTATGTTAAAAATGAATTAAGGCAAAGAGTTTTATTATGTACATGATGCTGTTATTATATTTTAAATGAATGCAACTTAACTTTAATTTTTTACAAAGTATGTATGCAACTTTGAATGCAACAATCGCATAAACCGTAGCTCGTAAATGTTTTTCATTTTGTTAGACTTAAAGAGAGTGAAAGCAGGAAGCAGGAAGCTGAAAGACGGAAGATAGAACACGAGACGCGAATAGAGAGAGTATTTAGAAAGACCGAGAGTCCCGAATTGCACATTGAATTAGAGCCAGGTGAAGTCGATGTGAAGTAATGTTAAAATGCAACTTAAGAAGAATGTATTAAAATCGAAATAAATCTAAATCCAAACCCGAAACCCAGTCGAGCATAATGAATCGAGAACTTGGACACACATTGCGAAGATATATCCTTCTCACACAGACACACCTGTCCGTTTGCGGGCGAATAATAATTTTAACTGGCAGTTAAATCAGCGTAACGCGTACGTAAACCTTATGTGTGTGTATGTAATATGTAAATGTTGTTAAGCTAGCGCAAATTATACACGAAAACGATCAAAACGATATACATAGCGATTAGGCGTGTGTATTGAACTACAACAAACCATGAAACAGGAAATTAAACAAATTTTAAGCTACAAAAGAAGTATAATCTCAAAAACAAGAAAAACTAAACTAAAAGCGAAAAAAAAAACAAAAAACAAAACAAAATCAAAAGGAAGGTAAATTATATTTAATCATAGGCATATACTGGTAACAAAAGACATATACGTGTTTTAGCAAAACAAAACTGAATGATTTTTTGATAATTTTACAAGGACTCCCCACAACAACAACAGACAACCCACACACACAAACTGACGCACACAGGCGACACAGACCCACACCCACAGATACAGACACATATATATGAAAGTTTATATATATTTAGAAAGTGAAATTATTTATACGTTGGCGCAAAAGAACAAAAAAGAGCATAGAGAAAAGGGTTAAAAAGATCTAAAACTAATTGTAACTTACAAGGATATGGATTTAGTTAGTAAGCATGAGTAGCAGTGATCGTAATTTAAAATTAAAAACAAAACAAAAGAAAACACAAAGGAAACAAATCACAAAACAAAAACAAGAAGCGGCGAAGACGGTAACAATTAAATGAATGAATATATTTAAACGAAAACAAGAAAACGTGTACGAAAAGCAACAGTAAAATATTGTAAAATGTAAAATTTATTGAAGTACTATATTTACAGTTATCAAAACAAGTCGCAAATGTGGTTGAAAAAGTGGCAAAAACAATGAAGATATAAAACGGAAGCTAAAGAAAAAATGCAAACAGGATAATGCTAATGAAAATGAAAATGATAAGGAAAAGGAGAAGGAGAAGGAAATAGAGAACCAGAATGAGCTCAGTTGACAATGCCTCTACCTACATTTTCCACGCAACACAGAAAGCTTACCACAAAACGTTTTTGAGCCAACTCTAGCGTTTCATATACACATAATGCAAATCTAGCTATCTAAACTTAACCTTAACCTTAACCTTACAACCTATATTTATCACACTTACATATGCTCTATGTCTATGTCTACTCCTTATATACATATATACACTATATACACGTTTTGTTAGCGCATCGAAGCCAGGTGAAGCGATATGATGATATGATGATACGATATACATACATATATCTATATCAGAACCCACGACTGCTAGAATTTCAAACGAGAACTCTTGACAAATCAAAATTTCATAAAAGTATTTAAACGAACTTATAACTCTACAACTACAAACCGAAGCAGAGCCACGAATTATATAAGTGCACATCCATTCCCCTCAGACTTCAACTTCAACTCAACTACAAATCGAGAATGGTTACAGAGGAGGAGAAGGGATCAGGATCAGGAGCGGAAGCAGGAGCCGGAGCCAGATCCTTTGGCATGCAGCGTTCAAAGAGTAATCAAATATTTAGCCCAACGATATAATATAGATACAATGGCGCCCCACTGCGTGTTAATGTTGAGATAGTGAACAAGAGACACCGAGAGCAGCATGCGAATTAATAGAACTAATAACGAAAACTACAACAAACAATTAAGGAATATACATTGCAGATGATGGAGTACACTAATAAAAAAAAGAAGTATTACTTTACCAAGTAGAGAATCACACACAAATAATAATTAATTTACCATTTAATTGAGAGCCCCAGCAGCAGCAGATGCGAGATGTTTCAGAATAACAACCAGAGTTGCGTCAGAACAACAGCCAACAGTTTTAAGTTGCAAGTCGATGAAGAGATTTTACCAAACATAAGCATAAAATTGAAGACTAATCGTGAATTACAACTTATATATATACAATTATATATATATACAGAGGAGGCGAGGCACATGTTCCAGTGTTGTGAGGCAACGCATGCATGCATACTTACGTGCTACTTTTACAGTTAGAAGGAAACCAGATATATATGTGTACATGTAATTGTAGCTATAACTATATATTAATGTATCGAAATAGCGATTGCAGCAGCAGCAGCAGCCAGAGAGTTGAAACTAAACACAAACTACAATCAATCAACATTAAATGATAAAATCAAAAAACGTAGAGAAACCGAATTAGAAACCGGAACAGCAACAGTTTTGTTTTATGGAACAACCAGAACGCGCAAAACATATACAACATGAACAGAAACATATCAGCATTGTTTGACATACATATACATATATATGTGTAGTTTATTTTGAGCTGCATTATTTTTTCAGAACACCCTACCAGCCTACTAACCAACCATCCATCCAGATACTTCAGTTTCAGAACCCACACACACCTGACACCACACTTGGTTGTTATAGGAAAAGATAACACAAGAAGTTGGCATTATGCAGAAGAATAGTATATTGCATGATATAAATTGTTAGTTTTTTGGCTAAAGTCGACGATAAAAATAATAATAAAGTATTTAGGGAGCAGGGACGACGAACCGCAGAAAGCATATAGGGAATTTGTTCAATGTTTTGGATGATGATAAAGATGAGGCACAGGCGATGACGCTTTGGAGAGGAGACATAACCAAGTTGAGATGCATATTAATAATTTGTACAGTTTAACAGTTTTGTGTTGAATGCGTTTTATGGGTTCCTCCTTAGTAGCGAAAATTTTTGTACGTGTGTGGTTTTTAGCGCAAATCAAAAGGAGTTGTTACGTTGTTATGGTTTTGTTTATTTGTTTTATGTACAATTAGACAAACGTGTACACAACCTAATATACAATAAACATAAACATATACTTATAGTTAGCGAAATCTGTATGTGTTTAAAATTCGAATTGCGTTTCCGAGACACACACTTATACACCGAGTACAGTACAGCATTAAAGACACAAAACAAAAAGAGTTAAAAACAGGCAGAAGTTCCTACTTTTTAGTAAAATCGATTAATAATACATAGCTAACAGGAGACAACTTGCAGCAGTGAATTTACTACGGAATACACATAACAATTGCAAATACAATTTGAATTCGATCGTCACTTTCCCTTACTCGCTTGCTTTTTATCGTGTATCGTATTCGAAGGCATTTTATTTCCTTGGTCTGTCTTACACACTTGTGAATATATATATATCTGGTGCGCGGTTTTATCATAGGTCAGGCATTATGCAAAATTTAAATAGGGTCCAAGTTTTAAATATTAAACAATTAAAACCTTACGATGGTACGTACGACTAAAGATGAGACAAAAACGAGCATGGCTAGCGGTCAGTCACACATTTGTTTTTTTAATTGGTACCCAGTCTTCAGGAGCATTCTTAAGGAGAGATATATATATATATATAATGTCGGTCACTAATCACTAATCTCACTACCCTCCCCCTGTGAATCGTTGCAACTGAGAGAGAACTTAGCAATCTGCCCTTCGAATCTTGAATCTTGAATCTTGACTCTTAACTGCTTAACTAGCCCAACTGCGAATATATAGACACGCGAAACAATCAAACTTGAAGACATTTCTTGAATCAAATTTTTAGTATACACCAGGCAAGACACTTTGCTACTTTTGTGCTCTCTAATTGTACAACTTAAAGGTAATACAACAAATAATCATTTTACGCTCTAAACGCAAAACGTAAACAAACAAACAAAAACTAAAACTAAACTAAAGCGAAGCGAAACGAAACGAAACGAATGGCGATGTTTATGTAATGCAAGATTTTTCTCACCAAATTTTACTACAAATCTCTTATGTGTATTGTATATAAAATGGAAAACAAAACAAAAACTAACGAAATGAAATGAAAACAAAAATGTATTGATATATTTAAATGTATTGCGATTGCGATTGCGATTGTAAGCAACATGAAACAGCGTCAACGTCAAACAAAATGAATTAACAACATCCGAAACCAGCAGCTACGCGACTCTTAATTAATTTTTAACAAAACCTAATGATACATTTTCATATTGCAATCGAATTTGACTTGACGACGACTTGGCACAAAGTGAAATGCGAAACGGAATATAAAGACAAGTGTATTGTATGTACGAATTACGAGCATTGTGCTTGCTGAGCTGAAGATACTTAGAACTAAAGATTAATAACTGGGGACACGGCGACGAGGAGGCAGTTACTAAGAGTGGAAGTGGAGACGCCGCCGCGTGACGTTGCGTTGGCATCGAAAATATTCAATTGAGAGGGCGCAGCATTGAGATTGCAATGATATGAGATGAATATTTGTTATGTTACAAGCATTAATTAATTAATTATTATAATATTAATTATTATTGAAAATATTTGAGAAATAAAGATAAAATACGAATGATTCAAATCATGAAACAAATGTGTTTTCTCTTAAGCATTATAATTTTATTTTTAGGGAAAAACAGAGAGAGAGTGCGACTTAACAGCTCACTACTCGCTCACAATTATCATGTTTCCTTAGTTTCCTTACTTTTTATATTGTATTCTATCTCTTAAGTTTTAGATTTTCATGTTCACAATTATTGTACTTTACTTATGAGCTTATTTTTAAAGAAATACAAGAAATTAAAAACGACGTTTTGTTTTATTTTCATTTTGAACATGGATGGAAAGAGGGGACCTTGGCTGCATTTTTAGCAAGGACACAAACCACAAACTGGAGCAGAGGTAAGGTTGAGCAATTGGCTAGACAGGAAGCGGAAGTAAAAGAAAATTTGACAAAAGTAGAGCTTAACTACATAAATATATTTCAAAACTTTATTTTATATTTTTTACTTAACATTTTAATTTTTTAGTTTTTATTAGGCGATGCCATCAACCAATCTCCACGCGGCTCAACGAAAGGTTGAAGATACACCCCAATTCCCTGGAAAGGGCAAGCAGAATGACCAAGATGAGGGACACATACGTGCAGCTGCAGACCCGAAAAATATGAAATCTATAAACAAATTGTTAAAAAATATGTATGTACATAGACAAAACAATTGAAAAACATAGAAACATGTCCTACCCAAAAAATAAAGAGAAAATAAAACAAATGAAAATTGATAAATTTGTCCTCTTCTCTAATTTAAATTTACAGCCAAACGGAATTCAGAAGAACGCCGACTCTTTTTTAATATAGCATATAGCATGGCCGTTTGTGGTGCGCTGCGCTTACTATTAGTAAAACATACTTTTAGGGTTGTAAATAAAATAGGTTAATAGACCTTCTTTAGCGCAAAATTAAAAATAAATTCAGCTCAAAAGATGCACAGATTATTGGAAGACTCTTTCATATTGTTCTTAATTGCATACTTTCGCGGTCCACAAAATATTGGAATGGTGTTTAATTCTAGCATACTTTTGGGCAGTGAAGATGCGCTGAAGTGCACTGACGTCATGAGAAGAGTTTGCATCAAGAAATTTATAACAGTTTATAAGAGATCTCCGTCACCTTCTGCTGCTTTCTGTTCGCCTGTTACCCAAAATCGGGAAACGGGAAATTTTCGGAAAATTTCAAGGGATAAGTATTCTTGTTGTAGAGAGGTTATCGTAAAAATGTTTTTGTTGTACTACTGTGGTTGTTGTAGGCAAAAAAGAGGTATACAACTTTATTTTTGCTTAACACAAAATATAACACTTTATACCAGTTTCTGTCGTCGCTTTCATGGTTTCTGTTCGCCTGTTAAACGAAATGGTGACTGCTCGCCAACTTCGCCGATTTTATGTCAGTGATGCTCATCTAGCTATATTGCACTGTTGGGAGAAAATGGCATCTCACTTACCAGCAGTGATGCTCATTTAGCTATTATTCGCTGTTGGGACAAAAAAGCATCTCACTTTCGAGCAGTGATGCTCATCTAGCTATATTGCACTGTTGGGAGAAAATGGCATCTTACTTGCCATCAGTGATGCTCATCTAGCTATATTGCACTGTTGGGAGAAAATGGTATCTGACTTGCCACTAGTGATGCTCATCTGGCTATATTGCACTGTTGGGAGAAAATGGCATCTTACTTGCCATCAGTGATGCTCATCTAGCTATATTTCACTGTTGGGAGAAAATGGCATCTTACTTACCAGCAGTGATGCTCATCTAGCTATATTGCACTGTTGGGAGAAAATGACATCTTACTTGCCGTCAGTGATGCTCATCTAGCTATATTGCACTGTTGGGAGATAATTTCATCTCACTTGCCAGCAGTGATGCTCATCTAGCTATTTTGCACTGTTGGGAGAAAATGGCATCTCACTTACCAGCAGTGATGCTCATCTAGCTATTTTGCACTGTTGGGAGATAATTTCATCTCACTTGCCAGCAGTGATGCTCATCTAGCTATATTGCACTGTTGGGACAAAATGGCATCTTACTTGCCAGCAGTGATGCTCATCTAGCTATATTGCACTGTTGGGACAAAATGGCATCTTACTTGCCAGCAGTGATGCTCATCTGGCTATATTGCACTGTTGGGACAAAATGGCATCTTACTTGCCAGCAGTGATGCTCATCTAGCTATATTGCACTGTTGGGACAAAATGGCATATTACTTGCCAGCAGTGATGCTCAAGTAGCTATATTGCACTATTGGGAGAAAATGGCATCGCACTTTTTGGCAGTGATGCTGACCTAGCTATAGTGCACTGTTGAAAAAAATGGCATCTCAGTTGCCAGCAGAGATGATCATTTAGCTATTTTGCGCTGTTGGGACAAAATGACATCTCACTGACAACAGTGATGCTCATTTATGTATAAACACTGTTAATTATACAGGGATGCTTATCTGGCTATATTGCACTGCTGGGACAAAATAAAATCTCACTAGCAAACATGGTGCTCATTTAGCATATTGTACTGTTTGGATAAAATGCCACCTCACCGACATCAGAGATGTGCATCTAGCTATATTACACTGTTATTACAAAATTGCATCTTATTTGCCACTAGTGAATCTCACTACTGTTGGCATAAAACGGTATCACTTGTCACTAGTGACTATTGGCTTAAAAAGGGCAACTCTCTTCCAATATATGCTCTCTATACCACCAGTGATGCAGCAAAATAGCACTTAGATAGGAGAGTTACTGGAACATTTACCCCGATATTTCAGTTCTCGAAACCCCGCAAGGCAATAATAGAACAAGAAACAGTTAATTTTTATTTATATGTATATATATTTTCATTAAATAATGTAACATCGCTTTATTCTCACGCAAAGAACGATTGGGGGTTTAGTTTTTTTTGTATTTGGTTTTTGCTTTTCGTAATTATGAGATAATTATTATTGTTATTTTGTTCGGAATAAATAATAATGTTAAGTTTACTTGCGCTCGCTGGGCAATCACACGATGCGCGGCGCACACTATATAAGTAATTGCAATGGATTTCCGCTTTGTGTCCTTGTGTCAAATTAGTCACTTGTCAATATATATCATTTTTATCGCTATATGCAAAGTATATGGGTAATGTAGCGCCCGGTCGGGGCTTAATGACTATATTAACGTTACAATTTACTTGTTACTTGTTTTTGTTCTTATTTTTGTTTGTTTCTTTGTGGCAGTGGTAAATCAGAGTATTATCCGTTCTAACGAATCCTCGCTAATGTGTCGTCTCCTCGAAATGCTCGTTCGTGTCAGTTGGTTGGGTTCGGTTCTTCCGCTTCCACTTCCGCTTCCGTTTGTATGCTTGCTGTCTGCTTATATAAGTACTGAGAATCGCAATACGTATATAGAGATATATACATATGTTTATTATACCATTATTTGTTCTTGGGTTTCTAAGCAATTAGTTATTAGGAGAGGATCAAACGAAGAAGGCGCTAGTTGTTATCATGATAGCAAACGGAAAGATCTAGATTTACGTTAAGTTTAATTTGTTCTTGACGCTTCCTCTTTTATATGGTGGGTTTTAGAAAATGATTTCAAAGTACGATCGGAATTAATTTTGCCATTAGATTGTATGTTAGGGTATTGTTTACACTCGCCTCGCCCTTATTCCGCCTGCCCCTCGATAGGTTTTGAACTATTTGTTAGACTATTTCTTATTGCATTTAATTATTAAACTTGCATATTAAGTAGGTAGCAAAATGCTGGTGGTAATATTTTTATTATTTCCGCTAATATTTCACTATTACTTTAGGTTTTTAGTTTTTTGTTGTTATGATTACACCTCGTTAAAGTTCAATGACGCGCTAGAAAAGGTTTCTCAACTGAAGTTCTTTGAAACACAATGCTGAACCTAAAATGAAACTCTGAGACTTTCCATGACTTGGGGATCTTCTGCAAAATATTCGCATATTTTTTGGTTTTCTCTGATTCTCGATTCTCTACGCAAACTGTCTCGTTCTCTGTCGATAGAGAGTTGTTTCTTGGTATCCTTCGTTCACTTTTTGTTTTATGTTTCGGTTTTCAGTCTTTTCAACAAATTGATTGCTTGGATTTTTGTAAATTTGTTTGCTGGATTGTTCTTGTTGTTGTTGTTGTTGTGGCTGCTGTTGCTGCTGCTGTTGTTGTTGTTGATGTTGCATGTTGCACAGGAGCTAAGGTTTCAGTTTGAACTAAAAAAATGCATTTCGACTAACGTTTGATGGAGCATGCTCGTGATGTGTGTGGTTACACTTAGTTTGTAAGTTTTTCGTTTTGTTGTTTTGTATATTACGCCTACTATGTTATAACTCGCTAAAGCCCTGAGCATTTGGTCTCCATTTACTTGTTAAGTTCGACAGAAGAAATCTTTGCCCCGCTCGAAAAAAAGATCGACAAATCGAAAAGTGGAAAAGTCCCCGGTCAAAGCGCTCTCAAAGGTGGGGGGTTTTATGGGGAAACGAACGAACGAAGGAGGGATCTTATTTGTGGAAAAGTAAATGAAAGTTTAGGCACATTTAATACATACATAAATTCACACATTCACTATATATATATCTATATATATATTTATATACTTAGGCATATGCACTATCCAACTTTTCCGGATCCAGATCGTAGCTGAGCTCCTCTCTCCCATTCAAACCGCCCGAGGCCCGAGTTTCCCTTCTCCGAGATCGATTCGAGTCGTGAACGTAAGTGGAGGCCGAACCTGTATTCGATTCTATTCGTATGCGTATTACTTGCTGTATGTATAGCCTTAGTTACTGCCGCTAATATTTATAAGTGTTCGATATTGTGCAATACATTTCGGTAAATTAGTTCGATTTCAATTATCAATTCATATCTGCCACTTCGCACTTAGCCAGCCAACAGTTGGATTGGTTGCGTCATCAGTTATTTGGTGTGTTTAGTTAGTAGTAGTTATACTCTAAATTAAATGCATATACAATTTGTATTTGTAGTACTTTACTTGTTGTTGTTGCCTGCCAATCAATAGTGTTTAGTTTAGTTTAGTAATTAACTATGTATTATGTATTATGTAGTTGCTGCTCGGCCGCTATTCATTTTAATTTAGGTTTCTTTTTGTATACATACTTTCTCTATATGCGCGTGAATACTTTGCGTTAACAATTTACCTTACCCTCCTTCCTACCCTTCTCTTCTAACTGCTCCAATTTGTTAGCTTTACTTTTGCTTTTAAATGTACGATATGACACAGTGATATATATTCCATAGTGTATGCTTCTTAAGGTTGCTAAAGTACAAGTACAAATACATATCATCGAACAGGATCGGGGCCCAGAACAAGCGGAGCACTCCCTTCAAGCGGCAAAAGCCAGGCATATATAGCTTCAGCGTTTCCCCAAAGTCCCACCCTCTTCCACCACCAACTGACCAGCTTCAGCTCGAACTATCTTTACTCTTCGATTCCGATTCCAATTCCAATTCCCCAGTCTGCCACCATTATCCACATCTTAGGGCTAAGCTAACTACGACTAAGAAGCCACAACAATTCGCAAATCAATCAAAGTGCTGTCTGTCCGACTCTATAGTACTCGCTCCTACTAGTTAGTATCTGGTATTTGTAGAATATGTCTCGAATTTGTAACCTTCGGGTCGGGGTCGTTCAACGATTAAAGCTTTTGGGGGTGAACAAAGAGGGAGTCGAGGGGAATCTAGGGGCATCACGGATAATCTCTTTTACGGGGTATTGTTATTCGGGTTATGGGCTAAGACTAGTGTTTAAAACGAAGGCGACAGCTGTAGTAACATTGACGTTTCTTTGGTATGTGTTAAACGACGTTAAAATCCTAAAATCAATAACCAGGTTCTGGGGCAGCTACAACTGAACACATTTTCCGTTTATCGCCTCATTTTGTATTATTTAAAACTCTACTCGCTATATGCAATAATTAACAATTCACTATATAAAAATCAATTTGCCTCAACTAGATGTATGTTTGCCTATGCTGTGGTTTATAACTCTTTGGTTTTTTTCTTTTGGTTTTGAGAATCATGTTTAACACTCTCCGTTCTCCGATCGTATAAAATAAATCTGACAACAATTAACCGAATAATTTGCTATTTAAAAACACTCCCTCGATCGATTACTTTGTATTCAATTATTAAAATCAAATAATGCACAATCTTGGCTATATCATTTTGGAGTTAATTGATGAGAAATTTGAATATGAACTTGAACTGTATTTCAGCTGAAGGAAGTGGTTGTTGTACTGGCATGAAGACTAATGATTTCTATGCCGGTTAGCTAACACAAGTCTCTATGTCGGCTGTGGTGTCTTTTTTCCCTTCCTATTTTCTGTGAATTTATTATTGCTTACTATGCTCCCTGGCTGGCCTAATTAAATAATAGATTAACGCTAGGCTATATAATATATATAACTGCGATGCTGCAAGACCTATGACTAGAACTAGCTTGAACTGACCGACCAGACCGAATACTCTAGCTAAAGCACAAACGTTGTAGGAGTACATTGATTTCTGTTTTTTGGGTATTTACAGTTCCGTAGCATTCGTTATTTTGGGGGATATTTTTAATGCGGATGTTGACTTCGTTATAGGCTCGCTTTTTAAATATGTTTGGTATGTATGTAAATTTGTTATACGATTTTTTGTTGTTGGGGGTTAAGCACAGTATGGCCAATACGTTATAAAAAGCTTTGGGAATCATAATTGCAGTAAAATCCGTCTTAATCGCAAAGCGTCTTTAATTTTTGTTATGTTTAATAGTATATATATTTTTAGCATTACTTTTTGTATTTTATTTCATTTTTTTGTTTATTTTTTGTTAGTTTTTTTGCTTGGTTTTTCCATCGTTTTTGTATAATTATGTTTAAATGGTTATAAATATTATACTGTACTGTATTGTATATTAGTGTGTATATCAGACTTTGTTTCATACAAAAACTAAGCACATCGATTCGTCAATAAATTCATGTATTTGTATGTATCCGTGTGTGGTGTATGCGGGCATATATAGCATTATCTGATCTGATCGGAGATCCAACCACATATGCCCCTGTATATATGTGTATAAGAGGCGTAGAGAAACTGTTGTTGTTTAGGCAAGTATATATTGCTCAAAAAGTCGTCCAATAATTCGAATTCGATTTCGATATCGATTTAGATTTAGGTTCAGATAGGTTGCCATATATATAGTATATAGATAGAGAGAGTTGGTCACATTGAAACACACATAGCACACGGTAGCACTGGGCTGTGGTTAGAGATTACGGCTAGAAGGACGTGGAGTGTGTGGGGTATGTACAGCGTTCTGCGGGGGACCCGGAGGGAGTATGCAAAAATATGTCATCAGCGTATTAGAGGCATATATATATTTAGTAAGTTTGGTATATAATATATATATAAATATTTATAGAAATTGTCTGTGGTGTTTTTTGCTTTGTCTCTGTTCTGTTCTGTTCTGTAAAAATTAAATGCTCGTTCAACCTTTTTGTTAAAGTTTCTCGTTAAATGTATTTGTTTGTATACGATGCTTGTTGTTGTTCACATTTATTATTATTTATTCATACATACTTAGTTCATTCAAAAATACTGTTCGTAAATGTTATTGAATTCGGATTTATGTTAGCTGAATGCATTGTTCTTGTTTTTAGAAGTTTTAAAGCTGCCAAGGCGCTAAGCTTCCATTAAACACACAATTATTAGTTCGTATTCCGCTTGGATTTGGGGCTGTGGATTCGTATGCCTTCGCTCGCATTTATTGTTAACGGTTTTATATTCGTTTATTTGCTTCATTTTCGTATCTTTTTGTATCATTTTTGTCTTGTAAATTTGTAAACTGTAAATACTTCAAAAGAACACGGCGTTCAGCATTGAATGGCATTCATTTTCGTACTTTTTCTTTCGTTTTGCTGACTACGCTTATGCGCTTGTAAAAATCAAATTCCTAATTAGCTCTCTATACATACCAATATTTACAAAATCAAGCTTAAGGCAAAACAAAAACTTGGGTATCTTTTTAATAAATATAACTCAATCTTATTAAGATCCTACTCTGAAATTAATATTCAAATTGATAACTTTGCTTTTAAAGAAGCGCATAAACGTAGCTTTAGTTTATTTTTCCCTTTTTTCAACCACAATGAATGGTGCTACCTTACTTGAGATCATCGTACTCATCGCTACCGTTCTTCGAGTCACCCGAGGACTGGAATGCCGCCATCACAGTTGTCCTGTGGTGGTTCCCCTTGTCGGCTCCTAGCTTATCTTGGTTACTACTACTACTACCGCTGCCACCTCCGCCGTTCTTTTCCGACGGCTTCTCATCGAAGGCGTCGAGGAAGGGATTCGTGGCCGCATACTGGGCCCGATAGGTGCCCAGAGTATGGTAGTTGTTGCCCCCGTTGGCAAAGGGTCGCGAGCTGGTCGAGGTCGAGCTGCTGGTGCTCGTGTAGAAGTCATAGCTATTCGTTGAGCCCGTCATGGAGCTCACCCCACTGCTGCTGGCTGTGCCCGCCCCAGAGCTGGAGTGATAGGAGGAGCTGCTGGCTGAGGAGCTGCCAAACAGTGCTGCCCCTGTCGAGGTGGTGCCGTTCTTGGGCAAAGTTCCATACAGATGCATGGTATTGTGGTTACCATTGCCGTTGGTGGTGGTGAAGGGACTGGGACTGGTTCCCGAATGATTGTGGCCCCCATTGCCGTTGCCCAGGCCGCTGCTGCCGAAGAGCGTGCTGCCATAGCTCCTGTGCTCGGAGCCTGCTCCCGATCCCGATCCCGTGCCCGAACCCCCGCCCATTCCCGACTTACTGCTACTGCTGCCCGAGTGCCTGGTGTCGTTGTTGTAGGTTGTGCTGGCCCCTATGTAGGTCTTGGTCTCCGTTTCCGAGGACGAGGACGAGGCCAGGCTGTCGAACAGTCGCCGGCCTGTGGACACCAGCGAGGACGAGGCGGTGCTGCTGGCCACCTTGGTGGTGGTGACTCGCGATGGCGACGCCAGCTTCTGGCTGTTTGTACTCGCACTCGAATCCGCCGAGCTGGTGGTGTACTTGCTAATGGCCCCAGTTGTGGCTCCCGGTTTGGTCGAAGCACTTGACGAAGCACTGGGCGCCACCAGTTGGTACGTGCCCTTGGGCAGTCCATCGCCTCCGCCTGGTGGCGATGGCGAGTCCGGTGACTTGATCGGCGTGAACTGCACTCGCGGCTCTCGCTTCAGATACTTGGACATCAGCTGGCTGGTGGTCATGGCCTGCGACTGGGCCAACAGAGCGTTCGTCGAGGCCGACGACTTGTAGGAGACCAGATCGTCCGAGTCATCGGATGAGGTGGTCGGAGCCGAAGTGGCCGTCGAACCAGCGCTCAGCACTGTGGCCTGCGACGAACTGGAGCTGGAGGTGGCGCTCGACTTGTTTCTCATGGCCTTGTAGTCATCGCCGGTGGACAGGCTGCTCCCGGCGTTGGCTTTGCTGGGCGTGTAGCTGCTGTTACCATTCCCGTAGCTGCTGGTTTTCTTAGCCGCATCCAAGCTGGAGGAGTACTTGGAGCTGTAGCTGGATTCCTCATTCACCAAGCTCTTGGACAGCGATTTGTGCGGTTCGTAGAAGTCCACATTGGATTTGCGTGCCGTTGTTCCGCCGTTACTGCTATCTCTGTCCCGGATGCTGCTTCCCGAGGCTGGTGCCTCCGCTTGGGTAGTGGGCGTGATGATCTCAACGGGGGCATCCTTCTGCAGCGGCGGCTTCTTCTGCACAATGGAATAGGGGCTGGAGGGCTGGTCGATGATCTTGACTTGCTTCACGGAAACGGGCGAGGCACCCCGCTTGATGGTATCCGTGCCTACAAAGGATTACAATGGGATTAGCAAGGTAATCTCTTGGAGCTCTTATTACATGCAGAGGCAGCAGAACAATACTTACTTTTACCCGATCCGGATCCGGAGCCCGAGCCGGAGCCCGTCGATGCCGAACTACTGCCGGGGGAGGGTGTGCCTGGAAGTGGCAGTGGCGATTGGTCGGGAATTGCTGAGCCCACTGAGGCCCCCAATGGATAGGGCTGCAAGAGATTACGGAGGAAGCAGAAAAAGAGAGAGAAGGGAGCAGGGCAAACCCGCCGAGTTGGTTAATCTGCAAATGGGCTTCGGATAGCTAAGGCATGGAGTATGGGACATGGATACTTGGGGGTCGCAATACGTGCTGAGTCTTGGGTAACGGTGCAGGGAGAATTTTATTAAAATTTTGACTAGATTTTCGGGTTGGTTGGTTGGTAGGTAGTGTGTGTTAGTGTGTTAATGGGTGTTCTTCGTGTGTGGGTGAGAGTGTAACTGTGAGACGACACATTCAACGGACACATTAAGATATTATAGCGACAAAAGACAATTTCAGTACGTGCGCGGTGCAAGTTCTCATAAGGATGGCGGCCAATTCGTAAACCAATCGGGATAAGGGATATATAGCTTGTGGATTATATAGTTTTTGTATTGGTATTTGGTTAGGGCAAAAGCGGTGAGGTGCGGTGATCTGAGGTGAGGTGTTCTACATGCAAACGAGGTAACAACTTCAGAAATTCTCCCTTAAAGTAGGTAACTTCTTAACTAGTTTTAAATCAGAGCTTTAAAATTGGTTTTCGTTGCAAAAAAAATATCAAAGAAACGTTACTTTTAGGGCGAATTCCAAAGTGTGCATGAACAATGTGCAGGTGATATAGATATAGATTAAACAGGATAGTAAAGGATAGTGATATATAAATAAGGTGCTAGATTAACTCTGGATATTTGATACTTTTTCCCCGAAAAGAACAAAAGGAAAACCTAGGGGGACTCAATAAGTTTCAACTGAATGCAGTTAGGAAATGGAAATGGCTCGACAGGTAGTGTTTCCCCAACCCCAATCTTTGTACTCTACTCTACATCAGCAGTGCTTTGAGTTTACGTAATGGGGGAATTGTCATGAAGGGAACTTCCAAAAGGAAACTAAACCAGCAACTGGGACTGAACACTAGTCCTGGTAGCAGGTGGAATGCACAAAGGATGGTGATGATTGATGGAGTTATTTTACAATGGCAGTGGTTAGCATTTACATGATGTGTGTTCTTTTTTTGGGTTCAGCATGTGTTTAGCATACAGAGCTGTATGGATAATACATATTGGACATATTGGATTTGGTATACAGAGATAGAGAGGTGGTTGGAATAGTCGTTACGAGTATGTTATTTGTTACCAGTAGTGGGCCAATCATGCTTAACACGCCGTTCAACATTTATCACATCGCTCAAATCATCATCATTATTACCATCGGTATATTATATTTATATATCACACTGACATGTCGGAGTATATATATTTAGATATAGATATATGTAAGTCACAATTACAACGTCTATCGATCACGGATCACAGCAAATTATAGGATTTACTTTATGCTATTTGTTATTGCTTGGCAATGTTATTCTTGTAAGAAGCTTAAATCAAATCGACAACAGATAATGCTTGGTTAGTTTCAATAGTTAAGTAGGAAAATATATGTTCGTATCATCATCGTTTTTGTTTTAATTTTGCAGAACGGTCAACAGGAAAAGTTAGAAGAGCAAGAAAATGTTTCTGAATGGTTGTGAAGTGTTTTATATGGGTTTTGGTTTCGGTATGTCTGTTAGTACGTTTCGTGGGGGTGAAAATCATAAATAAATACCTCTTGAACCTATCGAACTTATGGAGAAATAAATGGTTAAAGATAAAAGCAAATATTTAACTTAAATAAAGTTTCAATCATACATTTTCATTAACATTTCTCGATTTTGTAAAGTCCTTTTTGAATATTTTTTAATCCACAGAATTTTCTGAAAATTTGCAAACGAATTTCTTTACTAAAGGATGCAAATAATCATATTACATCTCAAGTTCAAAATTTGAACACAGATTTATGTAGTGCATACTTTTAGGCTTATTCAAAAACGCCTTTAAATCCACAAAATGTTCTGTGACTGTGAAAACTGTAAAAGAGTAACATAATTTATTCTAAAATATATATGTTGGAAATGAAGCCTTCAATAAAACTTTTTCGAAAAATATATCTTGCTATTAAATTGATTAATTGATCGACACTAAAGAAAAGCTTGTAAATAAATCCATTTTATAACCACTATTGCCTAAGATTATATCAAGTTAAAAATATCTTGTAAACTGAAAATCATAAATAAATGAACAAAAAGAGATCTTCCACCCTAACCATAGCTTTGAATACTAGTAAAAGTGCAATGTGTTGTGTGTTTAATGTGAATGAGGTATGTTCTGTGGGTTAGTGTGTGTGGTGACTGAGTATTAATGGTTATTGTTAATTGTTATCATCTTGTTTCAATTGTCATCGTTTCTCATTGTTCGCATGGATGTTCTGTTGTTCTGCATGTGTGTGTGTGTGTGGTTACTGTTTGTTTACCTGTTGCACCGCTTGTTGCAAGGCTCGATGCGATTGAGCTAACTGACCCACTACTGATTGATACAGATGACTGTTGGCTGTGGCTGAGAGCTGAGGATGGCCTTGGGAGAGTATGTTGGTTACCGAAGTGGACGAGCGCAGTAGGTTGCCCGCCGCCATGAGCTGCGCCTGCTGCTGCAGTAGAAGTGCCTGTCTGTCCGCTGGCAACGCACTGACTTTGCTTCCACGCTGCCCTGTTGACTCGCCGCGCCGACCTGTCTACATAGGACTCTGTATTAATCAATATTAATGTGGACGCGAATCGAGGTCATGTCGGTGGCTGAGTGGATGTTGGATAGTGGACACTGGGTATAGTAGAGAGGAGTTGGGTGATTTGGGTTTTATACGGTGGTGAGGTGTCACGGTCGCCACTTGCATTGCATTTAATATTTTTTCTTAAAACTCTGTTTTTTTGGGTATGTATAAATTTTTAAGTTCTATAAAAATTATGTCTAAACCCTAAACAAAACAATATAAACCTTTGGAAATATTGCAATTGTTTATAGATTTTTACAGGAGTATTACAATTTCAGTCAGGAGCTTACAAAACAGTGAAGGAGTCGTTTCCATCAATTTAAAGTTCAAAGATATATTAGTTTATGTGTTTAATTTTAAAAGAATTACAATATTTGTATTCAAAATATTTGTAAAAATTCGTAATAAAGGTATTTATATGACACTATTATTTCGATTGACCTGATCATAAGTAAGTATAACAAAGCAGTGGCAACCCTGGTGAGTCTCGAACTGATAAAGATGTGTGGCAATGTGTATGTTTTGTGTTTGTGTGTGGTTTGCATTAACATCTAACAGTGAGAACGGTTCGAGTGCCGCACTTGAGTTCAAGTTTAAGTTGAAGTTGAAAGGAGGTCGAGCTGGGTGGCGGAAAATCTTGACTTGGAAAACAGCTGCTGATGCTGCGATGCATCCAAAGCAGAAACGAAAGAAAGGAATTAAACTCTTGCAAGTGTGTGTGTTTGCTAAATTGTATTCTTTTTTTCGGTTTAATTGTTGTGGTTTTCTGGTTTTTGGGTTGCTTTAGGGAGGATTGCTTGGTCTTTGGAGGATCGGACACTGGGAGTACGTTACCTGAAGCAACGCCGGCCATATTGCTTATGCTGCCGGCGGTGGCCAGTCCGCCCACCATCATCGCCCCAGCAGCGCCGCCCATGTGCTGCGCCAGCTGCTGATGCTGCGCCTGCGGCTGCGGCCAGATCTGCAGCAGATACTTGAGCACCGCGATCGGTTGGGCGTGATCGATGTCAGCGCCTGGCTGCGCACTCGCCGAATGCAGCATCAGCGGTGGACCCATCACTGTGGCCAGCGCCTGGGCGGACATCTTGTTCCGCTCCGAGTTGGAGACGACCAGCGACAAGTGGTCGAGCAGGAACACCAGGGTGGCCTAATTATAATTGTGTTTGAAATATAGTTAGAAATCCACTGAATATCCAACCAATAACTTACCCTGTTCGCACGCGGCAGGCAGTCGAGGATGCTAAGCATCAGTTTCGCATTGCCCTCCGGGTCATCTGGCAGGCAGACAGCTAAAGAAGAAGATAAAGGGAAGGAAAAGGTCAAGAATTTATACTTTAAGATGTGACTGCTTACCCAAGGCATCCACCGTCATCTGGAAGAGACAGCGCGTGAACAGCGGCTCGGGCAGCTCCCTGAGGTAGTCCTTGAGCACGCCGGTGATGACGTTGATGTCAGGAACATGTTCCGGGCTCAATTCCACGGCACGGCTATTACGCTCAAAGGCCTCGCGCAGCAGCCGCTTCTTTGTGGCGGAGCCGCACAGTCGGTACAGCCCGATTATATCGAGCCCCCGGCGCTCCACCTCCTCCACGCAGCGCCTCAGGACGATGGGAACTGGCGCACACCCTGGTGCACCCTTCGATTCTCTGTTGACCACTGTCTCCAGATCGGCCCCAAAGAGCGTTGGATACCCAGCCCTCAGGCTAGGCAGTCCGCGACGCTTGTATAGCGCCAGTGGGTCTGTGTGCCGCATCCTAATATATATTGTGCCCCTGGGCTCCACCTTCAGGGCCAGCTGATGGAGCGGAGACTGGCGCAGGATGGCGGACAGCGAGATGGCGCCGCGATAGCAAAGCTTGTGCCGGTGCTGGGGATCCCAGGAGTAGACCAGCACATCCAGCTGCTTATTGCCCACCAGATCCAGCTCAAAGGACTCGTCCCAGTCGAACTGCAGGTCACCGGATCGAACCACCGTCCGAGCCTTGTGAACGCGATCACACTCAATGACACAATACAGATCCCTGGTCTGTCCGGGCTGTGCTGCTCCCCCGCTAGTTCCCTCGGGCGCTGTTCTTAGGCTACGACCTGCCAGCAGATGGATCCACAGCATGCCCGATACACCACCGATGTCTACAATCGGCTTGTCCAGCTTGTACTTGGCAAACTCCGCCGGATTGATGTCGATTTGACGGTGCTGGCGCGGCAGGGTGGCACTTGGCGTTGGTGCCGGACTCTGATGGCCACCGGTGCTCATGATGCTGCCGCTGGGACTTGCTGGGCCGGCGGAGAGCTCCAGCAGTTGTCGCATCCGCCGTATGCTCGGCGAGCGTATGGAACCCGCTCCGCCGATATGCTGCGAGGACATGGAGCGCACGGGCAAAGCGGAAATTGGGCGAGTCAAGCCCATATTGCGATCCAAAGTGCCGGTGCCAAGGATGTGGGTTCTGCTCGAGTAAATGCTCTCCGTCTATGGGAAAGGAAAGGAAAGGAATTAACTTTTAGTTAAATAAAAATTAATTATTCAACTTACATTTCTTAACGCATCATGGATATTCTCGGCGCTGCAGGAGAATCGCTGCGCCCGGGGCTGGGCAAACATGTCGCGGGTCATCCGCATCTGTTCCGCAATCGCCGAGCTACTGGGCGCCCTTCTCAGCCAGGCGCGGTACTCATCTGCCGTGAATATCGACGGACTGGCGGTGATCCGCTGTCGTAAATCTCTGCCCCGCCGCACATCGAACTCAGGAGCCGAGGTATTGCCATCGTTTTCGTCCATCAAGCGATCGCCCATCCGCGAGCGAATGCCACCCAATCTCACCCCGGGACGTTCCCTTGGCAGCGAGTTGAACTTATTGAGATCAGCAGTTCCGGCCAGCATGGCAGCGGCTGCTGCAGCTGAGCTCGGACCAGGTCCCGCTCCACGCGGTATGCTGCCAATTGCGGGGCGATTGTAATAGTAGTAACTTGGCCGCGGTCCAATGGTCGCCTCCGTATCGCTGGAGTAGTCCAGGTTTGGCCTGGAGCGACGTGTCAGCGACTGAGCTCCGCCAGCTGGTGGTCCATACTTGGACACACCGCCGCGCTGTTGATCGTAGCGTCCATAACGTCCCAGGGTACCGCCCACTCCCACGGGCATCGGTGCTCCGCCAGCTGTGCCAGGCTTTAAGCTGGAGCGGAGCAGCGAGTGCCGACCCAGGGAGTTGGAGTAGTCGGCATACTCCACGCGAGGTAAGTGCTGATCCGAGCCGGAGCGCGGGAATCGAGCGTGTTGCTGGGCGAGACCCACGTTCCCGGTGCCCGTGGACATCCTTCTCGAGGGACCCACCACAGGCGGACCTCCCGGCTGTCCCGGGTAGAATGCATGCACCTTCTCGGCCAGACTCTCCAGAGTGCCGGCATTCTGGTAGTAAGCATGCGATGGCGCAAATGCATGTCCCTTTGTTGGCTGCTCCGTGATCACCGAAGATGGAGGAGGCGGTGGCTTGTAGCCCCAGTTTGGTGGCTCACCCATGGCACCTCCTCCTCCGCCGCCGCCACCTCGGGTATTGTAGTACATGTCCAGCTGCTCCGACTGCGGACTGTAGTTGTTGAGGCCCAGGCCCAGACGAGATCGGGACTCCGTCATTTCGCGGCCATCTCCTGGAATAAATGGAGGAGAGAAGAATAGATTAGCAAAGCGAACACGGCGTAAATTTCAAACTACCTGTACGTCTTTCACGTGATGAGCGCGGCCTCGGCATCCGGTCCGTCTCGTCCAGATCCTCGTCCCGCAGATCCCGCTTGATGACCACCACTGGCGGGGGTTTCTGCTCCGGTCGGGACAATGTCGGCGGTCCTGGTGAGCCCGTGCCGCGGTTACCGCGCCGCTGACGTATCGCCAGTACCAGGCGGCGCGGAATTGACATGATGATAACGACATCGTCCAGCGACATGTGGGTCACATCGACCAAGTTTACCGCCAGGATTTCATCGCCCACCTGGCGAAATTTAGGAATATTAAATGACTTACTTACAATAAATAATCCAGCCTTAAACTTACCCTTAAGCAGCCGCTGTTGTAGACCGCCGACTCCAGGGCAATCCTTGAGATGAACACACCGTCGGTACGATCTGCTCCGTTGCCCTCGCGGATGTACAGGCCCAGCGTCTGTCCCGGCCTCTTGACAATCTCCACCAGCTGCACCGTGTGCCTTCCATCCGCCTTGTTCATCAGCTTGTGAGCGGCGTCCACGGCCTGCTTGCTACCCATGCAACGGGGCTCCAGGATGCGGACTATCATCTCGCCGCGTCGTTCCACCGCCTCCAAGGCCGCCGCCGTGTTGGGATCGTGATCATTCTCGACGGCCTCTATCTGGCGGAAGATTTCGGAGCTGATGCCGCTGACCTTGCGGAAGTCACCCTGCAGCATCACCGGATCCTTGACGCCCCCGCCGCCCGAGTTCGACATGGAGCCGCCGCTCTGGCCACGATGGTTGCCGTGGTGCTGCTGCTGCTGGTTGCCATGGTGCTGCTGGTTACCCTGATGGTGGTGGTGCTGCTGCTGGTTGCCCTGGTGGTGCATCTGCTGCTGCTGGTTGCCCAACGAGGACAGCTGGTTGGCGGGCAGCGGGCCGGGCGGAGCGCGTCCCGGGCTAGCAGTAACATCAGGAACTGATCTTCCATTCTCCTGCAACAAAAAAAATAAATGGAGGTGAAAATATAGTTAGTTTCTCGTTAGTTTCGTATTCATTCTCGTTTGGAAGCGCCGGCGGAGGAGCTTAATGCAAATCTCGAGTGCAACGCGGCGCTGCATAAATTAAACTAATTGTTGCCTCAGCTGCTGCTGCTGCTGCTGTTACTGCTGCTGCTGCTGCTGCTGCTGCTACTGATTCGGCTACTGCTGCTGCAGCTCCACTTAAGCCGCGCTAAAAGATTTAGCTTTGCATTAATTAAGCTAATTTTGCGCAGTTTTCTATTCGCTTAAGGGATATATTGCAGTTGAGCTAAAAGGCTATTTAAGTTTATTTTTAAGGTGTTTGTTTTTGCAATTAACATAAGCTCCTGGCAAACTAAATTGGAGTTCTCTTTCCTTTTGAAATAAGCTTACAGAAAGTGTATAAGCATTACAAAGCTTACGTTTATTGAGTTTATAAGTTAACATAAAATATCATGTTATGCATATCATGTCGTTATGCATCATTTTTTTGGCAATACCCTTAGAAATTAGTCTTAAAGAAATGTAAAGGATTAACTGAGCCTACTTTTATTAAGTTCAATAAGTAAATTTAAAAAAAAAACCGCCTTTAGTTTTCCTTTTAGCGAACCCTTTTTTAAAATATTCAAGCCTTTTTAATGGTCGGTTTCCCTTAGCCTGACTTTCAGCCTAGTTGACAACTCAATTTGCTGGCAAAATGGTAATACTACGCGCAAGTCCTGCAAGTCCGGCTGTGTCCTGTCAATCAAGAGTGGCCTAGAAAGTGTGTGCAATAATTATTTCGTCAGAGTCACTATTTTCCACTCACGCCAACTGTAATTTCTGTCAGTGGCACATCAGGAGACCCAAGGATACGACATCAGGAAACTGGCTGGGGCCGAACTGTACCCGGCAGCACGTGACGTTCACCAACGATGATGTCACACGGCGGTCAAAAGTTGGAGGAAATCCCACCACTTCCCATTCCCCACTCCCCCTTTCTAAAACAGGACACGGCAACAATGTGCAACTTTGATTTTCATGGGACGCCCCGAAAAACGTGGTGCGGTGTGGGCGCCCATGAAATTGGTTTTAAATGAAGTTGCCTTTTGGCCGAAGCTAAACGAAGTTTTTAATGGATTAATGTAAGGGAAAAGGAAGGGGGAGGCACGACGTAAATTGTGTGGTCAGCGCGGAGAAGTGCCTGCAGTTGCTTTCCCTCCCCCCATGCTTTGCGGTTACCAAAAAATCATGTTCGTAACTGCCGCAAAAAAAAAAAATTTTGGAGAAAAAAAGGAATCTTTGAAATTGCAAAACTTTGACATGTGTCGGTGACTATCTCTCACCCCCGCTGGCCCTCGAAACTTGCTCTATTTCAGCCAGCCGAACATTGTTGCTGCTGCTGTTGTGTAACTTTGTCAAACTTGCAGCAGCAGCGGCAAGGACACGAGGAACAGATGTCGTTAGGACGGAAGTTTTGGGCGTCAAAAGCGTCGGCCTCCGTCCGCGTTGCTCTTTCAGTCAAATGGGCATTATTATATGCTGTGCATATTCTATGAAAATCTACGCTTCACTGCAAGAAATTATGAATGTCAGTTGGGAATATGTTAAAACTATTTCTCCAGTTGGGTAATATAGAATGTCGAATGTTTTGAGACCATTTACTATTAGTTTAAACGAGAGCAACAAATAGTGAGACTTCTTATTGACAAATAAAATCTGAATTCAATCCTTCATATTTATTTAATGTTTATATTATATCAAAGCTAATTTTTGTAATTAAGAAACATGTGTCATTGGAGTTTTAAAGGATTTTTAATAAAAGCTACACCATTGTAAACTTTTTTCTACCACAATTTGATTTTTTTTTTTATAAACTCATAAGTAATTCAGTTTTCTGAGATGTATAACTTTGACAACTTTCCGGGCACTTTCTTAACTGAAACTTATACTTTTTTATGGGCCAAAGTGCAACTTTGGTCTAGTTCTCCTCTCAATCTAATACCCCGTGGCAATTGGTATGAAAGTTTCTGTTGGCCGCTCGGCTGGCATTAAACTATTAAAGTGTGTTTACTGTAATGGTATTTCGGTGTTTGTTTGCAGTTTGCCAACTGCAAATGCATAAGCATATAAATAATTCAGCCGAAATACCAGGGCATCATTAACACACATACAAAAAAACTGGTCATTTGTGCCGCCCACTTGCGTGAGTGTGTGCCAGGAGTGTGTGTGTATTTTTCGAGCTGGGCGTGGCTCTGGCCGAACAACTGTATTCAATAAAAAGAACCTGCCTGCTTCCTCGGGCTCAAAAGGAGAGAAGAAGGCGGCGCATTGTTGATGGCAACCTATTGTTGTTGCTGTTTACTAACGAGAATGGTGCGACTACAACAACAAAGGCAACTGAAACGAACAACTACAACAATTGGAGCAAAAGCAACATTAAATAGTAAAGTTAAGTTAATCGACCAGAGAAATATCCAGCAAAGTGTGGAGTATTCCCAAGTCTATACTAAGATTTTGAATTTTAGGAAGGAAGTATAAACATAAGAATTTAAAGAAATCTCTAGTGAATTTAAGAAAGGAAGTACAGAGGAATATACAGAAATCTCTGGTATATCTCATAAATAATCAGAAACCAAAACGTGTCTGCAATTCGGAATTTTTAAGAGAGAAACTAAAACATCTCTTTTGGTGTTAATATCTGAGTTCCAATTTTTGGTAAGTGCTCTCAAAACAAGTATCTCAAAAGTATAGCTTTTTAAAACAAATTCTAAAACGGATTATCCAATTTTTCAAATACCATATACCTTTGTGCTCTTCAAGTACCTTCTAAAAAAACAATAAATATAGCCAGTGTGCATCGCGTGCAGGTTTGTTTAGGCCTGAGAAGGAGGTGGAAAAAAAACACACACAGAGCGTTGCCTCTAAATGGACACATGAAGTGCCAATGAAACAGCAAACACCCCCTCCGTCCGAAGCTGTCAGCGGGAAATTTATGCATCCACATGAGGGCAGCCGTGGCAGTGTCCTGGCCAGTTCCTTCCCTCGTCCCTTTGCTTCTCCTCATCCCCAGCCTTGTGTTCCCTTGTCAAGTTCAGTGTAATCATTTTCCAGACTTGCCACACTCTCTCTTTGTCACACGAAAGTATTAAAATTCAATTATTCATTCTTTTTCCCAGAAATGGCACGATGCCCTTGCATAAGGGGTTTCCTTAGTTTGGTGTTAGGTTTATTCCTAAAGTTATTATCTGTCGAAAGTCAGGCAGGGAAAGTTAAAAAAATTTAACCTTTACTGAAACATATTTTAGCTTAAAATATAAAGCTTGTTCTTGTTAAAAAGTTACTTATTTGGACAACATTTTTAACAACATAATGTAACCTTATTCAAGGTGGAAACTTCCCTCTGTTTTGGTAGACACAATAAGGTCATTTTACAAAAGAATAAAAGAGAAATAATAGTTATTTCAGAGTATTACATGCTTCTACCGCGGAAAGTAGCCTTCCCTCCATTATAACTAGTTTCTTTTCTTGCTAAATTTTTAGCTGCATGCCTGAGGGCGTTTTCCACTCACTTTGCCGCCATAAGTTATTTACAGCGAGTCGCGTACTTAATAAGTAAGTGCATAGTTTATTAACCGGCAAATCCAATAAGTTAAGTTGGAGGGACCTGGAAATTGCCAGGGGCTAGGAGGGTTCAAGTGAATGCAAATTACCGGGGCGGGTTTACATTAAGCGTCTTTAGCCAAAGTCAAAGTCTGAGTCTGGCGCACATGTGACTCAGGCCAGACGAGGGAGGACTGAAAGCCTCTCACACTCTGGGGGCTGCCTCTCTCTGTTTAAACTCATTTCGACTTCATTATGTTCTTGCCGCTGACTAAGCAGTGGAAGCCTACTGGAAACCGCCGTCAATCCCGCCCAGATCCCCCCACGCCTTGTCACTTCCCCCGCCCCGGCAGGGTGGTGACGGCAACTAATTGAAAATCCTCAAGGCATCACATATTGAGGACTGACTTTGGCAAGCTTTTTTAATTATGGATGATTCTTCTTGCAAGTTGGGAGGAAAAACTAATTTAGAAAAGCAGAACTGGAGAGAAAAAAAAAAATGAAATACAGGCAGGGATAAGGCATAAGGGATAAGGACTAAGGAATAAGGCATAAGAAGCGGGAACAGGAGCCAGGAAGAGGAAGCCATTAGAGGAAGTTGCGTGACAACACAAATCAATAAAATCGTTTTTAGTGCCTTGGCAGCAAAATAAAAAATAAACACCCGAGAAACGGAAATTGACTAAAATTGTAATTATGTCAGCGCAGACGCCATTAACTATCAGTAACTGTTGGCCAAGGCAGAAATATTTCGACTTTCAGCCACTTTGAACTATGGTTATTAAACAAAATAACAAGTTTTATAAGCTAGAAATATTTTTATAACAATTTACACAGATTTTTTAGGTATTTTCAAGGTTTTTTTTTTAGCAGGAAATCAGTGAAAATGCAATGTAAACTATTAATATAGTTTTTTTCAGAAAAAACACGTTTAATTTTTTTTCTAGTTAAAATTTATTATTAAAATGAAATAAATCTACTCTAATAACCATGAAAACTAAGATTTCGCATATCAATCTCGAACTACATATTAAAATCCAAGCAAAACTAAGATTTTTACAGTAGAAACCCCTCAAAAGGTAGGCTATATTTTTGGTGGAATGATCCCTCATTTAAAGGAAGTAATTTCCCTTAGTGTAGCCCCCTAAAAATCGAGAGGCATTAGCCAGGTCTAATCACTTTTCGGCAGGTTGTGCTCCCTCGAATGCGGTGAAAGAAAGAAAGTGCGTCATTTCCCCGAGCCTAGTTAATAATTGACTAGCCATAATTGTAATGACTGAGCCTCGGTTCGATTTCGAGCTGCCTCCCTGCCTTGGCTGACTTGCCACCCGTCCGTCTGCCAGCTGTCCTACCCCGGCCTGAGTCAGTCCGGTTGATTGATTGACCGACGCATTGATTGATTGTCGGCGGAGCGGAGCGTGTGATTTAGCATGATGTGCTGAACCGAGGACCCCGATCCTTTTGCCTTTTGTCTAAATGCCTTGGGACGCTGCTCAGATTGGCCAAACAAAAATGAGAATAATTGCTTTGACTTAGCAGCCACAGCCTAGCCATAGACATTGGAATTGATGAAATTGATTCTGTATCGCCATGGTCGTGTAATTAATAATTCCCGGAATAGTAGCAAGTCATGTTATTTGTCTAATGGTGCTCAAACTGATCAAATTACTCATCGCTATTCAAGGAATGCCCAAGCCTGAGCCTGAGCTTTTGATAAATTTGTCTCTCGGCCATCAACTTTGAATGGTTTCGAATCGTGCTGCCCAACGTAACCACTGAAAAGGAAGGAATTTACGAGAGTTATATAGTGGCAAATGTATGGAAAATCCAGCATAACATTTTCCTTAACAAAATAAATTGTATGCCGTTTGGCACGTGTATCCAGGGCTTCCTTTGTTTCTCCTCTGGGGCATTTGGCCATTCATTTGGCATTCATAACGTTCGCCACACACAAACAGAAAAGCATTTCCTTGGGCTAAACTATTCCAGGAAAATAATGGAACAATGCAAACCGAACCGAACCGAACCGGACCGGATCTAACCGAAGCGAACCGAAACAAGACCAAAACCAAATTCCACCTGAACCACAAACAAAAGGGCAAATAATTATAAATTTAAATACCCGGTGAAATTCCCTGGGCGGCAGGCATGGCGAAGCCAATTACACGTCACCCGGACCCGGCCCTCGTCTGAAATTTACCCAATTCACTGACAACGATTACAATTAAATGCCAAATGCACAACATTCTCATTCTCATTCTCTCGCTCGCCCATGTTAATAATAGTTGTCAGTTGCAGCTGCGCTAATGTCAAAATATGTGGCACAAGACCAGAGACCCAGGACACAGGCAACCAAGAACAGGGATCGATCGATGTTGGAAAATAGGAAAGAGTTAAGAATAAGGAATACACCAAATATATATAATATACAAATTAGCAAATAACCTCATTTGTACTTTAATGAAATAAATATTTTAAGGTTTTTAATTTTTTACACGTAAATTAATTAATTTTACTTTAAAAAGAGAAATTCAACGATTTCTTTTAAGAAAATTCCCCACTTTGTTCTTCGTTATATCACGTATCTACTTAATAAATTAACTCCAAACTCTTACAGAATGTTTTCAGCACAAATTCAATATTTAAAATCCTTATCTTGCATCAGTGTTCATATCGCGTGCGCCCTGTACCGGAGCTGGTGTCCTGAACAGGAATGAAAGCAGGAACGTAAGCTGGAGCTGTGGCTTGACTCAGAATCAGATTGGATGGCTTTGAATTGGATGGGAATGGTAAACGAGGGAGGAAGGGGTGCCTTGGCTGGTGCCGGTCGAGATAACCGCAAATTAAGGCAAACAACAAAGCAACAACCACGACGACGACGACAACGCAAGTGAGACAAGCCGCATTGTGGCGGTGCCACTGACAGTCAAGGAGCAGGAGTTGGAGCCTGCTGGAGCCCGCACTTTCATGGGCGCACTCGGCGTATACGTGATTTATTGATTAAATTCAAATTTGCTGGCAAACACAATGGGAAGAGAATGCCAAGATGGCGTCAAACGCATTCCAGGCATCGCATTATGCAATTAGATCCGGACAGAGCCGAGAGGATGCCAGGACATGCCAGGATATCAGGGCATCAAAGGCCATAAGCTTCGAGAGTCGTACGCCGTATGCCTCATCCTCATCCAATCAAAAGTGTCGAGTGACAGGATGAAGCGTGAAGATATCCCAGCCGATGCCCCGAAGACTGAGTGGGCGATGTGCAGAGTGCAGGACAAACCTTTCACTGGCTCCGGCCACTCACATCACTCACGGGCACAAGGACACCGAGCTGGTTGCCTGCAATTGCTTTTTCTGTCGACTAAAAGGCTGGAAGCCTGAAAGTTTCGAATTGCACTCAAAAAATGAAAATGACATTTTCTCAGCAAAAAAAAAAATTATAAGAGAAATTGAATACTATGCGAAATTTATAGACAAAAATCAAAGGGGGAAAAAAGAATATTAAATATATCAAAGCATACTTTTAGGCTTGAAATATAAATATATAATTACAAAGAAAATATGAATTTAAAGAATTCATTTTAATCTGACTTTTTATACCCTTGCAGGGTATTATAATTTCAGTCAGAAGTTTGCAACGCAGTGAAGGAGTCATCTCCGACCCTATAAAGTATATATATTCTTGATCAGCATCAACAGCCGAGTCGATCTAGCCATGTCCGTCTGTCCGTCCGTCTGTCCGTCCGTCTGTCCGTCCGTCTGTCCGTCCGTCTGTCCGTCCGTCTGTCCGATTATACGCGAACTAGTCTCTCAGTTTTGAAGCTATCTGAATGAAACTTTGCAGATAGTCTTCTACATAGTCTCACTCGTACATAAGTCGGAACGGGGCAGATCGGACGACTATATCATATAACTGCCATACAAACGATCTGTAAATTTGTTGAAAAAAAATTATAACTTCACTGTTTTTTAACATATCTTGATCAACTCTCGGTTATAAGCTTTTTATATTGTTTCTGATTTTAAGATTTAATTTTATAAAAATCGGAGTACTATATCATATAGCTGTCATAGAAACGGTCGGAAAAGTTTTAGAAAAAAAATTAAAACTTTGTCAATTTTCAACATAATTTCTACTATGAGATACAAGTATTTCATATTTTTTCAGAATTTTGTTGTAAATTTCATAAGAATCGGACGACTATATCGTATAGCTGCCATACAAACGATCGGTAAATGTGGAGAAAAATTACACTTTATTTTACATGTAAAAATGTAAAAAATGTAAAAAAATGTAAAACTGTAAAAATTGTTTGAATATGAAAGTAATTCATATTATATTATTTTGGGATAGATTATAATTGATACAATTGAAATCTGCAAGGGTATACAAACTTCGGCGTGCCGAAGTTAGCTTCCTTTCTTGTTCAATATTAAATTATTTGTAAATGTCTTAAATTTCTAAAAATATTTCCCAACTATGTTTCCTCAAATTTTTCAAGTGTCTGAAACTCCCAAAAAAAAATATTTAATTACCCAGCCGAATGAAAGAAGTGCGCAAACAATTTCGTGCCTGCCATTATCTATGCAAATATTTTTAGCGCCCGTCGTCCCCTGGCAGGGGCTGCATACTTAATGGGATTTTATTTCAATATTTCAAGCACCCTCAGGATCCGACGGGCCAAAGTAGTTGAAAGTTGCAATCTGTGGCGGCCGCCCCCAATGTGAGTGTACGTGTGTAAATAAACAAAAAACGATTATATGTCTAAGTGGGTTCTCTGATTGTGCCCGCCCTCGAGGCAGCCCCAACTCCCAACTCCCCGGCCAACTCTCCAGTTTGTTTCACTTTATCAACACACAAGTTCAAAGTTTGCTTATTTATTATGCTGCGTTTTTATTGCGCTGTTTTACAGTTTCGCAGTTTTGCCTTTTAAAGTAGTTGATTCGCTTTGGCAGATGGTACGTTGGCCTCTGGTACGCGTAGCCATGAAATATGCATTATTATTTGTTTTACGCATATTTATTTATTCATTCATCCGCATGACTGTGTACGCCCCAACAGCTGCGGTCAGCAAAATAATATTAAAAATGGAATCGGGTAAATATTCAAAAGCGTTTACTGCTAACCAATAATTAAAAAACAATATTGAAATTATGCAAAATGGTATGAATGTGAAATTTCATTTCACAGAGATGCTTAATATATTTACATTTTAAAATAATATGTAGTAATTTTCTGTTGATTTCTATGATTTCAAAATATACAATATATTTATTCTATCATTTTTATATAAAAGGAAAAAATACAAGAAAATGAAGTATTTTTCTATCTTATTCACTCTTGTTTTTCCAACCGCATTTGTAAATAAAAAATGGTTGCTTTCCAGGGTAAAAACAAACAAATAACGATATAAAATTTTAAAAATAAACAAAACGAGCATAAAGTGTACACCAAAAATAAAGGGGAACAAACCGTTTATGGCTGAAACAAAAATGGAGAATGAAGTTTGAGTTCGGGAGCTTAAGCGGCTAATAGTCGCAACTGGGGGAGCGTGCAAAAGGCAATATTTATGCATACCAATACTTGGGCATAAATATTAAAGTGAAATATACTCGTGCACAGAAAAGTATATATACAAATATATATATATACATATATATATATATATATATGAAAATGTCATGCAAATTCGTTTGCTTTCGGCTGCCATGAGAAGGAGCGGGTGGCTTTCGCCTCTCGGCATTCGGTCGGACTTGCGTATTTTATGCAGACTTATGACATTTCCAGCGCTTTATGGCTCCCGCTATTATTGGTGTGGGTGTGGGTGTAGTTGTGTTCGCCTCTTTGGCATTTTCCACACAACAGCCGCTACTACACACACCGAGCACGAGCATGATATTGCAGAAATACTTCCTTTGAAGCCGCTCTAACTCAATATTGCTCCGGATGATGGCAAACTCACAATCACTTAAAGCTCAAACACAAAAAACGAGGTACTTCAATTTTTGAATTTGTATTCATATTTCAATTTCAATGTGCAGAATTTTATTAACACATTTGAATGGTTATTCTTTTGGTAGAGTTTCCTTTTTCATGAACTCTTTTGAAGTCTAATATTCTTAATAAAAAGTGCGCATACAGGTGTAGAATTCTTTATAAAGAATGTGTGGCTTTTGTAATATTTTTATTACAATATTATATTTATTTATTACTATTTTTTTTTGCAATATTAGGTTTCAGAAATGTCGATGATTAAAGTTGATAATGCATTCATTCTTATTTTATCAACTTAATTAATACAATTTTCCATAAATCCACTATTAAATACAAATAATTAAATTGACGAGTATAAACTAAAAAATTCAAGTCTTTATTTACTCTAATAACTAATGTAGCTTTAAGCAATATTCCCCTAACCATATAGGATTTTTATCTGGCTTAAACAAAGCAGCTTTTGTATGGAAAATGAATGGGCCGCCAGTCTCGAATTTAGATTATAATCCTAAATCCCACATATACGGCTCTTTGATGATGTTGAAACCCAGGGAAAAAGCCACATAAATTGTGTGCTCATTATGCGTAGTACATTGGATTTTCTTGCCGGTATTTGCAATAGCAATCAAAGCGGGCTTTCCTCCCGGGGCGATGGCGATGGGAATGGCGACGGTTATGTCGATGTCAGGGCCAGGCAATATTACTTAATGCTCTATTAATAAATAAAGCAAACGAAAACCCACACACTAGATACACACACACTCACCTTGCGATGGCTGCTTCTGGTCAGGAAACATCCTGTGGTGGCGCTATCGCACATTAATTTTGTTGCAGCCAACTTGCTTGCTTTCGCGTCGAAAGGTTATATATCGAAATATGCCTATATATATTTGTGTATAAATATATATAGAGAGGGATATGTGTATCACGTCACACACGCACTATATCGCGAGGATATGTTGAATTTTCTAATTTAAATGATAGTTTCGTTTTGCTACGATTCGATTTGGTTTGATTTGATTTGATTTTTGTTCATATACTTAATTCGCTGTATGTTTTATCCTTGCTCCTTTGTTCGGTGGTTTCGTAACGCTTACTTAGGTTATAATTTGATACGTATTTTGTTGCTCCCGCACACGTCCTAAGGCTTAGTTCCAATTGTATCATTTCATTTCGTTTTGTTTCGCTCGGTTATATGTTTTATCCGCTTTCCATTTTCTAAGCACACAAGAGCCATGATAACTGTATCTATAAGTGTGCCTGTGTATCGGATACACTGAGAAATTATTTATTTAGGGTGATTTTTTTCATTAGAAAGCAGTGGTGAAACTTTTTTAACTGCTAACTGAATGCTTTTATAATTTTAATTTCAAAACAATGCATCTTAAAACATTTTAAAGGAAGTTCTAAGATGAAGAATATAACGTTTAGTAACTAAACTTCTTTAGTAAAAAATATTTTTTTATATATTCTCTTGTATATATATTGCTTCTTTTTTATCATCTATTTATCCCAGTGCAGATGCCTTGTGGCACAGTGCGTGTTTGTCTGTGTGATTTCCTTTTCTCTCCGCCTTTTGTTGCCAAGCGAAATATTTATGTTTGCCTTTCACGCTTCACTGCCAATGGCGAATGGCGAATGGCGAAATTGGGAATGGCGGCTAGCGGCTGGCGGCTGGCGGCCCTCCATCTCTCGCCGTTTGCCAAAACGTTTTCAAAATTTCTACACAATTGATTTAAATGGCTCTTTAAGTGCGGTCTGCCAGGACACAAGCCCAAAACCCAAAACTGGGCAGCGAGCCAGCACAGTAAGTGTGTGTGTTTCATGGAGATGAAGGGTAACTGGGAGCCGCCCCCGGCATCGAGTACTCTACGCCTTCCAGACCGGCGAAAATAATTTCGCTGGGCCGTGCAAAAATTTCATTAATTTCAGGCATACTAAATTAAAAACGGGGAAACCCACCAGCAGCACAGCCAAAGCACCACAACTCCAACAGCACAACAACAACAAAGGCCGGGACTCTACTAATTTGCGGGAGAACAAAGTAAAAAGTTGGCAAAAGAAAAATGGGTTTATCCTTCTTCTCAAAAGGCGAACAAAATATAGCTGCGAGGGTGGTGAGTGTTAAAAGCCATTACTGACTATCAAGAAAAATGGGAAGAAATAAAAAGGTGTTGGGATTATCCAAGTATAATCCGAAAGCCAACAAGAAAAAGCTGACAATTAAATAAATTGCTTTTGCAAACTATCGTCCAAGAAAAAAATAAGAATTGCTTTGGAATAAATTAAAAGGGTTGCAACATAAAATCCAACGCTTCATGTGTGCTAACTTAATCTGTATTTTATGCTTTAACTAATAATTATCAGTCAAGTAAAGAAAAACAAGAAAATTGAATGAAAACAATAGAGGAGAATTCAATATATTTATTTTTCATTTTAATTATAATATTTCGTGGAAAAGCAAACTGGTTCGCTGGATTCGTGGAAAATAATTGAGCTGTCTCTGGCTGATTTTCTGGCCTCCCCTTTTTGATATCGCACTGAGGCTGGATGAAGGAAAGGCTTTTACTGAGGCTACACTAAAGAAAATGATTGAAGTTGATTAAAATTAAACCTAAAAAACAACTTCTTCATAGAGTTATTTTAAATTTGTTTAATTTACATAAGTATCAATACAAATTCAATGATTAAAGAATTAAAACAAAACAAATATATCATTTAAAATACTAAAATCTAGAAATAAGTATCACTTTTTCCCCGCTGTGTAGATATAAACAATGCCTTGAGCTCTAGTTACATTTCCCGCGCGGCTGCTTTGGCAATATAAACCGTGCGGAGTCTTGGTGCGTGGGTGGTGCTTGGGTATTTTGTGGGTGGCCTTCAGTTTTTTGGGCGTCTTATTCTGCAGACGTGCTAAGACCAAGAGCGGCAAGTAAATGCCAAAAATTACATTTTGCCACTTTTGCAGACGGAAAGATGAAGCCGCCCCGCATGAGAATGGCCTGAGAGAGTTTTTGGCAAGGCGGCAGAAGCAGGAGGCCACGCGGCGTATACGCAATGTGGCCCCTGCTACGTGGGTTAGAGTTGTCGAAGATAATGGCTGCCTTGGGCCTGTGTCTTCTGTCTCTCGTCTTGTGTCCCCCTCTCTGGCTTCCCTCCCTCTCTCCATCTCTCTCTCTCTTTCTATCCCTCTCCCTTGCTGTCTCCTTTTGGGGCTATCGTCGGGCTGTTGAACCTTGATTGTGTGTGTGTTCGTCTGCCCCCCTTTGTCAGTGTGTGTTGGCTTGGGTTTTTGGATGGTTTGGGGGTGTTTCTCTGCCTGGGTGTGGGTGTCTTTCTGTGTGTGTGTGTCTAAGGGGGCGTGAGCGCGCGCATTTAGCAACAAAAAAATTTTGTCTGTATATGGGACAGTCCAAAAAAAAGCAAAAAAAAAAAAGTGTAAGCACACACAAAAATGAATAAGTCGTTGAAGCAATTGCGTTGAGATTGGTGGCTCGTTGCGTATACGCAGCGTTGTCTGGCTCTAATAAATTACATTTCGGTTGTCACACGCACAAACACACACACACACAGACACACAGCCAGAGAGACGCACTGAAGGACACGTGCACTGGAGTTGACTATTTTTGGCGCATTCATTTTATATTCAGCGAAATCTCTTTATATTTCAAAGCAATCATTTTTAGATGTCTCAAAAAAGACAATCAAGTATAAGGATAAATGAAAGCCACACAAATAGCTCAAGAGAGAGTAAATCACTTTATCAATCATATTTTGTATTTTAAAAATAGTAACATAAAATTGAGACTACTTTTTGGGGGTCTTTTTTACGTTATTAAATAGCTACAGATTTTTTAAAGCATTCTTTTAGTCATAATCATAAATACAAAAAAACTCTTTAACAAATTTTTGAAGATTTTTGAATTACTGCAATTGCATTATCTTTCGATTTACCTAGTTCAAGCTTAGCTCTTGGGTCTGAAAATATATAATATGTATGTATTCCCTAAGACAGTTTTAATTGACTGACGATTTCGTTTCTATTCTGCTTTTTAATTTGTTATTGATCGCGGCAAGCCAATTTAATGCGACATTTAAGTTTTATCGTCGCGTTTCGTTTGCCTTTCTGCAATCATTTTAAGAGTCCGCCCGCAGTGATGACGGTGATGATGATGATGACGATTTCGTTTTCGGATTCGTTTCTTGGAATTTTTGATTTTCGTTTTGCGTTTTTTTTTGTGTGGGGACCTCCGTTGAGCGCGCGCGTTTTTCCAGCGTCGTCCCCTGCCGCGTGCGTGAAATAGTATTGAATAAGTTGCTTTTTAATGAGTTTTACTACACGCCACGAGCTCTGCAGCCGCACTATATACACACTGCTCAATGTATGTGTGTATATATATATAATCGTATACTACTACGCACGCACGACGCTGCTGTTACAACGGCATTAATCAACGACGGACTTTTCACGATTTTCACGAGAAAAAGCGTCCGACGCGCTCAACTGAACTTTGCGTATTGAATGCGCGCTGGGCCCGGCGAGCCAACTCCGAATATCCGGCACTCGGAAAAGTCGGCAGGCCGAAGTTGCTGGCGAAAAACACATCTCCATTCTCGAAATTGGAGCAAATACATTTGCAAACAGGAAAACTCTCACGCACACACACACACATATAGGGAATCTCTCCCGTTTTTGTTGGGCAAGATTTTCTTGTGTAACGGGAGCGAAAGCTTTTCTCACTCGGAAAACTTCGGCTTTCGTGACGATTCGTTCGTCGTGCGAGCAGTCTGTGTGTGTATGTATTTGAATTATTTAACACGAAAAAATTGGCAGTCGGGATTTGGGGAATTGTGTTTGATACGCGCGCCGCCAGGATGCTAGCAGCGGGTCCTGAGGAGCAGCGGTAGCAGGAGCAGAAGCAGCTGCAGGAGATGTCTGCTGGGGCTGTCGGTGCTCCGGCATTGCCAGATGTGATTTCTAACCGAGCGGTCTTGAACTTGTCCAAAATGCCCAGGACATTCGGTTGGCATAATTGATTGCACAAGCCAAACAGGATGATAACGGGTGATATTTGACGGGACCAAGACAATAGGATATATGTTTTTGGGGTTTCTTTGAAATTTGATTAAAGAATTCAAAAATATTTGTAATATTTAATATTTATAAATTTTTTGATTTTCACAGATTCATATATTTGCTAGAATATTGCCTTCTTTTATCAAGAAGAATCCCTAAAACAAAATGTATGTTTCAAATACAAAACGATCTTTAAAAAAATAAGTGAAAGATAGAAAGTACTGCAATTCAATTTACTCTAAATTCAAAGGAAATTAAAAGCTTAAATATTTAATTATGTGTTTTATAACATTATTATATATATTGACTATTACAAAATAATTATGAAGGAAACTAAAGCCAAAAATTGCATGTGAATATTTGGAACAATTTGAGTCTTATATACACAATTTATTTTAATTTTTCAAAACTTGAGAAGAACGAAGAATTTTCCTCCAATTAAAACACCATTAAAAGTGTACGTCAAAAAACTCCAAAAACATTGAACAACAGTCTGTCAGAAAGCAAAACTGCAACATTTAATTATTTATGGTTTCCTTTATTTAATTTTGATTCACTTACTCGAGGCTTAAACCAAGTCCCAACTGACAATCAGGATACAAAGCTTGTTTGGACATCGATACAGAAGCTTTCCCCTCGATGAGCTTCGTTATGTTTTTCAATGCCCTGCCAATGCCCAATCATCCTGTTAAGAGCTTTGCCTCGTAAGGGACAGACAGCAGCATCTTGGCCTGGCATCCTCAGTGCTAAGTGAATCCCACTCAAATCGCTTCCATTGGACCACTTAAGCCTTCACTTGACTCCCCACACCCAATCACCACACGAGAGTGCCCCTAATCCCGACATCGATAACAATTATATACATACGTATATGGATAAATATATATGTGCTCTGGACTTGGACTAGGACTATTTAGGGAAAATACTCCTCCAAATGAAACGAAATGCCAGCAAAACAACAAAAAATGCCAATCATGACCCAACTCAAACAAACGTTCCGGGACCACCGGCTGCCATGACAGACAAACATTATGAATGATAACGGTAGCGGCGGCACAACAATGGCCAGCAAATGTTTGTTTATCAAGCCGCTCGAATCAACACAAAAAAAAAGGAAACAAAGCGGGAATGTGGGAAAAACTGGGGGCAGCATTATGAATAATTTTAATAACCCGGAGCCGATGACACAAACAGATAAGGAATTGCCATTAAAAACGCATTACAATTGATAGAAAGGAAAAAAAGCAGTGCAAGGTTTGCAGATAAAGGACTTTAAGTGGGGGCATAGTGGGTGTGCAGAGAGAGAAAACAAGTCCTAAATATGATTTTTTATTAAATGAAATAGTTCTTTAAAATATATTTTAGTTAAATAAAAACTATACAAAGTTTCAACTAATATCTGTTCTCTAATAACAACTCAGTTTTATTCATTTATTAAAAGAGTCTTGATAAAATTTAATAAAATAGAACTTAAGCTCAATCAAGTTTCTTAAACATTCATTTTTTTTTTCAAATATATATTTATTTACACTTTTAAAAAATTAAGAATTTTCAAAAATAAATATTTACTTTTAAATTTAAAGAAATAATTTGGTTCCCTGATTTATTTTTCTCTCTCTGCTCCGTGTGTGGGTCACAGGTCACATCATTCATAAAAGCTGCAACGCACACACACTAAGACCCATCCACCGCACACACTCTCCTCACACCCACACAAGTACACAACACATATCGACACCACACCACACTAATGTGGGTCAGTTTGGTGAGACGCTGTCGCTTCTGACCCACCAATGCAGCCAATCCAACGGCAACCAAACGCTGACAGGCAATCAACTGTCAGGCTGGGCGACATGCAAAATGCAAGATGAATGCAAGGCGCAAAAGTGTTTCCCAAGCAGCAAGGAGCAAGGAGCAGGCAATGCAACCGCAGCTAGGCAAACACGAGAGAATTGCCCAACAAAAACCCCCGCAAAGTACACACCACATTACGTATACGCAATGGAGTTTGCTCTACGCCACGTTACGTATACGCAACGTTGACGCCTGCGCGGATAAGTTGCGCAAAGTCGAAGGAAAGGAGAACCACGACGAGTCCAGAGTGTGAGGTGGCCCGGCCGGGTCATCGAATTTATCCGTCCGCACTCAGCGGCGGCCGCCGGATGCGAGCGGCTAATAACAAACTTCCGGAGAGGAAAAAATTCTTTGTCATCGGAATTTGTCGAGCGCAGCAAATTGAGTTCGCGCGTTGCTTGCAAGGAAATGGGATTTCGATTGGAAAATTTTGGTCTAACTGAACTAACAAAACTTGAGTTAGAGATATATATAATAAGGTCTAACGATCTTTTAAATATTTCTTGAACAGAATATTAACCAGAGAACTAAAAAATAATAATTTTTGAGAATTTGATGACGATAATAATATATTAAGTTATCTTAAATCTTTCTGTTTAGTTTGTATTATAATCTAAGAGTCTATACAATATACACCCTCACAGTATAAGGTTTAACCTTTAATAATACTGTGCAAATGCTATAAATAAATAAAAATCCCTCCATCAACTCTTTGTCAAGTTTATCGACAATATATATATATAGTTCTGGGAAAGGTCCAAAGTACAGGTAAGCCTCTTCCAGCCAAAGTTGGAGTGGTCAGGGGCAACAGCAAGCAAACTAAGTAAAATAACAACATAATATGCTGGCAAATCGTGGAAAAGGCCAAAGGCAACCGGAGAGAACAAGTTGGATTTTGATGCGGCTTTGATGCTGCTGCCTTCGAGTGAATTATGCAAAAGTTTTGCTTGCTTTTGCGTGAGCGGTAAGCCGCTTAGCGATTCGAGTTCAAAGGTAAGCACCCGGACGCCGACGTTAAATTGCCCTTTAAGTGCCTTCATTGGCAATTAATGCCGCCAGCATTTGCGTTGGCATTCTCCCGTTCGCCTTGGCACTAGACTAATTGCAGTCGGCGTTAACAACTAATCGCAATTGGCGTGAAAATGCCACATCAACTATGTATGTATGCAAGCACTTGCCCACCCACCTGGATTTTCAACCCACTCGGATTTGAGCCCCCCATCAATCACATTTGAAATGTAACTGGCTGTGAAAAGCCTTGGCACAATTCGGGCCATGTCTTCGCCCCGAGTGTTTTGTGTGCCTGTTAACGTGCCTGCCCAAGGCCTGGCTTTGTTCTCGCCCCGGCTAATTGATGTCATTTTCCTGCCTGCCTGTCTGCGGTCTCTGTCTGTGCCCTTTCACGTTTCGTCTAATAATACCCAAAGTTTGCAAGTGCCCGCAGTATAAATGTCCTTGCATCATCCGAGAGGGAGGATTGCACACTAAATGTCAAGACACACGCACAACTAAGCAAATCGCAAAGCTGTTTATTTTGTGGCAAGCAGAACATTTTTAATGAATCAATAAAATCATATTTTTATCAGGGGGAGTCCAGGAGCAAGGCAGAGTACAGTTTGACATTTGGGTAAATGGTACTTATAAATATTACATTTCCATATAAATGTCTTTATTTGCTTTAAAAATATCAAGGTACTGGGATTTTTAAAGAAAGTCTTGCGGAAATAATTAATAAATTCAAGAATTTTGTGCCAACACAGAATAAGGGATGTCAAAAATATAAATGTATCGAGACCCTATCTATATTTAACCCAAAAGTAAGTCTACATATATGTAAATGTTTAAATGCGCGATATTCTTCTTGATATTTTAGACCGAAAAGATACAAATAAATTATTTATTAATTTTTAATTATAACCGATATTTTTTGATATATTGTATTTCGATAAATAAAAATGTATGATGCTTTCGTTAGGATTTTTAAGAAAATATTTTTTTTATCTTCAATCGATTTTTATCCTTATGAAGAATATATATTTGTGATCAGGATTCCCAGCTGTATTATACTTGAATGTCACAGTCTATACAAGCACAAGCTATCTCAAACTATATTTTCCCTATTTCTTCTTTGTACTACCTGATATCATATGAATAGTTTAAATTTTAAACTTTAAATTGTTGAATAGATTATTATTACTCCTTAAAGCAGTAATTAAAATGTTGCTCTTTCATTCAATGCTTTCTCACTAGGCTCCTATATACCTGAAGTACAGATACCTTTACAATATCCTCATCAGAATTGCCCATTAAATTCATACCACACGAACCACTGTCATGTTTTCTATAGTTTTTAAGCTAAAAAAGTGTGCCATAAAGTTTTGCTTAACTCTGGCCACTCTAAAGAAGCACAGCCAAGCCGCAAAAGCCAAAGAATTATACAAAAAAAAAAAAAACTAAAAAAAGTTACGATGGGGTGGAAAATCAACAAAAACGAAAATGGTTCGTATTTCTCTACTACAAAAGCTTTTCCCCAACACAGCGAAAGAGAACGGGAGAGCTGAGGTAGAAGAGACTTTCTCACAGTGAGAGAGAGTAACGTTAACCCACCCACCAACCTTAACCCGCCACAGTCCCTCGGTATCTGTGCCAAGCAAATGCAAAATACGTTAAAGGTACAAACAAAAAATAAGGAAAAGGCTTGGGGGGGGAGGGTAAATGGGGGTTTCTGTCGAAAACGTAACGAAAATCCACAGCAAAGCAAACAGAAAATTTGAGCAAACCAACGGGGTGGGTGGGCAAAGGATGGGTTAACAGGGGGGCCAAGGAGGTGTAAGGAGGTGGCACACACGCAAAGCCACGACCTATCCACACAACAATCGTGTGTGGTGGGTGGGTGTGTGCAGGTGCTGGACGCAGCCAACAGCCAACAGCCAGCCAAGCACTTGGAGGAGGCGACTCGCTGGCAACCGAGTTTACATGTGAGTGGCATAAACCGCTTTTAGTGCAACATCCACACTCAGGCACTCACGCACACAGAGATATAGCGGCACACAGATGATATAGCGGCATTCCACGGATGCTGCTGCCTTCTGTAGAAAGGTTGTTGTGGGGTTAATTTCGTTTTGGCATTGCAATTTCTGCCACTGCCACGATTCGGTGCTCCGCTCTCCTTTTTTGCACTCAAAATAATACTAGTTTAAATTAATTTACAAACGAATTATAATTAATTTATATTTTCTCGGTTTTAAATCAATTAAAAATGCGTTTAAAAGTATGCAATGATATATTTTAGGCAAACAAATTCACGGATGCAAAGTTTTAAGGCATACATTTAATTACTTTTGGAGAACAGAGCATTATCTGTGGCATACCTGATATTTGTTGAATGTTAATAACTAATATAGTAAAATCTAAAATATTTGATTTGAATAATTATGAATTAACAATATCTTCCCTGTTCGAAGTAGTAATTATATCTTCAAGAAGTTAATAGAAGGTAATAAAAATATAGTAAGTAAATTTTAATATACAAACGATAAAATTTATATAAAAAAGGATACCACAATCAATAACTCAGATATATCATTAGAACATTTTTGTTTAAAAATCTCTCAATATAATTTAAAAACCCCCTTTTTTCTCGCACTGCACTCTCTTTGGCAACTGTGTTTGTTTGCCTTCGCTGTGGAGTGCCCTCAATACGAGCGAACATAGATTGCATAGAGACCTCCATTCCATCTCTCGCCAGCTCGGGCTGTTGATGTTTTCGTGGACCAAAAAAAAAATATATATATATATAAAAATATGTCATACGCAGCTACGTTTGCCACTTAAATGCCAGAGGTAAAGCCTCAGCTCAGTTCGGTTAAATCCGGCTCAGCCGACGGGCAGCCCATTATCATTACCACAACGCTGAGCTAATTCCCGCTCATCATTTTAATGGGCCGCCCTGCTGACGGAAATAATTAAAAATAAGTTAAGAGCGGCACAGAGGTAGGACCCCTGGGGTCCCTGCCAGGTCCTTGGTCCTTAGCCGTAAGTCAACTGTCAAATATTCTGCCGGTATATTCATTCGGAGAATGTTCAGGTCGCACTGCAAAATGTATAAACACGTTCGACAGGACATTGTGTTCCGATGGGAACAATGACAGGCAAATATTTTACGTGCACGCAACAAAACTCTTCGATGAATATGAAGCATTCCAATATGTCGACTGTCGCCTGTGTACTGTCTCCTGCCTCCTGTCCTCGGTCTTGTCTCACTTGTTTAGTTGCGTAAGACTTTTGCAATTAGTTGCAAATGAAGGGCACGTAGTAGCTCAAGTCGAGCAGCTAGCAACTTGGTAGGGAAAACAAAAATTTCAACGCACGTAAGCATCCCTAACAAGGTAAGCAACAACGAGAGAAAGTCCTTGAGCCAGTTGTCATATAGTACATTGCTCACTGGGCCATAAGCAGGTTGAAACTTGGCTCGAGAAAAGCACATTTTTCCTGTTTGTTTAGTCGGGAATTTGGTTTAACTGCTGATTCAATTAGTTAATTAATTGATTGCAATTGTAATCAGGTATTGCCAAGGCAACAGCATTAAAGGACTTCACAAGGTACTTGTTAACAGAAACCTTTGTTTTCCTTAATCTGTATTTTTTCTGATATAGTTTTGTGGGTTTTTTTTGTATTATAATCCTTTATATAATAATCATAACCTAATCCTTGCTAATTCCTACGATCTGTTCTCTTTTACCCACCACCTGTCTTTTTCCTGTCAAAAGAGTATCCTTTTGGCATTTGAACGTCTTATTATCAAATTAATCAGTGTGCCGTTGAACTGACTCCCTCGAGGTCTTCAAGTCCTTCGCTGCTTTGGCGCTGGGTCCTTTGCTCCTTGGTTCCATTGCTCTATCACGGCGCTTTCCAAGTCAATGCACCTAAAATTAAGCTTATTAAGCGCCAAGCAAAGTAAAACTTTTTGCGCTGCGTTGGCAGCAATTAAAAAAACCGCTACACCTGCTGCGTTGCCAATTAATAGTTTTAGCTCGCTTTTATTTTATTATTCTCCTTCTTTTTTTTTTTGCTCAAAATCATTTGGCAACTAAAACAATGGAAGAGGGGGATGTGGGATGCCAGGAAGTGCAGCAAGGCAGAAACGCTTTTCTAGCCAGCAAATTGCGAAAAATGAGAGGAGAAAAAGAAGTCGCTGGAAGTAGTATCTGAAGGAAGGAAGAGGGAGAAATGCTGTGCCAGTGTTTGTCTTGGCGAAAACTTTCTGACTCCGCTTTGTATCTGTAAGAACGCGGGCACTGGGGAAAAAAATATCTACGAAAAATATATGTTTATTTTTTTGCCTTTAACGAAAGTATTGTTATTTACTAATTAACAATAACCTACAAGATCATCATATTTGCTATTTAATATAAAATAAAGCCAATAAAAGAGAAGTACATATATCGAAAAAAGTCGGATACTGCGGTTGTTATTCCATCAAAAATATCGTAAATTATAGTATATCGAAATTGTAAATATCGACAAGCTTAACAAGTAAAATATCGATAAAATTTTATTGAATTTATATCAAACTTAAATATTGATTTATCGCGACGTGAAAATATCGACAAATATAACCAATATCTTATCTTTGTTGCATTTAATTTCATTTTCATTTCCCCTAGTGCATGCAACACCGTTTTCATTTCCATCTTCATCCGCAGCTACTGCTCCTGCTCCTGCTCCTGCTCTGGCTCTGGTTCCTGCGTCTACTCCTGCTCCTACATCTGTTCCAGCTGAGGCAATATCCTTATCTGCATTGAGCCAAGAGATGCTGTGCCAGTCGTCGCTCCTGGTTTCCTAGTTTCCTGCCAGCGCCTTCTCCCCCAATTGTTGTTGGCAGATTCAAAGGTGGCCCGGCAACTGAAACTCAAACACAGCCGATGAAGAAAGACTCTAAGAAAGGAGAAAAACTCATAGACTCCAGACTGCAGCTGCCTAAATGCCCGCCATTTATTTGTGAATGGCACTCGACAGACTCCAGGCCTAAAGCAGACAGGATAGGGGACTGGGCTGGGGATGCTTTATGCCATCATCTTGCGCCATTTCGGAGCACTAAACGTGCCGCTGCATGGCAAACAAGTTGGGGAAAACTTTCCGCAAAGCACCCAACGAATACATCAAGGGGCCGATGGCCACAACCGCAAACTATTTTCATAAACTTCCATCCACCATCCTCCAGGCAACTAATCATTTAAGCAACTGAAAGCAAGTACTTCATCAATTTATTTCCACAGTTTTGTCAACTAAAACAACCATTTTAAAGCTGTTCCAGAGAAATGTGAGTGGGAATATCAGCAAGCTGTTTAATATTAATAAATATTTTAAAGCTTAATAGCTTGGATTCGTGATAAATATTTTTAAAATTAAATTCTAAGCTACTAAAAACTAGAGACAACACCCCTTGTGTGCTTTTAAGCTAAGTACCTTAAGGATGTATTTGTTGTTAATGCCATTATTCTACCAGCTAACATCTTAATATAAATATTTACTAATTGCTTTTTGTCAATAGTTTTCTATACTTTTAAAGTAAACCAACATAAATTTTGCACAAACTATTTTATTATGATTAATCTTTAACCATTTTCTCCAATTAATTTGTTCAACAAATGCTAAAATCTATTTATGATTAGCAGTATAAATATTCATTGATCGCACTTTAAACCAAATTTAATATGAATTTATTGGGAAAACCGCCTTTGTCAGTCAGACTTTCAATTAAATTTCAAATGCAGCCAGTGTGCTGCCACTTTCCATCACTCATGCATTGTTGCACATAAATCAAAATAATTTACTGCCTGGCACGGCATGCGGAATTTATTGAAATTCATCAAAAAAAAAACAAAAAAAAAGAGCGAGATGCTGCAGATGCAGCAAGTGCAACAGCCACTGCAACTGCCACTGCCACTGCCAGTGCCATGGAAAATCGGATGGATGGATGCTGCACAAAACAATCCCATTGAATGGTTTCGATTTCGCAACCCCTCCAATTTGTAATTCAATATGTTGATTTCTGGAGCTCCCTGCCTCGCCACGCCCCTCCCCGACCCCGAGTGCATTTGCCTGTTTGGCTGCCAGTCAACACTCGTATGCCAATAGAAATGCCAACGCGTCTCACTTGACCAACTTTTTGCAAGTGGCAGGAAAAGCGGAAAAGCGGAAGGGCGGAACAGAGCAAGAGCAGCACAGCAGCAGAGAAGCGGAAAAGCGGCTGCCTGCTGGCAAAGTATTGGCATAAAAGTTTGACATTCTGCCCGGCAGCGTCTTATTTCAATTAAAAATTGTTTAACAAATCAATTTACAGAGCCTGGCGCAAAACTGATTAAAGCCAAGGCAGCTATTAAGGCCAAACAAGAAATGCAATTTAAAATTAATTTTAAAAGAAACTTCGAACAGTGAATACCCTTACTGCAACTCTTGCAAAAATACAGGGAAAAGGATAAAAATTTTGATGATATTTTCCCTTTAAATTGATACACTATTAATTTTCAAAGTTCTTTGTTTTTAAAATAACATGGTTTTTGCAATATATTATTATTTCTTTTAATTAAATAAATATTTTAGTAAACTTTGTTACTTTTCCTGCAGCTATGATGCTTAAAAGCACTTCCCTTGAAATCCCCAGGATTCTCAGCTTTCGAGGGAATCGAGCAGTGCAAATTGAATTCCTTGGCAGGCCAGGCCCGCGGGACGATTAAGATGGCAGCTTCATCTTGGCTGGTTGTCGGTGCAGCGGGTAAATTAATTTATTTGTTCAACTTTTCGATGTCAGGGAGCCAAAGTCAAAGTTTGCAGCGCGGCAGAAAGAAAAATAATCAACTATAACTAAAACAAACAGCCAGGAGTGTCAGAGAAGGACGAGGAGAACGGAAAAGAACGGAATGGGTCCTTGGTAGTGTGTGAACAGGGCGTGGCTGCGGTCTAAATGCGCCGGCAACCGCATCTCCAAGGACTTATCCGCAAGGACTTTATCATAAAGTTTCTCCAAGCGGCTGGCTGGCTGGCAAAGTTCTTACAAGACGGCTAGAGATGGTGGCTCTTACTAGGATTACACTCGCGGAAAAAAATAGGTGTAAAGTAATTCCAATTATAGAAACGATATGGCTTTTAGGGATCTAGGGACCTGTAGGTCGTTAAGTATGTATTTTTAACGGAATGAATGATTGATTATTTGCTTATTCATTCTATGAACAGATCAAATCCAAGGCACAGGCATCCTTAACAGGTTTTCCTAGGTTAGAAACAAATATAGAGATGTTAAGTCTCCTCAAGAACAAATAAATACATTTTCAAACCTTAATTGATCCCCAAATTATTAAATATCATTTAATAAGTCAGAGAAAAATTATATGAAAACCAAACTGCACTTTCTTCCTACTTAAATATAAAAAATAAATATTAATTTGTCTCCTTTATACTCTTGCAGTGCTTTTTGGCATTAAACACAATCTAGAGTAGCACCTTGCTCAGTTAGGTGCCTAATGAAGGGGCAACCCCTTAGAGGACTAGGTGCCTGCCAGGTGGGAGCAGTCGAGCAAATACTCTTATCCATTCCATTGAGCCCTGGGTCCCAATCAAATTAAGTGCTGTCGGGCAGCGGGATTAAACCCCTTTGTTCAGCCCAATTACTTGGCATTCAATCGGGAGTTCATTTCAAAAATTGCATTAAACTGTGCGGTAACTTTGATTAAAGTCCGATAGATGGTATGCCCCATGCCGCACGTGTGGCTTGTAATTGAATTTGTCGCCGGGCGTATGTGAGTTGAGTGTGTGTTTCGTGTGTGTATCGCTTGCATTAAAAAGTGGAGAAACATGTTGTATGTAAACACCTCCGTCCGCCCACTTCCAAAGGGGCGAGGCACCGCCCCATGAAAATTTCAACAGAAAATCTCCATACTCAGCCATACCATATACTCGTACACCTTGTGTGCGGCAACGGCAGCAGCATATAAATCAGATTTTGCAATTAAGCCATCATTGAAATTCAGGCGTAAAATGTAAATTTATTATGGCAACCGCGAAGGTGACGAGGGCCGAGACGGGGGCTGTTTCCCCCAATTGACTGACAGATTGAGCCACTTTTCCCCTACTTATGTCGGTGAAAAGAGAGTGCGTAACGGTTCTTAAAAGATTGCTCAGTCACAGTTTAATTGGCCCGCCAAGGACAACGACAGCAGATAAATGATGAAAAAAAGGTAAAACAATAGGATATACATTACGTTAATTTTCACAGGAAATCAAAGTTGGAGAAAGGATTATTGCTGAAGAAAAATAATGGTTTAATTGGATAATGTATTTTACAATTTCCCCAGAAAATCAAAGTTGGATAAAGGATCATTATTACTGAAGAGAAATAATTGATTTCGTTGGATAATATATTTTATAATTGGAGCAATCAGGACCAGATTATGTGCTTAAAAAAATTAAGTACCCTTTGGTTAAGTACCCCTGACTTAATTCCAATAATATCATTATAAAGCATTATTTTCAGTTGAAACATGTTCAGGCGGAACTGAAGAATACAAATTTTAAAACTAATTTAATTTTCAATTTTAATTTCTTCTTTTTATACAACTTAGTATTGTTACATTAATTTACTCTTTGTTGATGCAACTTCTGGTTTTTTCTAAAAAATATGCATAATCAATATATGAGCAAGAAAACTTAAGTTCGTGACATCATGGATGGCAAAAGCATTTAAACAAAATTATACGTGAATGACGTAAGGTCCATCATTTAAAATGGCTTCTGTAAAACTACTCCAAGTGCCCTCAAACCCTTTTATTCTGGCAAACTTGCAGAGACTTAAGTTAATTTTCAGTTAATTATATTTCCTTCTTTGCTTTATACTTTCTATTTATAAATTCCCGCACTATTTATAATAATTAACCTAACTATATTGGGGGTAAAAAAGAACAAAGCTGTCACACACCCCTTTAATGCTTCATTAATTAAGTCCTTCACAATTATATGTGATGAAGGTTACCCTTAAAATGTCACAATAAAAAGGAAAAGTTTTTTGTTTAACATATTCAGTTATTTATAAATGTACTTTAGGAAAAGTTTGAGCTTCAGCCTTCACATTACAATTAGTATTAATTGTCCTTCAAACTTTGCTTTTAAGACTGAGTTTTCCCCTCATTAATATTCATATTTTTTTTTTATTTAAAAAGTCTTTAAAGGAATCATTGTTTTCTCTTACCTTTCTACGTCCACAACAAAGCATTCTTCGCACACGCGAATTTCCAGTAGCTGCTTTCAATCGAGTAAACTTCTTCTTCCACTGCATTTATTAGTGGGGATCCGATTGGGGAATATCCTGCGTCCTTTCCTCGTTCCTCTCGCCTTTGGGTGGGGTTCGTCGTTCAAAAGGCAACTTCTATTAATTGCCGCCTGTTTTCTGGTTGCTGCGATGGCATTTGGTCAATGCTGAACACGTTCCGTATTTGGTTCCTTACAAAAATGCGATATAAAAATGCAAGTTCGATTTATTCGTTGCTCGTTGTGTGTGAGTAGTTCCTGCAAAAAAAAAAACAAGAGGTAATGAGTTAAAAAACGAACGACCAAGTATTTACTGTCACTTGATTGTCAACAAGCTTGCACACACTCAGAGGCAAACACACAAACTCTATTCACCTGACAGGCCCAAGTACAGTGTGTCTAAAGTATTTGTATTCAAATGTATTTTCTAAATATTTTGAAATCTGATGAATATAAGTTTTTATTTGGCTTTAAGCAAGAGGTTACTGGAAATCAATAATAAAGAAATTAAACATAGATATATAAATAAGGTAAAAGTTTATTTTCAGAGAATTTAAAGATTAATCTTTTCATATTGCATTACTTCTGATTATCTCTTATTTGTGCTTATTTTTAAGGGAGTTCTTCTTTAAACTTTGTACAAAAAATAGACATTAGACATTATTATATTTATTTTTGACAAAATCTCGTTCATTGTTTCACTGTACATGCCCATATGTATGCGTGGGTGTGTGTTGAGTGTATCTGAGCATGTTTAACTTAATGAAGCTTTACACTTCGCGAGCCTGGAGCCACGAGCCTGACATGTGTCATATGCATTTGCTTGACAAGGCATTCGAGCACTTGGACAGTTTCAGCCCTCCCTCCTCCTCAACTCACAACTCTCAAACCCCAGACCTCCTGCACCCCCCTGCACCCCTCCCACCATATGCACATATCGAGTAACTGTCTGCGTCTGATTTTATAGCGCTGATAATGCAATGTTTGCCCTGCTCCTTAGCTTTTGTCCGTCCATTTGCAAATAAAATGTGGTTCGCTTAGAACACACACACACACACTGATGGGTAGGCTCATGGAAATGGAAATGAAGGACAGAGAGAGAAACAGAGAGGACAGAATACAGCAGGACATTCCTCGGTCACTATCTCCTCGTACCATTTTGGGTCACCCTAAAAAGTATGCTATAAATTTTGCTGAATTCAGATTTAAAAGAAAACTAAACGGAAAATAATTCTGTTTGAAGAAAATATTTCCCTGAAATTCCAGTGAATTTTAAGTTATTGTTAAAGAAATAAATTACTAATCAAAATACATATTATACATAAAATGAGAACATTTTATAATTTAGCCAGACGAAAATATTGTTTGATACCATTTTTAAGCAATAATTTAGTATATTTTAACAAATCACTTTCATTGGACTGTTCATTGTAATAAAAATAAATTAAAATCAAATGTTTTGTGACAAGAACTACATGACTAGCAATTAATAGTTAGCAGCTTATAAAATAAGGTCACACTTTGCATACAAGACTTAATATATATAATTCTTGGTTCTTTACAGTCTTGGCAACTTGACAAAATAAGCACACACTCACATAACATAACATATAACTATCTATTTATGGTAATGAAGTGGCCAAGCAGACAGCCTGGCTGGCTTTTGGCCTTTGGGGCTAATTGTGTTGGCCTAAATTTACTTGGCTGAACCGAAACTTACCAAGAAAATTATCATCTAAGCTAAGGAAATTATCGTCTAAGGCGTTAAATGGTTCAGCGTTTAATTTGGAAGGTAATGGAAAATGCATTTAGCTGATAAAAATAGATATTCACTTCATTTAACAATAAGTTAACTCTTTTAGTTCTGTTTCTGTATGCAGCAGGACTCTGGCGTCCTGGCATTCCCATTAATGTTGATATTATTTTTAATTAAAAAGCATTTTGTGTGGCTGGCTGCTCTTGTTCCTGTGGCTCTACAATTGAAACGGGAATAAAGACAGAGAGAAAGTCGCAAAAGAGATGCGGAATTGTTTAGATAAACCCCAATGCTCGCCGACAATATGAATAAACGAGCACATATGTATACACATACATATATTCATTTTCATTGTTGTGGGGAAGGGGAATGACTCGTGTGCCCTTTGGAATTAAAGTTATTAACGCTGCCAGTCCCTCAGATGAGAAACTTTTCAGACACGAGACCTTTGCTAAAGAGTTTTCAATATGCATAAAACTATGAAAAAGGAAATAGTCACTTGGAAAAATGGGCTTGTTCTTAAAGTGTTAATAAATACAGAGGATTTTTAAACTACTTTATAGTCTATACATAATTATTAGATTGAATTAAACTAAGAAAATTATACTTTTACTTTGAGATCTCAACTTAAAGTTATCGTAAAGACGTATGTACTCAATAAAATGTATTTCTAAATAACAAATTTTAAGGCTCACAATATATTCTTATTAGAAAAATTCCCAAAAATTTTAAATACTTAAACATTTCTCTATGAATCCTTTTAGCACTCTTCGAGCAATACTAGTATCGTCATCATTGGCAGTAATGATCATTGTCATCGCCATTAGAGGCACGTAGTACCCAAACTAAGCCAGTGGAATCCTGGCCTGGCACTTTGCCCACAGCTCCAGCTGAGATTTTGTTGCCATAAAACACTTTTGTCGGGCCTGCATACAGTTATATATATATATATACTTGACTTCCACTGTAGAACCCCACAGAGTCCCGCACTCCCTACCGTAATTGCAATGAAAAATGTTACAATCGTGCACAGGACATTCAGATGTACAAAGAAGAATGTCGAGCCATGTCCTTATGCATATGTAAGGGGTCCAGCTGCGTCAGTGACAACTGATTTCCTTCTTGCATCACAATGCTAGTTTCAGAGATGCCAGCGAAACATTTACAAAAAAGGAAGATAACTTCAACAGAAAAATGCAAGAAAGAGGACTTGCATATGGTATAAATTCTGAAAAATAAAATGCTTATAATATAAAGTATTTTCTACTTTAAAGTTTTTCAAGAAATACTTCTTTATATTTAAAAAACCAAATAATACAAAGAAACTGCCTGACATTTTATGAAAATAACGAATTACAAAAAAAACATAACCATGTGGTCATCGAAATTTTAAGTTTTTGCGTAAATTTGTCTTAACTTCACAGAGAGCTCTTTTAAGACGCTTTTGAATTATTAAAGCCTAATTATTGGTTGCACTTTAAAATAAAGTTCTAGGACGTTTAGCAACCTAAAACTATATCATCGAGAAAAACTTTCAAGCTGACATCACTGTCTGAGTGAACTTAGAATGCAACAGAAAAATTCCTATTCATAATTTCCTTTGCAGTGAGTGCACTGCATTTGTACGAAGGACTAGGGAGTAGACAGTTGGCAGTTGTTGGATGCTGAGCAGAAGGAGTTGCTGGTTGCAGCCAGGACATGCAGATACAAGATACTTTGTGTCACAGCAACAGCAAAGCGACAAAGTATAGCAATCAGCCGAGAGAGAGAGAGAAATGCTGGTCGGGTGTTGATGAAACAGCAACAGCAGCAACAACAACGCCTACATCGAGGACAACTTTTGCCGGTTCGGTCGCCAGTAGCCGGGAATGTTGTCTAGGCACGCATAAAATTTATTATAATGACATCATAAATTCCGCCGGCAATGATTCTTCCCATCTACATAATTCAGAGAGCGTGTGTTCGCTTACAAACATACATAAATGAGTGACAAAGCCTTGGAACGCCCTCGGTTCGAGCGGCAAAAATTGCAAATCATTTATCAAATAATAAAAAACAGACAGGAAAAACATTTGCAAAGAAAGAAGAAGAAATGGCAACGCTCAGCAAAATTGTTGAAGGATCTTAGCCGCAGGGCCTGAAGTTTCACTTGAAGAAAAGCCATTCATAATAATGGGGTCAGGGAATAGCACTAAGCTAAAAATAGTAGAGAATATGTGCGTTAAGCTTGGCTAAACTATAAATAATATATATTTATAGATTAATAATACATTATTACATGATTAATAAACAATGAATTTAAAGAAATTCATGGAAAACCTTTATTTATTCTATTAACTTTTTAGCACTACTAAGTCGTACTACAAATAATAATTATTATATATGACAAAGTTACATTATTTCCCTTAAATTTGTATAGTTCCTGCAGGTATTTAGTTAACCATTTAACAAAGTTTTTAGATTTTTTTAAAGGTGTACATGCCACCCCCATTAAGGCGATGCAACAATATTGACACCGTGGAGGACACGTCGGATATATCGATTGCTCTTTTTTGGCTCAATCCTAACCCCATCGCATTATTTTGTATTGTTATTGCTGCGTTCAAGTTTATCCGTACAACCCGCTTCTGGCCCGATCCCTTGTCCACACATTAACTGGCATGTAGCACCCGTCGAAGAAATAACCACGAAAACAGAGACCCACCACCACCACTGGCTAATGTCGCAGGGGGCTGGCACACCCGCACCCACAGCCGCCACTCCCACAGCAACGACAACCCCCTCAAAGCCATTTGGATTCATGCGAATGCACATAGACTCACATGTACACAGAGGGAAAAAGTATACCAAATATTAAACAGATCCTTAAAAATAGTTACAGTAATTTTAAAAATTTTAAGTCAGGATAGGATCTTTGATCTAGAAATTCATTTGTTAAAGATTAACAAAGATTTACATAGTAATACTTAATTGCTCAAAATTGATATATATTATATATTATATTTTCAGTGCATCCGATGCGCCCCATGTGGTCTTTGTTGCCCATTTGCAGCGCGAAGTTGGCAAGCTGCTTTGTCACCAGGCGACAGTGCAACATGCCACCCAGCAACACCAAAACTTGTAACTAGCAACTTGCAACTCGCAGCTCGCCACTCGGACTCGGACTCCGCTAAAATGCCAAAAATGCGCGCAACCATAGAAACTGAAAAAGCTGCGGGAGAACCCACGGTTTTATCTAATTAGTGAGTTCAGAATCAAAAGGATGGAATTATGGTTGCACACAGCCATAGGATTTTGCCGTTGAAGCCACCACTCGTTCAGCTCCTTGTACTGCATTAAAGTATGGGTTTTAAGCGGATCAAAATAAAGTAATTTGGAATTTGAAGAGAGAGTTTTTTCGTTAATCTACAACTAGTTTTAGGCTTCTTTATAAAGGGTAAAATGATATTCCAACTTTTCAGTTTAGTTTGTTAAATGTTCATCTTGGTTTCTATTGAAAATAAAACGTTTAAGGTTATAATAAAGTTTAGTGAGTTTAAATAAAGTTCTGATCTTGTTTTTGTGGTATTGCCAGCTTTATTTTAACAAGCTTAACAAGTTAAACAAAGTTTTTCTTGGCTTTGTCTTTTTTATAGTGCAATTCAACAATAAATGCTTCCTGAAATATTTTCTTTTCTCTTTTTTCCTCTATTATAACCCGCACACAATGGACTTTAAAAATTGAATAAACAATAAATAAAGTTCCCAGTGGCAGCCTTAAATTGGTTTCTATTGAAATCTCATTTATGTCCAAATATATGGCTTCGGTTCTTGTCCCACTTTATTATACAGGTCTATAATATTTTTTTAGAGCTAGTTTTTGTGGTTTAGCTTAAAATTTCTTTTTTTTTTAGGGGCTTTATTTTCATGGTTTTTGGACCCCACACGAATTTTCCTCCTCTGTTTGCTTGTAAAACTGGAGCAAAGCTCTTAACTCTGAGGGTAGTTTGGTGGACTCTTGGGGGAGTTATGGCGGGGTGAAATAAAATGACGGCTTTGAGCGAAAGAAAAACGACACAAAAAAGCATTTCTGATTGTTAATGTCGCGGTTAATGTTTTGCTTTCTGTATCTTCTCCCCAGTTGTATACTTTTTCCCTTTTTTCCCTCTTTATTTTCCTTGTTTTTCTGCCTGTTGGTTTCTCAGAGGAGTGGAAGATAAAAGACTTTGAAGCTGGAGCATCACCGCAAGATATTACATTTCTCGTCGTTTTCTTCGTGTTGTTTTGATGTAACAAACGCCGGGTTTTGATTGGAGCCCAGGAATTTCATTCTTAATTAAAAAAATAAAATAATTGGACTTTCCCTGAGAGCCATAAAATCTGAGCAAGAGTTTTACTGTTTTAACTTAAGAGTTTTAGATTTTAATTGCTGGAAGGCAACAACGCTTTAACTTTAATAATTGGAAAGGTTATTGCTGTATGGAAGCAGTTTTTATTGTCAATAAAAACTATTGCCTACAGGCTATATAGCAACACTACGACGGCAAGTATTCTGAAGTTAGTCTACGATTTAGTGCTTAGTACTTTAGGATACACTTAAAAAAATAAAAATTAGCAGTAGGTATTGCTCTTAAAGACCTAAAAATTGTCAAGTAAGAATTTAGCGACCGACTATAGTCCTTGGGTTAAATAAAGTAACCAATAAAATCAATGTTTCATTAATGATCATTTAAATGAAGACAGGCTTCTTCTAGATATATTTTTCATTTACATATTCATAAAATCAGATGATAGGATAATCGGATAAACAAAAAATATAAACTTAAACCTGGATTTGTATATGATTATATACATTAGTTTAAAATGTTTTATTATTAAAATTCCAATCCAATCAATTTAGCTTTAAAGAAAGTTGTTGAATCAGTACAGACAAGGGACTTCGGCTTATCAGATTTCTATTAACAGCAAACCGCATTACACCAGATTTCTATTAACAGCAAACCGCAGTACCTGACTCTCCCCGGAAGAACCCCCCTACTTCTTAACCACCTGAAAACATCCCATTTTCGCCACACTCACCTGCAGTTTTGGGAACTTGACGTTTTACTTCTAATCCGTGCCAACGTCTGCTGCCCAAGTTATGAGAACATGAGATCACAAATTGCAAATGACAACAACATGGCGGAGGAGGGGAGGGATGCGGCGATGATGGACCAGGATGACGACGGGGAGGAAGAGCAAAGGGGGGAGGAGGAGAAGGAGGAGCAGGATTCCAGTTGCAGTCACCGGTCGTAAATGTGTGCCGTGTTGTAAAGCTGAGGATGCACTTTGCTCTCTTCCTTCCTTGCTCTCTATCTCTCTCTCTCTCTCTCTCTCTCTCTCTCTCGCTGCTTCTGATGCCTGCACTTGGTCCTTTCCTCGGTATTCCTTGCTCGCTCTTTTATTTCGGCTTCGATTTGTTTTAATTTCCGCTGATGCTGCTGCTGCTTCCGGGGCAGTGAGAATATGCGATGATGCAAAAATGCAAGAATGCGAGGCTGGTGGCTACGTTGTATTTGTTACCGTTAGAGACAAACTGCCGTTTCGGTGGTCATTGCATCCTTTCTCTTCGCTGCTCTCTCTCCTTTATCCGTTCGTTGCTTTTCCGCTACTTTCGTTGGCCGTTTCACAATTTTCTCACCACCGCTGCTGCTGCTGCTGCTGTGACTTTTTTGCTGCGGCATTTTTTGCGCAATTTGTGAGTTAATTTCAACATGTTTTGGTTCACAAAAAACTGCAACTTATCTTTGCGTTTTAATTGATTTCTGCGCGAGTGTGTGTCAGCGAGTGTATGTGTTTGTGTACGGTTAGTGTATGTGGGTGCGCGCGGGTGAGTGTGTGTGAGTGCGAGGGAGCCAGCAGCGGAATGCGTCCGTGTGGCAGCGCGAAGCTTTCACAACTATGCGAATTTCCTGCGTACGAATTTCAGTATAATAAAATATCCTGTTCCGTTTAGAGAAGCTCCGGAGAGAGTGGGAGAGAGTGTTCCTCTGCGCCGACGCCGCGAATTTGGAGCAACTCACTGCTGCTGGCGATAACACCAACACGAATACCAATACGAACACCCACCACCGCCGTGTGGTGCTCCCTCCGCGTCTTCTTTCTCTCTCTCTCACTCACTTCAACTCCCACTGCTTTTTTCACTTTGCTGCGGCGCTTTTTTCATCGGTTTCCACGGCACTTTCGTTATGTTTTTGATGTTTTCCAGGCTTCAGTTACGGTACAAACTTTGTTTTTTGTGTTTTCGTCCTAAAACTCTGGTTGCATTTACTAAAATGGCTCAAAAAAATGTCCGCTGAATGAAGAACTTGGGGACAGGCAACGAAACACTCGCAGCGAACGATGAGCGTAAAATGCAACGTGCGAGAGGGAGACTGCACGACTGTCAGCTTTTACCGTTGCACACAGAGGCGCAGGCGCAGGAATTGTCATGTTGCAAGGACTCTCGTAGCAGCTGGGCACACAGAACCCTCGGGACGTGGGAGGCTAAAAAGTCTGGCAGCGCCATGTTTCGTTTCAGTCTTGTCAGGTTTCCTGGTTTCGACTTACCAGCGTTGCCAGTAACTAGCAATATTCGAAAAGTACCGCACTTCGAGATGGTTGGCAACGCGGACTCTAGTGCTACCCGTTCTTCCGATGTTTAATTTTTGTATTATAGCTAATTAAACATTAAAATTAGCCATTTTTATGCTCTTCCCGGTTTAAATAAGTTAGCAACAGGTTGGTTTGGGTACAACAAACTATTTAATTGTGGCAGTGTAATGTAAAAAATATGTAAATTACAAAAATAGCTAAATAGCTATAGCTAAATTGGCAACGCTGTTGTCATTTGGTAAAAAGTGCAATATTTTTAGGCAACACGATTTATTAGCAAAACACAATGTTTATGTATAATAGAAACCTGTGCAGGTTGGCCAGTGAGTACACAAAGTGGAACAGGAACCACAGATCCTTTAATATATGCTCCCAAATCCCAAACAGGCAACCTGGCCGGCAGTGTCCGCAACTTGAGTGGTCAGCCGCAACCGAAGACTGCGATTCTAATGCTCAACATGGGCGGTCCACAGCACACGGACCAGGTGCACGACTACCTGCTGCGCATTATGACGGACCGCGACATGATCCAACTGCCCGTCCAGAGCCGTCTGGGGCCCTGGATCGCCCAACGGCGGACGCCCGAGGTGCAGAAGAAGTACAAGGAGATTGGCGGCGGATCGCCGATCCTCAAGTGGACGGAACTGCAGGGCAAGCTAATGTGCGAGCAGCTGGACAAGATCTCACCGGAGACGGCGCCGCACAAGCACTATGTGGGCTTCCGCTACGTGAATCCGCTGACGGAAAACACGCTCGCCGAGATTGAAAAGTGTGTGATGTAAACAGCAAAATAGGTCATGAAATAATGCTTCCCTCTTTTTAGAGACAAACCGGAGCGCATTGTCCTGTTCTCGCAGTATCCACAATACAGCTGCGCCACCTCCGGCTCCAGCTTCAACTCCATCTTCACCCATTACCGCGACAAGTATGTAAAGATTCTAGCAAAATATTTGCTTGGATTATAAACTTGCTTTCTGCTTCTAGCAACCTGCCATCGAACATCAAGTGGAGCATCATCGATCGATGGGGCACCCATCCGCTTCTGATCAAGACCTTCGCCCAGCGCATCCGCGATGAGTTGGCAAAGTTCGGAGAGACGAAGCGCAACGATGTGGTAATACTCTTCACTGCCCATTCCCTGCCCCTGAAAGCCGTCAGCCGCGGCGACGCATATCCCTCGGAGATTGGGGCCAGCGTTCACATGGTTATGCAGGAGCTGGGCCAAACGAATCCGTACAGCCTCGCCTGGCAGTCTAAGGTGGGACCGTTGCCCTGGCTGGCACCAGCCACCGACGATGCCATTAAGGTAATGTCATCCTTTTCATTCATATTTTCATATTTTGTATATTTTCTCCCTCTGCCTCTTCAGGGCTATGTCAAGCAAGGTCTGAAGAACTTCATCCTGGTGCCCATCGCCTTCGTGAACGAGCATATCGAAACACTGCACGAACTGGACATTGAGTACTGCGACGAGCTGGCCAAGGAGGTGGGCGTGGAGGAGATCCGACGCGCGGCAGCCCCCAATGACCATCCACTGTTCATTGACGCCCTGAGCAACATTGTGGCGGATCATCTCAAGTCGGAGCAGGCGGTCAATCCCAAGTTCCTCATGCGCTGCCCCATGTGCTCCAATCCGAGGTGTCGGGAAAGCAAGCGCTGGTATCAGCAGCTCTGCTCGCAGTAGGCTGGAACAGGCGGCACTCTTGGTTTGCCCTGCGTGACAGGCATACCAAGGCAGCTGCAGCGGACATTTGCATTCATTTTGGGTTTTTAGGGGATTGGTTTTCACAGTGGCTTCGATTGCTTAAACATAAATAAAAGACACGGCGCAATAATTGCAATTAATTAATGGAAAATTTTAAAAAGTATTTATTTAGCTTTATAATTTAAAAAATTATTATTTCCAAGCTGGGCTGAGCACCGAAATTACCAATTTTGTAATCCTCTAAATGTGGATAAGATAATGTTTTGCCTTTGTACCTTAAAAACTCAAGAGCTTCGATTTGTATATAGTAGAAAAAGGTAGTACCTAAAACCCAGAAGGCCAAACTTTAAAGACATTTAAAAATTAATAGAAAATCCAAAATTTTCAGGTGGTTTGTTTTCCACAACAAATTGCAGTATGTTTCATGGTGAAAAAAGACCAGAGAATCTACTCCGACCAGGTGGAGCTCAAGAGCCGGAATCGAAGTCAACCGGGATCTGTGAATCAGTGCAATCGCTGGATATCTCTACCTATGCTTGCGATCCAGCGCCAAGTCCAGCGGATCTGCCCGCGCAAATCCGGAAGGCCTTCCTCCGGCATATGGTCAGTGAACTGCCGGAGCAGGTGCAGAACAGGATACGGGCCCTGAAGATAAATCAGTTGCAACAGGTGCGCATTTCGGAACAGTTCTACCGGGAAGTCTATGAACTGGAACGGCGATTCTACGGCCAAAGTTGTGCCATTTTCGATGCGCGAAGGAACATTTTGAATGGGGTTGTGGAGCCACCGCTGCAGAACGAAGGCTGGCATGAGGATCAGCCGGATTCGTTGCCACTGGACTTGGAGAATAACGAGGAGCTGCGTCAGTTGAGGAGCCAAGTTCTCCCTGTGCCGGCGGATGCCTTGGGCGTGCCACGTTTCTGGCTAACTGTCTTTCGGAATGTTCCCTTGCTGTCGGAGCTTGTCCAGGAGCACGATGAGCCGCTGCTCGAGTGCCTGCAGGATGTGCGATTGGGCTACGATCAGGACAGCTATACGGTCAGCTTTCAGTTTCGGCCGAATGGCTACCTTCACGACTCCTCGCTGCTGCTGACCAAGCGGTACTTCCTGCAGCACTCGGCGGACCAGGAGTACCCTTACCTCTACGAGGGTCCCGAGATCGTGCGCTGCGAGGGCTGTCACATCCACTGGCGGGATGGGTTCAATCTAACGCTGCAAACCGTGGAGAGCCGGAGGCGACGAAGTCCTCGCACCAAGGTGATGCCCCGTGAATCCTTCTTCCGCTTTTTTGCACCACCCCAAGCCATGGACTTGTCCCTCGCCGATGAAAAGACTAAGCAGATCCTGGCCAACGATTTTGAGGTGGCCTTCCTCCTGCGCACCCAAATTGTACCGAAGGCAGTTCTCTTCTACACGGGCGATCTGGTGGACAGCTGGAATGAACCTGGGCAGGAGACTGGCTCGATCTCGGAGGTAGACACGGAACAGGACCAGGGTCAGGGAATAGTATGCGGCTAAGGATCAAATAAAATGTTACAAATTAAAAAGTAATATATACATTAAGTAATCGATTTTTTAACAAATTTAAAAAATAAATCAAATAAACTCGCAAATATCTACCATAGAAAAATTTGTGTTTTTAGGTCTACAAATTAAATCTTGTATACATATTCATCGAAGATTTTATGTATTATTGTTCTTTGCATTTTATCTATGATATAATAAGATAGCTTTTCATTTTCTCCCTTCTTACATGACTTCGGAAATATAACATTGTATGTATTATATTATCTATATATTTTTACCAATTACGCAAATCTTTAATAAAAATGTTCTTGTATTTTTAAAATTAATTTCCAAGAAGTGTTGGCACTTTTTTTGAAAATTTAAATCGATGTATTGCACAATTGAAAAAGATGGATTAGTCGATTATATATTCGATTTTATTTCCATGGTTGTATTGAACTGCACGCAACACCGCACCGCACACACTCACAATACTCTATACACTCGCGTCCCGAAACACCGCATCAAAGAATGATGCAGTGTTTTTTTACTCGTCTCTTTTGTTCGCTCTTTCTTTGCGGTTCCAAATATCTAAAAACACAATAAAACAACTCTAAACTTTAATTTAATCTCTTGAATATAATCATTATTCTGTGTGACATTGGAATTGGTTAATTTTAGCCTACGCTGTGCAAGAATAACATAAAATTAAATAAGAACAACAAAAGTGTGCGAGAACTCCGCGAGTGAACGAGATAGAGAACTATTTTGAGTGTGTCTCTTTTCCACCACATATTTTTGTGCCTTATCTGTGTCCCACACACACACACACATTGCGGTGATAAAACACCGCAACCGCACTTTGAGCGAGTATACATATACATACATACTTGGAGTGCTCAAATCAGACACCGGTTGCTGTTTTCAGCAATGAGTCATTAATTCGCTATAGCAAACGCGAAGCAGACAATTAAATGAAAATGCAGTCAATTTTAGAAAAAATTTCAAGTGGTGTTTATCGCTGAAGCCCGTGAGTGTTATGGACAAAATGGAAGCGTCGAATACCGTTTCCAGATGGATCGTTGAGGATTGCCGCCCATTTTCGTCCGTTGATGGCTCTGGATTTAAGGCTATGGTGAAATTTTTTATTAAAATTGGTGCTACGTATGGAGAATTTGTTGACGTGGACGACATGCTATCCGATGGAACAGTTATTGCCCTTGAATGTGAACAAGAGGCTAACGATAAAAGAGTAGAGCTAAGCAATGAGTTGAGCGATGTGGTGAGTCGTGGTGGAGCTTCCCTTACTGTGGACTTATGGACGGACAACTATGTGAAACGCACTTTTCTGGGAGTCACAATGCATTTTGAAAAAGATTTTAAACTTATAAATATGATATTGGGCTTAAAATCCATGGATTTTCAGAGAGCCAATTCTTCGAATGTTTTGGAAAAACTAAGTTCACTTTTAAATAAATTTGGCATATTTTCAATGGATAACATCAAATTTATAACAGGCCGTGATGCAAATCTTGTTACAGCATTAGAGAATAACATTCGTTTAAATTGCAGTAGCCATTTATTCGCAAATGTATTGGATAAATCGTTTGACGAAACACAAGAGCTGGCTGACTTGTTTATTGCTTGCAAAAAAACCGACCTATATCAATTGCTGAATACTACTTTAAAAGATCCTTGTATGAGCCGATGGCACTCTAATTATACTATGTGCAAGTTAATTAGCGAACACTGGCTAGATATAAATACCGATTGTAATGAAAACATAAATATTACCACACTGAACTCATTGGTTGAACTATGTCAAAATTTCGAAAGAATTTTTAAGGAAATGCAGACTTGCAGTTCTGCTTCGCTATGCTTTGTCTTGCCTTCAATTTATAAAGTAAAGAGCCTTTGCGAGTTTGATAGCGCAGATACTTCTGCCATTTCAGTGTTAAAAGAAAGAATATTAATAAATATCTGTGACATTTGGGAAAACAATTTATCGATGTGGCATAAAGTAGCATTTTTTCTATACCCACCCGCTTTAAATATGGAATTAAATGATAGAAATGAGATAAAAGATTTTTGCGTTTCCGAAATGGAAAAATATTATAACGTAGATACTACCATAAATTCAACAGACACGAAAAATTTTGATTTAATACAAGCATCACCTTCTTCAGATATTTCCAATAGCGCTGCCACTTCTGATATCGATTCCCCGAAGGATAAAATTAATTTCTTTTTCTCCAGCTTAATGAAAAAATCGTTAAATGTTAAAAAGTCCCCATTACAAGAAGTTGAAAATTATTGCAAGGAAATAGTGCCAATAACAGAAGAATTCGAAGTGGTGGAATGGTGGAACAACAATATGAAATATTATCCACAACTATCAAAATTTGCATTAACAGTACACTCTATTCCCGCAAGTAGTGCAGCAGAAAGGATTTCTTTTCCTGCCGGCAATATTATAACAGAGAAAAGAAATATAATAGTGCCTAATTCAGTCGATAATTTACTATTTCTTCATTCTTATTATAAAAATCAAAATGCAAAAGAATAAGTTTATTTTCAATTTCTATTATTATAATAAGTATGAAGTGTAAGTTTTTAGTTTTAAATTTATTATTTCTTCATTATGTAAAATCCAATATTATTAGTCCCTTTAAATAAATGAATACTTTTAATTAACAATTCGTATTGCTTATTCCTGTCAAAAAGTAAGCGACGATCGCAGCAACAGAGCGCACTCGTAAAGGTACTCAGTTGTCGTGGAACACTGCGAATGCAGAGTGGAATTTTTTAAGGCACTTCATAGATTCATACTGCGATCCGCCTATAAGACTCCACGGGCGGTGAAGGTGCCGTAGATGCCTCCGATACCGCCAAGGACAGCGCGCCTTCGTCCTTGCCCTGGTATAAGAACGCTGCGCCTTGTCTAGGCTCATTCCTATGAGGATTACGTCTATATCTATCTCCTGGTCGGTGGTCGGCATATGCGCATCGACCGGCTGCAAAAAGCGGTTATATGTATATAAACCTACTTATCGTTCTTAAAAATGTGATAATCATCATTATAAAGAAAAATCTAGATGCTTCCTTAATGTGTCTTAATGCGTCAATATTAAAAAAAACAGGCGTAGTTTGGCGAGATATATAAATTCTAATAAGAACTTGTCCCGTACGATTTTCCTCTCGAAATGATAAAATTTCCCAAAAAAGGCGCGAATGCTGTCGCTTCGAATTTGAATTACAAAATATGGCAACGCTAAGATTTTGGATATATAGCTAGTCAAGCTATAAATCCAAATTCTTAGCGTTGCCAGATTGTGCAATTTAAATTCGCCTCGCGATTTCGCCGCACGTGCGCTGGAAAACAGCTGTTTGCGGCCAGCTGTTCGTTCTCGTTCTCGCCAAACGTTTGTTTACTTCAAAAAGTTGAAATTTCGTGATTCGACCCCTCAAATGGCCAATAAAATTCACAGAAGCTGGTCGCGATTTTTCCCAGCTTTTCTTCTGTACCTTCTCGATATTCCGGCAGCCGCATCCATTGAAGGCGCCACTGAAAACTCCATTAAGAACATTGCATAAGAAGGAGCTTATTTCGGTGGGAAAATTGGAGCTTCGACTTTGTATTTATTTATTTATACCCGGAGCCCCCGGCCCTCACGGAAGTTAATTAACCCCACCAATTGATTGTCTTTTTCGCCAATTGATTTTATTTAAAACGATTCGAAGCAGAAACCCGACGTTTTTGGCCTGCGCATCCCATCGTACAAGACGGCACAGTGGCTACTAGGACTGCGAATCGAGAAATCTAATCGGCGCGGAGATCATAAATTAATTTGGAAGAGTACACTCCGAAAATGAGCAGGTACCAGGTGCAGAGCAAGAGCCGTGGAGCCACTGGTAATGGGTCTCCGGGGCCAGTCTACGGCGTGGTCTCGACGTTGGACGACGCCGCTTCGAATCCCGCGGATTTCGACAGGTAAGCGGACCCAAAAATCACATTTTTAGCTGTCGTTTATTTTGGTTTTTTTGCTGACGCTCTTTCCGTCGAGAGAGATGCAGAGCGAAAACCAGTTTGGAGTCGGGCTTTAAAGCTTTCTTTTGGCTCAATCTTTCTCCCAATTTGGTTTTATGATTAATGACCGTAAAGTGACTGTGCAACTTTAACCCCATAAGGTCAACGATAGTTGTCAGTAAACTAATCATTGAGAAAATTTCCATATAGTAGGCGGTGTAGTTTCTACAAAAATATTGTTATACGCAAAATTTCATCCTAACTTTTTTTCTTTACAATACAAATTCAGATTAGTTTTCTTCTTAGATGATAATAAATATCACAGAAATGTATCTTAACCTGGATTTACATTTTAAAACAATAAGTTTTCATTAAATACCACTAGTTTTGCTATATTAAGTAGAATATATTACTTGTGGCATCTATTAAATAGTCGTTGAAAAGAAAAATACATTTGCTTCTTAGAGAAATGTTATTTGTTTTTCTATAAATTCTGTAAATGTATAACAATGGTGGTCTATTCTATAACCACAGTATGACAGTTATGCCTGTTCACTATAAAAAAATAATGAGACCAAAATAGCTTCAAAAAATAGTTTGACATCTTTTATGACCCTAACACCTTATCAACATTTAACCCATTTCTCCTCTAAGGGGTTTAATGCAAAACGTTTAATATAAAACTTTAAAATCGTAGGAAAATGTAGGAGGGTTAAGTGAGGTTTAGTACGTAAATCCTTTTTAAAGCATCTCTGCTTTTTATAACTATAAGGCATTGCTATCCTTATTTTGTTAAAATACAAACAAGGCTAACAAAATGTTTTAAAAGTGCAATAATTAAAAAAATTATATTATATTGAAAAACTATTTTAAATAAGATAAGAATGTAATCAATCATTTGTTCCCCTTTATAAACTCCATTTCTGTTAATCTCCACATTAAGAAGGATGCTAATGATTACAAAATCATAATTAAATTTCTCTAAGCAAAAACATCCATCCAAAGAAAGGATAAAGTTTTGTAATTAATTAAGTTAGTTATTGTTGCGGGTTAAGTGGATTCAGTTTCCGATTGCGATTCTTATCGTCTTCAGCCAGATACGTGCAGACAACGGCACTCCATGGAAATATGGTCGCAAATTAATTGAATTAGCAGATTAGATGCGGATCGTATGTGACCACCGGCACAGCACTCAATATAATATCATTCGAAAATAAGATTAGCGGCGTGATAGATATATCCTAAAGAACTTGAAGTTTTTATAATTGGCTATCCAATCAAAACAATTATTATAAGGAAATTTCGCAATTATATTCGATAAGTGTTATTTCAATTAATCGAGTTAAAGTTGTTATAATTGAGAAGTAAACAAAATGATTTAGAGAAAATACTTCTACTTTGAATTTAGGATTTTACCATAAATATATTTCTTTTAACAAGATATTTATTTTGCAAATATTTTTATATTTTAAATATCAAGCATTCGCTATTTTAAAACAGCCTCCTCTTGAAATATCGAAGCTATTGCTTTAATTTAGATATATTACCAATAAATAATAACATATTGCTTCTTTTCTCAGTGTAAATATTCCCTCAGCCTACAAATATGTAATTTTAAACCGCAGAACCCCCATTTAATCGCAATTACTTGGTTATCTGTCCAAAAGACAAATATAATGAACTGTAAATGCCACAAGCTGGCTGATAACATTGAGTTTTTAAAACCTTATCTGGAGCATTGAGCGAAAGTAACACCGAATAAACGTTTGTGATTTGTAGAGTCGTAAAACTAGGAAAATATCATAAAGTAGTCTACAATGTAGCAGGCTTTAAATAGTGATGTTGCTCTAGGTCTTAACAGAATATTAACCCTTTTTGCTTACAAACTATTTATTTAAATTGAAATATCTCAAAGTTCGGTAAGCAAACATTACTTAATATTATTTATAGTGTTCTTGTGACCTATTTTTCTATAAAAAGAAGTTATAAGATAAGATTTCGGTTGTTGTAACCCCTCCCATCAGTTTCTTATATCTCATTTGAACCTTTCTTGCGAAACTAATCTTTTATCTTTATTTTTCCACCCACAGATGCCCTCCACTTGAGGTGAGGAAAAGTGAGCTGAGCTTGTTCCTCAACTGGGGAGCCCCCAAAAAGCAGACCATGGAGTTGGGCTCGAAATTCAAAGGCCGCAGCTGGATCGTCGACCTGTTGGCCATCTTCTTTGGCATCGGCACCTGGCTGGGCGTCAATGGAACCTTTATACAACTACCTCTGCTGGTGGACGAAGCCCCTGAGGGCTGGAGTCTGCCCTCTTACCTCAGTGTGATGGTACAGATCGGAAACCTGGGTCCCCTGCTCTACACGGCCATCCAGAAATATTCGCCAAAGAAGCTCAACGATGGCTGGACCATCCATGGCGTGCTCCTGGTGGGCGCCATCTCCTGCCTGCTTACCGCCTTCTTCTACAATCGAACGGCTCCGGTTGGAGGAACTGATCACAGCGTGGCGCTGTTCGTGCTGACGTGCTTTACTGCCTTAAATGCCTGCACCAGCTCCGTGCTCTTTATGCCCTACATGGGTCGCTTCAAGGAGCAGTACATGGTCACCTATTTCATTGGCGAGGGCCTGAGCGGGCTGCTGCCCAGTGTGACCGCTCTGATCCAGGGCATCGGTGAGAGTGGCGAGTGCAAGTTGGTGAATGTAACCGAAACCGGAGATCCGATCTACGAACTGCAGAAGACGCCGCCAAGGTTCGATACTCGGGTGTTCTTTCTCATCCTCTTCGCCTTGATGGTGCTCAGCTATGTGGGCTACACGCTGCTCAATTCGCTGCCCGTGGCCAGGCGGGAGTATGCCGAGGTGACGGTCACCGAGGGCAACAAGTACGTCTACGGAGAGGCGGACAACCAGCAGCAGGCTGAGAAAGTGGAGAAGCTAAGCAAGGGGCAGTACACCTACATGCTCCTCCTAATTGGAGCTATTTCGCTGTTCAGCAACGGAATGTTTGGCAGCATTCAGTCTTATTCCAGTGCCCCCTACGGCTCCAATGCCTACCATCTGGCGGCCACGCTCAGTGTGATTGCCAATCCTGTTGCCTGCTTCATGGCCATGTTTTTGCATTTCACATCGCTGCGTCTCATCACAGTGCTCTCCATATTAGCGGGTCTGCTGACCAGCTACGTTTTCACCACAGCAGCCCTGAGTCCGCTGCCCCCGCTTCACGATCAAACTATTGGCGCCGTGCTAGTGGTCACCGCCTGGACCCTGCTGGTGGGAATTGTTAGCTACACGAAGCTGGGTATCACCACTGTGATGCGGGCACAGGGCGGTCAGTCGCTGGTCTGGGTGGGCGCCATCACTCAGCTGGGCTCGGCAATCGGTGCGGTGGCGATTTTCTTTGCCATCAACTACTCGAATCTGTTCCAGGCCGCGGATACCAGCTGCTGACACATCCAGGGATGCAGCGTGATTTTATAGATGATTTTACTGTATAGTAGTTTAGTGTGTGATATTTTCCTTTTTCCCACTTGTATTTCCATCGTCACAATGAAGACAATACCTGAAAAATACCTGAATGGCGAGTTTTACAGTTCTGAATGTTTTGGAGATGATATCAGAGAATACTGCGAAGCATGGAAAGGGGGGCTCAAAATATTTAGGCATTTACCTCTGTATATTGTTAAGGCTATGCTGAAAAATAAATTATTTGTTTTACTTAGATTGCTAAAAGGTTAATTATATTCAAAATTGGGAATATTTTAGGTATTATATCTCTTGGAGTTGGTTAAACAAATTTCTTGAGAGTACAGCGAGCTCAGGAGTAAAAAGTGACACACGACTTTATGACAGGCATGCTCCTGTTATGAAAAACCTATACTTGTCGGGAAAGTTTTCGTTTTGGTCTTTTTTAGGCTCCTGATTTTATGGGTGGGGCTCGGGCTTCGAGCTTAACATTCCGAGTCCGTCTTTGGTTTAAAGCCAAGGAGTTTCTTAACAACAAAGACGAAATTTGTAAAATTTACAATGTAAAACTAGTATTTTAATATATTTATATTTTTGTAAGTAATTAATTTTTTTTTGTGTACATTTTGTGTGCTATTTTTCTTGTGTCCTTTTCCCAGAGATCCTTTAGTAATTCTATTAGGTAATAATATAAATATATGCTTAAAACAAGGAACGCTTTTACTTGCTTGTAAAGTACACTATTATTTTCTGTAAAATCGTACATAAGTATATTATTTAATTACTCTTAATCAAATAAATGCAATAGGGAAAATTGAGAATTAAGTTGATTGAGTTTAATATTATAAAAAATAAAAGAAATCATTAAAAATTAATTAGGTTTTACATAAGAGGAATATTTACACTATAAATAAATAAACAATATAATACATTATATTCCTACCTTGCAGATAAAGTAAACAAAACAAGAATCTAGTAAGAGACTAGAAATATTTCAAGTTGCTCCAAAAACCTTGCTTCAAAACCTTCTTTTTTATCTGAACTCAATCTTTGTAAACATCAAGCCACACTTTAAGATTTTTGCTGTAATAAATCATCAAATAAGCGTGAATTTAATATATCGTAATTTTGTTCCCTTGAGCCCAAGGTGAGGCCACTTTTCGTCTGATTTCGCCCCACTGTCGCTGGCTGGGCGAACAGCTGTTCTGTTGGTTTCTCGGTTTGTATACTTTCTGAAAACACTTTGATTAGGGGAGCGAGCAGCGATGATTAAACCAGTCCGTCGTAGGTCCGATTTCGTGGCTATACTTTAGCAACTTTTAAAATCATTTTCACCATCATTTTCTGGCCGTTTAAGTGAATGTTTAAATGTAAAAAACAAGAGTTTGTAGCTGCATTTTGAAGGCAAGATTTTGTCGAGTGAAAAAGTGAATAGTAGCAGCAGCAGCAGCAGCAGCAGCGGGACTGGAGGAGTGTGAGGTGAAGTGCGGGGCGATATGTGTGCTTCGCTGGCCCCCTGGAAGCCACAGCTGAATCCGAATTCCCAGCTCTACTCGCTCGCCTTGTGAGAAACTCCACAACGAACCCAAATCCTTATCCGAATCCCAATCAGCATTATGAGCCTGTGGCAGAACCTGCGCTCTTTGGAGACCCGCAACCTGGACCTGGCCCTGGGCCAGCGGGAGAACCAACTGGTGGCTGGCCACCTTCCCGCTGCCATCTTCCGGCAGCGTCTCAGTGCCGCGGAGAATCTCTATCAGCGCAACCTGACCGGTCACTATGGCTGCGTGAATGCCTTGGAGTTCAGCCAAGGGGGACAGTTCCTGGCCTCCGGTGAGTACTGGTGCCGGCAACCTGTTGGCTATCGTTCACGCTTGAAATTTAATTTCTTGGTATCCTCCAGGTGGCGATGACAAGCGCGTTTTGCTGTGGAACATCGACCGGGAGGTGGTTTCCCAATTGGGGAAGCCTCGCTCCATGAACGAGAAACATGCTAGCAATATTTTCTGTCTGGGATTCGACATCCAGAACTCGTATATACTGTCCGGGGGGAACGATGACCTGGTCATCCAACATGATCTGGTCACGTGAGTGAACGTATTTTTAAAGAAATTTATACACATTTTTTATAAAATTACAATTTATTATTGGTTTGATCTTTACTATAAAATTAATTATAAATATAACTATAAATAAAATTTTTCTAAACTTCTAAATTTCTCTAAAATTAAATGAACATTTCTAATGAAATGAATATGAATGAATTTGGATTTAAAATTAAGTAGAATTATTAGGAGTTAGAGAAATATTTAGGACTGAATAAATAAATTGTTTTGAAAGAACAGTAAAGATTAAATGAGCAGATTTGAATTATTTAAAAATGAATAAAGTAAAGAGAAATGAATATAATAAATTTAGTGAACTAAACGGAAGTGATATTTTTCGAAATGAATAGGAATCAATAACAACGCTAGAATTAAAAGAAAAATAAATTCCACATGAACAGAATTAATTTAAATTTATAATATAAATAAAATGAATTGGATTAAAATTAAATAAATTATATACTGTGAAAAAAAATACGTTAACTTGTTCTTATAATGAACAGAATGAATAAGATTACCTAATAGTAAATAGAATTAAGAGAAAAATAATAATATCACAATGAATAACTTACTAATGATTTCTAAAATAAATTAAATAGAATGCATATAAATTTAATGATGTATTTTGTTTACTTTATTTGCTTTTTTTAGTAGTTTGTGAGTGTCTGTTACTGTAATGTTGCAACTTTCATAACAACATAAACTAATTATATAGAAATCATTTGATTTTGATGTATATTTAAAGCCTAATTACCTCTTTATTTCCCATTAAAAGTGGCAAACTCCTGAACTACTTCTCACATGACGGACCCGTTTACGGTCTGAGTGTGGACAGGACCAGTGGCCATCTGTTCAGCGTGGCCACAGAGCACGGCGAGATCCTAGTCTACGACTTGAGGACAGGCAAATCCGAGCCATTGGCCATTGCCAAATTCAGGACGCCCTTCAATGCGGTGGAGTTTCATCCATTAAATGGCAACTTTCTGGCCACAGCCAATGCCAAGCGAGGAGCCATGCTCTGGGACCTAAGGCATCACCAGCAGTGAGTTTCCATTAGGGTTTCCGAACCATTTCAAACTTCTAATTCTTTATCATCTTCCTTTAATTCAGAGCCCTCTGCCAGTACAACTACATCCCGGAGTCACCCAGCTGCATGAGCGTTCGCTTCAATTCCAATGGCACCTTGCTGCTGACCCTGCACCGCCGTCTGCCGCCGATCCTCTTTAGTCCGGGTTCCCCAGAGCCGGTGGCCACCTTCTATCACGACGAATACTTCAACTCCTGCACCATGAAGAGCTGTACGTTTGCGGGGCCACAGGATGAGCTGGTGGTCTCCGGTTCGGACAATTTTAACATGTTCATTTGGCGAATGGATGGAGTGGATTGTGAGTTTAGCCAGGAAATTCAAGGATAATTGAACGTTAAGTTAATTTTCTTTCTTTCAGTGGAGGAGAAGAACCAATGGGTGGACACTCCACCGGTTATCCTTACTGGCCACCGATCCATCGTCAATCAGGTTCGCTACAATCGCCAGCGCTGTCTGCTCGCCTCCTCGGGCGTAGAAAAGATCATTAAAGTAAGTTGGACGAGGCACCAGGAATCCTTAAATTTATATATGTATCCCCCTTAAGCTATGGAGCCCCTTCGCCCAGCAGGGCTGGGAGGGATCCCTCACCCAAGCCGAAGAGCTGCCCTACTGCACTCGCGCCCTGCATCGCAATTCCTCGGATCATGTCTCCCAGGACTTTAGTGCCCGCAACACCGACGAGGATCAGGTGATGCTGGCCTTCTTTGACACTCTGGTGCAGCGTGAGCTAGAGTCCTGGAGCACGGTGGACAACCAGAGCAGCTCCAGCAGCAGCTCGGACACCTCAACGGAGCGCAGTGAGCTTAGCTCGGCCACGGAGGAGCCCAGCGACGAGGAGCGCGAGGATCAGGAGCTTCACAATCACGATCAGCCAACGAGCAATGATCAAGAGCAGGATAATGAGCAAGACAACGACACGCCCAATGTTAGTGAACTTAGCTGGCAGACTCATCCCAATCGCATCTTCTACCTGATCGCCAAGAAGCGGCGGGCACTGCTCCAACTGGCGGTCAGGGGCACCACCGGGCAGCCGCGCAGCGTGGACCAACTGCTCCAGCGGCTACTCGGCGAGCAGAAACAGGCGGCCACACAGGCGCGCATTAGTGACTGGCTGGAGGAGACGCATCGCCTCTTCGGGGACGATGAGCTGCCCACCACCTCGGCGGAGGCGGCAGCCAGAGAACAGCGTCGTCAAATCGGCAAGAGTCCTCGCAGAACGCAGGAACTGAAAGCAGGTAAGATCTAAACATGTTTTCATGGAATATATTTTTCATAAACAGTTAAAAAAGAGATAGAAAACTAGTGATAAAAGGCAATCTTTTGACCTAAATTGTGATTATTGTTCCTTCGCAATTTGCTGCGTTTGCGTCTCAAGAAGATCTCCGCCAGACACACAACGGCAGCCAGTAGACATCCTATACTTAGAGCATAAAAAGCCAGCTGGACGTCGGATAGGGTGAGCACCTTCCATCGTCCAACGTCCAGCTCAGCCAGATATTCCGGAAACCTCTGGATGCTCCACTTGGCCCGCTCCTTGGTCTCGCCCGTCCAAAGATTTACGATTCCCGCAGCCACCAGGCGTAGGACAATCCTGTTTACCTCCTCCAAATAAGGCGAGGGACGTGGCAGGACATAGGCAATGTGATAGCTCTTGGGACACTCCGGTATCTTGTGCACCTTCTTGGTCATCACATACCGGATATCACTGAGCTCCAAGCTGGCAGAGCGCGTAACTCCAGCAAAATGTCCCCTCCTGGACACCATTTCAATGAGTCGTTCTTCGCCCTCGGCCACAAGCATCATCTTGGCGTCCAGGCGACGATACACCTCCGAATCACTGCCATAAAACAGATCGTCCTTGAAGGCAGGATGCTTGATATATATGGGAAGTCCGCGTTCATCCAACTCCCTCATGGTATTCGTGTCTCGATAGTACAGAGGACGGATGTAAACGGTGGCCAAGCTGGACTCCAGCAGGGCACCAAAAATCACGCTCACCAGGCACAGAGAAGCCACAAAAATGCGCTCCGAGTGGAAGGGCGGAAAGCGTACGATATTCACTCGCACCCAGACCACCCAAGTGTCTATGAAGATGCGCCTGGCAGCTGTCATTAAATAAGTGTCTCTGCTTGGTCCATCAGCCTGTATCCTTTCGATGTTTAGTCTGAGATTGAGGAGTCGTAACAAGACCCAGACGAGGGCTCCCAAGAGACCCACCAGCAGGAAGCAAAGCCACACATCCGTGTGGACAGCAAAGAGCGGCAAGATGGACTGGGGAATCCGCTGGGCCTTTTGCACATACAGACACAGGTCGTCCATGTAGACGGCGGCAGTGAACTGCATTTGGGTGGTGAGGTAGTCCTTGACAAAGAAACCAGCAAAGATGATGTCCACCTCACCGCGATGGGCACGACCCACGCCGCCACTAAATGAGCCATCCGCCAAGCGACCACTGTAAAGGAGAAAGTCCAAAGTAAAATCAGAAGAAGCCTTCAAAAGGACCTTCTTTTCCTTCCCAAACTCACCCAAAGAACTCATCATCTGGCCATAAATAATCCGGCGTAAAATTCAGCTGTTTGGCTACTGTCTTGGCCAACTTGGCATCCGCTCCTGTGACACTCAATACCTTCTTGTTTTCGCCATCGCCCAACACAGCCGAATAGACCGAATCGAAGATGTATATACGCAAAGGATAACCATTGAAATTCTGATAGATTCGTTCATAAGTTTTTGAATCCTTTACCAACACAATGCTTTGCTGAAAGGGATTGTAGAGGAGAATGTGGCCTCTACTCAGCTCTATATAGTAAATGCGACTGTGGCCATGTTGCAGCCAAATCTGAGCCATAAAGTCCTTCAAAACTTGATCTCCTTCAGGCAATTGACTCTCCAAGGCTAGCATGTAGATACCATTGGAATTAATGAGGATATTCCGCACCAGTTGCATTTCCTCCAAATCCGTAAAGAGATAGAAATGATGTCGCATGGCGGAGAACTCCTCCTTCTCATTCTCCTCCTCACGATGCACACTTATTAGCAGTGAGTTCCTGGGCTGCCTTAAGAGAAACTGCACAATTCCCAGTTCTGCATCTCTGTAGCTCCTTAAGTGGAGCTCAAGGCCACCCTCCAGTTGGGCCAAAATGGAGGCAAACACTTGCCTGTAGTCCTCGGCCGTGTTATTGGCTTGACCAAGGGTTCCACCCACTAGGGTCAGCAGCATAATTAGCTGCAGAGTCGCCGACATATCAATGGTTACTGAACCCGCGACTGAGATTGTGGAGCTAACAATAGGACAGGACAGAATACAAAGGATACGAGAGGGTGGGCTTGACATCCTGTTGACCCAGTGTTTGCTTAGTGTCAAAACCGCTGACACCTTAGGGCGGTTTGCTACCCACAATTATTGGCAAGTGTCTGGGGTTTGTTGACTCTGCTCCGACAACGGCTTGACTTGCAACCATGACTTGGTGTTTATGATCGGGTTTAGTTGGATTTTGTCCACTTGTAACGTTAAAAGTTATTTTCTAGTTACGATTTAATAATTTATATAGACTAACCGCTTAAGTTAAAACACTCTTAATACCTTATTCCTATTTTCCAGTTGCCCCACTGCAGTCCACCTTAGCGCCAAGTGATCGCAAGCGAAAAAAGTTGCATCAACGGGTTTCAGTCCTCAAACACAGGCGTACCAATCATCGGCAACTTCCTAGATTTCAACCAGACAACGATAGTGCCGCCTCCAATGACACCGAATACCTGGAGGAGGAGGAGGAGCAGCACAATAACACTGACGGTGGCGACGAGGAGCCATCTCTAGGGGATAATAATAACAACAACAACCGTAGTGCCCATGCCGACGAGGATACCTCCAGTAGCAGCAGCAGCAGCGGCAGCAGCACCTGCAGCAGCAACACCACCACTTCAATGACCTCCATGGAGGCACAATTGTCTCAGGCTCCCAGCACATCGAATTCGTTTCACTTTCTGGCGGAACCGGAGGCCAATAACAATAGCCAGCTGACTTCCAATCACAATCATCATCCCAAGAGCGTTGTCAATGGTCTGATTCCTGAAATGTGCAACACGGAATCGACTGCTTCGACAACATCTTCGTCCATGTAGGCTGGACCCCTTACACATAAACATATTACACTTAAGCTAAGATATATACCAGCTAAATAGGCTGAACTTTCATTTTGATAAGAGAAAAAATACATAGCTGTCCATTATTTTTTTTGTATCTTTGAAATCCCACACATTATGCATAAAGGCATAGCTTTCATTGAAAGTATTAATTACTGAACGGTAGGGATGCCGGAATGTGTCGGTATATCGATATGGCATCGATATTTGGTGTACTAAATCGATATTATTTTATATATCGGACCATTAAAATAGCTCAACAAATAATATCGATACTTTTTCGTTAAATACAAAATATTTTTCAATATTTTAAAATTCGATATAGCAATTTTCCACATTATAGGTATAATTTCTCATTTTTCGATAACAAATTCTTTTCTGTCGATATTTACACCGATATTTTAGCTTTAGAAAATTAAATAAAATTCTTTGAATATTTTCAATATTCTTTAAATTAATAAACTTTAAATGCAATATCTTTCGATATTTTTCAAAACTTAAGATATTTCCGATAATATTTCGATCAAGTTACCGATCTACCGATATACATCCCTACCGAACGGTATCATTACCCACGTAACTTTTGTTATACTATGTTTTTGCAAATAAATCATGTGATTTAAAAGTTTTAGAAACTCGACAAAACAATCAGAACTCTTTGTTCATAAAACAAATCAAAATCAACAAAGTATTTTCATTAGATTAATTTATATTCCATCAGTGTTTCCTCCATCCACCATCCACTAACCAGTTTTACTTTACTTTAGCTTAAGCCTCAAAACAAGTTGTTTTTATTTTTACTTAACGCTTCTCTGTCTAGGTTAAGCCTTACTAAAATGAAATGAAATATAATTCAAGACGTTGCTTACTTTTTCACTCACTTCATTTATTGATTGTGGAACCTGTGTGTTATGCTTGTGTCTACAATAATTTATGAATACATAAATACAAATGTCTCGAGAAATCAACAGAAACGAATTTTTGCTTGCCTAGGTGTGTGCGTGCGTGCTTGCGCTGAACTTTGAACTTGCTTGCGAATATTAAACATAGATTAGAGACTACACTTAATTCTGGGATAATTGAATGCTTCTTTATGCTTAAGCCTACGGAACAAACTGAACTACGGCTAACTAATTTACACACGATCGGCTGGGCTAACAGAGATCAGCTTAAAGATGGCAGCAGGCTCAGCAGGCGGCGGCTTCTCCCTCGTTCATATCGCTGGGCTTGAACGGCAGCTGCATTTCCTTGCAGCAGCCCATCACGAATCGCTCCAATTGACAGCCAGCACTGAGGATAAACAAGAGATATTAATATTAAATCCCAAACAAAGAAACTCGAAGCTCACTCACTCGTATATCTCGTTGCCCTCCACGTTGTACATGTCGCAGTTCTTAAACACCAACTGGATATCGCTGAGCACCTCCTCGTTCAGCTGATAAGCGCCCATGTTGAGCTTCGACTTGATCTTGGCCAAATCCATGGGCGTCTTGATGATCTGATGATAGTCGGGCACCTCCGATGTCAGCACTGGACGCAGGAAGGGCCAAGCCGCCTTGTGCTTCATGATCTGCTCCAGCAGATCGTATAAGGCGGCGCTGTTCAACGGCAGGTTGCTCTCGTTCGTTCGTCGGCCGCTCCGCCGGTGATTGTTGTTATTGGTGCTGCTATTATTATTGTTGTTATTGCCATTGCTCTGGCGGGCGGACTTGTCGAGGGAGAGACGCATCGAGTTGCGGGAGGAGCGAGAGCGTTTGGCCTGCGGCTCATCCTGATCGCCGCCATCGTCGTCATTGTCGCCATTCACTGGAATTAAAAAGAATGATAAATATCAAGCTTAGAACGAACTAAATAAAATTATTTTATTGCAAATGTAGACTCACTGTGACTATGACGGCGTCTGGGACGTTGGGTTTCCGTGGTCTTGCACTTTTTGCACACAAACTCCGAGCGCGGCGGTCGCTTGAGGTGGGCGCACTCCAGGTGATAGTATAAACTGCAGCGAACGCAGCGGATTTCGCTGCCGTCATAGAAGCAGGTTTGACAGACCTTTTCCTCTTCGCTGTTTGACAAGAGATAGAAAATTAATAAACAAGTGAGATATATGGAATATATGAAAAAACTTACGCCTCTTCCTCCTCTTCGTTGTCTTCCAAAGAAGCCTCATCGCCAGCTTCACTGCCCACCGCGTCGCCGTTGAGCTCCTCATCGATTTCTTTGGATGTGAGCCGCTTGCCGCGTAAGCTTGTCCGCAAACTCCTCGCTGGACGACCATTGAGCTTGACCGAGGTGCGGGATGAGGCCTCGCTCTTGTCATCGGCTGTCTCCTCTTCTTCCTCTTCCTCCTCTTGATCCTCCTCTTCCTCATCATCATCATTGTCTTCATCCTCCTCCTCTTCTTCTTCGGGCTCATCATCCTCCTCGTCCTCGACAATGAACTTGCGCTTCTTTTTGGCCGCCGCCTGCTTTTTGTCCTTCTCGTTTTGGGCATTCTTCAGGCCGAGATCCTTGACGCAATCCTTGCAATACCAGTTGCCCTGCGGCACGCTCCTCAGCTTCGGCTTCATGCAGAACATGTGAGTGCCGCCATTGCACTCGTCGCAGAGCAGCATCTTTTCGGGATCGCTGCCGCGCCGGCACACCTTGCACAGCGACTTGTTGGTGGAGCGTCGCCACTGGATGCAATCGTGCAGGACATTGAGGTGCAGGAACACCTGGGCAAAGCTGGTGCTGGCCATCAGCGAAACCTCCCACTGATGCAGGCGTGACTCGCAGGCGAGCTTCAGAGCCTCCTGCTTGGGATCCCACTTCTTCATGCCGTAGGGTTCCTTGAGGAAACGCTTGCCAATGGCCTGCTCTACTTGGAGCAGAGCCGAGGCCATGTTGTGCACTTCGCTGGGTATATCTGTCTCACTGGTAACTGCCTCCTCCTCCTTCTCATCCTCATCTTCGCTATATGCGGAGGGTTCTTCATTCGCTGTGGCCACCAAAAAGTGGCCAGGATCTCGATATGGTTTCTTGGCATATTTACCCAACAGCGCTACATCCTTCTCCTCGTCACCGCCCTCCGCATGATCCTCATGTGACTCATTGTCCGTCGAGCCATTGGCCACCTCATCCTCCAGCATGCCGCCAGGCCCCCACTGCAACTTGCCCTGGGGATCGTATTCTCCAGCGAGCAAATCATTCCGCCACTTCTCCATATCCTTGACCTTCAGTTTGCCAAGATCTCCCGTGTAGATATCGGTTTCGAACTGCAGTAGGCGATCCACCAGGTGCAGGCGCATCACTTCATTCAAATCGGTGCCTTCGGGTACTCCAAAGTTGGCCTCGCCGTACTTCCGATGGGTCTCCGAGTGCATGGTGGCGAGGAACTTCTTGCGCATCGGCTCACTGTCCAGCTGAAGGACCTCGGTGGGGCAGGTCTTCACGTGCTGCTCGATAAGCGAACGCATCACTGAGAGCTCCTGCAGGAGTTCCGATTCCCGCAGACCATTGGGATTGAGAGCACGGATTAGGTCATCGATCTCCTCCGGCTTGTAGATGTACGACCATCGCTGCCGTTGGCCATTCTTCGGGTCGTGAACGATGCAGTTGCGCTTGTCGCCGCTGCACATCATCAATTCGAATTGTGTGGGAGCCGTGGGAGGATCCGCTTCCACTTCCATGGGCTCCACAGTGCCGTTCAAGCGATGCTCCTGGTTCTCCTTGTTCTCCAACGACTGTTTGTTGCTTCTCCTGCTCTTTTTGTCATCATCTCCGTAGAGTTTCAGCAGATAAACCCGCAAATCCTTGCGGTTCTTCGGCAACTGAGCCTGATGCCGTATCTCTGATTGGGATTTGTTCAGCGGCGGCTGCTCCAAGCATGTGTCCAGGCTATCCGGCGAATGCTCCACAAAAATGCCCGGCATGGACTCAAGCACGTAGTACTTCCGATAACACCGATCCATTCCCAGATAAACCAGAAAGTTAAAGAGTTGCGAGTGCAGCTGCAGCACCTGCTGCTCGTGCTTGCGATGCTGATGCTCCGACTGGGCGTGCAGCTCCGCAATGCTCTTGTTTAGCTTGTCCACCATGGCTTCCCTCTTGGCCGGCTCCACGCCAACGATGGCCTGCTGATGCGTCTGGTTCAGCTTCTTTTTGTTGACCTCGACGGCGGCAATGCGCTTATTCTCGTTGGAGATTAGGGCTCGCAGCTCCTGCTTGGCCTTGGCCGTCTGCTCCAGACGCTCCTCAATCAGATTAATGGTCCCCGAATAGGTGAGTATCTGGGACATTAGACATCGGATTAAATGCATTACATCGCTGAACTTGAGCTGATAGACGGGTTGGTTTTTCAGCGCTCGCAAAATGTGAGCGTGCTGGAGGCGCAACTCCAGGCCGGGATCCTCTTTCGACGAGTATCCATTGCGGTACATAACGCGCCAACGCTCTGCCTTCTCGTTTACCACGGCCCCGGAGCCAAGGAGATGCAGACGAAGGACTTCGCTGAGGGTCAAGGCATCCAGCGGTAGTTCGTTTACCTTGAAAGAGAAGTGCCTCTTGGAGTAGTAGTGACATTGGGCGGCCTGCGACATGCTGCGGTACGGTTCAGAGTGCTGGGAAATCCGATCCAGATAGGTCACCGAGCACTCCTCTTCCTCCTCTTTTTGCAGATCGAAAACGGTGCCCAGGAGAACCAGAAGTATGTCAGACAGCGGCCCAGCAATCTCTCGCGCACTCAACGCCCGCGTCATCTCGTAAAAGCTGATGTTCTGCCGGAAAACCTCAATACCAGAGAGTAGGCCTGCGTACGTGTGCATAAACTCGCGCATCATGAAGGCATCGCCCAAGAGCCGCTGCGGCAGGAGAGTGACAATCTGGTTGTAGCGGGGCAGCGGCTTCTGATCGGATCGCTCCAGGTCATCGGTCTTGCGGAGCAGCGAATTGCATTCGGTTTCAACGCGCTCGATAAGCTGCGCCTTCTTTTCCGCCTTCTCCCGCTCCATTTGAGCGAGCCTCACCTGCTTCTCCAGCCGCACCCGCTCCATTTCCTCCGCCAGCGACTTGGCATCCGCCTTGGCCTTGGCCTTGGATTTGGCTGCCGTTTGCTCATCGGTCACAATGTATTTGTTTAGAGTGGACTGTTTCTTGGCATCGGGCTTCTTGATCTTGGATGGGGAATAGCGCGGCATTTTGCCAATGAAAATGGTGGAGAAGTTCACACCGGGATCCGTCACATACTGCTTGTAGGCATCGGGTTTGGGTCGCAGCAAGCCATCCACGCGCGACACATTGCTCTTGATGAACATGCTCAGGTTCTCCATGTTGAACTCCAGGCGAGTTCGTCGCAACTGATTGAAGGGCACATCGATCTCTGTGTTGGCATCGCCCTTGAGGGCTCGCAGGCGATAGACCAAGGCATCGGTGTCCTCGTAGATGCCATTGCTGGGCTCTGGTATGCTCTGGTTCATATTAATGCCCACCACCTTGTACAAGGTGTTCTTCTTGCCGACCACCGTCACCTCCTCGCCGATAAAGTATCGCTTGCGCAGGAACTTGGCCACCAGCAGGTTCAGTGTATTGACCGCCGACTGGCGGGCATGCTCCACTACCAGGAGCACGGGTGCCCGCAGGCTCTGTTTGAACTGCTCCATCTTTTTGCGGGCCGCCCGCTCGCTCTTTCGGGCCTCCTCGAAGGTGAGGCTATCCTTGCCGGTGGCCTCGCACTGCCACACCGTCGAGTTGATGACCATCACATGGCGGAAGTAGTTGCTGTGAGAAAATTAAAATTAACATATTTAATAAAATGTAAATTTAAAATAACATTAAAAATATATATTTAAATTCATTCAATTCAAAACATTCGCTTGGCGCGCTCTGTTTTCCTGCCAGGTGGCAACGCTGTGGGAACAGCTGTCTCTGGCGGCAGCTGTAAATGTTCCCGCCACCGCCACAGCGTTGTTTGTGCCCCAGGCCCACGAGACTCGCACACACACACACACACACGCATAAGCACGGTATTGCACACACACACAGAGAGCATAGTGATGTACGCCTATGTACATCACTTGCATGCGCTCGCAGCGTCGCTTTGTTGTATACTTTAGCGCAGTGTCCGTTTTGGCGTCGCTTTTCGGTGGGTTGCAGCAGGGGCGGGGTCAAGGGGACAGGATATTGCAGGATGCACTTACTCGTAGTCGCGAAAAATGCGCTTGGTGAGATAGCAGCAAAAGACCTGGTCGTTGTCATGGAATGTTTCGTTCTTGCCCTCCTTCTGATTCAGGTCGAAGCCTTCCCGCTTGCAAATCGGCATATTGGCAGCTTTACTTTGATTTCGCGAAAATTTCAACACTAATTAATCCCCGCGACGGAGACAACGGTTCTTTGGAAATTTCACAACGCCAGCCAGCGAGCCAGCCAGTGACACAAACTCAAAAGGCGCCGAAAATTTTCACGCCTTTTTGGACATGCAAAATAAAACGGTTTTTTTCACAGTTGGCGGGTCGCGATCCAGCGCACATTTACACGCATTCGGTGGCCAACACTATTTCGACACTTTTAACTATATTGTTGTTGGTCTACTATAATTATTAGTGTTGGTTTGTTAACTTCTTTCAGCACGGAATCTTTTTCACGCGCGAATCTTTTACTTTGCCAAAAGCGAAAATGCAAACAATGTTACCGCACTTCGCGGACGCGAAAAAGCCAAGGGATGCAAACGAAGCGAAGCGACCGATAGAAATGAGGAATAAATAAACGGATTTTTATTTAGTTTTGAAGCAAACAAGAGCGTTTCAAGAGTGTTTACTTCTAGGATATTTTAGCATCAAATGCTTAAATTATAATGAAAGCTGAGAAGAAGAGATCGAGATCTGCTTGCCTATCGATCACAGAAATATCGTTTTTAAAAGAATAAAAATATTCGAAAGGTCAATCGTATTCGATTACCTATAAAGACTTAAATTGTTGTGAGTTAAATAAATTTTTTGCATTGCCGCGAGGGTAAATTAGTTAAAGAGTTGATTCCTTTTACAGATCTCATGGCAACCTACGGAAAAATGAGAATTTTTAAATGTGTTGCAAAAACAATCACGATAGCGGCGACATCGGTTTTCCGATATCAAAATAAAAGTTTAACAAAAGATTACCATTAAAATTAAAGAAATATATATTATTTTAAAAACTCTATTATTTTGAACGAAATAAGTCGATTTCATGTTATATTCCGAATTATAACCCCCTCCAAACTATCGAAAAATAAAATAGCGATACTCGCATCTGCGAATCCAAACAGATAGTATCGGCGGTGTGGCCCCACCACTAGTACCGACGCAAAGAGAGAAAGAACACCAAAAAAAAGTTTGCGGAAAAGTGCAACAGCAACTCAATTAATTGCTTAGCCAGATGCTGCCATTGCATATAAGCGATAATTAAATTTAAATAACTAGGAAAATGGCACTATACCTAGCGAGGTAAACAACGGCGCGGACTTTCATTCTCTTCTTGTGGTCTTCCTCTTTCGCTCGCTTCGCAGCAGCTGCAGCAACAGTAACAACAATAACGGGGCGACGTTTTTTCTGTGGCGAAAACTGTACGCAAAGAGGGGCGGCGAGAGGAGAACGAAGACGAGAAAAAAAAAACACACATGTAATATACAAAGTGTGTGCGAATGTTTTATGAGTTCTCCGTTTTTTTTTTTTGTTTTGTTTTTCCCCCCAGCTAATTGCAGTGCTTTCCACGAGTGTGCGATTGAGTGCGAGTGTGTGTGTGAGGGTCGGGGGAAGAAACGCGTGTCCAGGAAAAAACGCGCCAACAAAACTAGAGCCAAACCCACTGCCGCCCGCCCACTGATCACGCGCGCGCCCCCCTACGCTCCACTCAGATGATAATGGTGCGCAGACGAGCACGGCCCGCCAAGGAGTCGAAGGACGCCCACGGCGGAGCAGCAATACCCGAAGGACAGCCCCTCAATGCGGCGGCCGCCGCTGTGGCGGGTAGCCTGCTGGAGGATCAGTATTTTGCCAGTCCGAAGCGAAAAGACTGCCGCCTGATGAAGGCCAGCGAAAATCTCAATCTGCCGGAAGCCACAGCGGCCAACAGAGGCCACCATCAACATCACCACAATCACAATCACAACCACAACACAAACAACAACAAAGACAGCAAGGCAGCGGGCCGAACAATAGGTGAGTGTTTGCGTCGCGTCGCCGCGTTTTGAGGTTAGCTTACATAGCTTACATATTGGCCATTATTTCAGGGGTGCCACTGGCCACTCGCTCGCAGACGCGCACCATCGAGAACTTTTTCAAAGCCAATGCTGCTGCCGCCTCCGCCAAGCATACCACAAATTCGGTGGCCACTGCCACAGATCACCACCAAGCAGAACAAAAGACAATACATGCGACTGGGGAGTCGGAGTTGAAGCTGCAGGATGAGGACCTTCAGCTGGCTGACGAGGAGCAGCTGCACCTACAGCTAGCCGATGCCGATGAGGAACTTAAGCTGTCGGATGAGCAGCTCAACGAGGAGCTGCAGCAGGTGGTAGAGGAACTTCTCTTCGATGGCAGCTCTACCGCGTCCTCCACTTCGCCTTGCCCCTACCAGCATGAGGTGGCGGCCATGCAGAAGATACAAGAAATCCAGGATATCCAAGAGATGCACGAGATACACGAGATCCAGGAGGTGCTGGGCACCATGGCCGACTTCCAGACTCACCGCTCGACGCTGCGGGACAGCCACAGTTCCACGCACAGCAGCAGCACCGACAACATCTTCCTGCAGGAGCCCGTGCTTACCCTGGACATTGATCGGACGCCCACCAAAGCGTCCAGCATCAAGATTAATCGCAGCTTCGAGGTGGCCGGAGGAGTGTTCTCATCGCCGCCCTCTGTGCTCAATGCCTGCGTGCTTAACGGACGCTTCAATCAGATTGTCAGTCTGAATGGACAAAGGGAGGAACCGGTGCTGCCTTTGCCAAACTTCGAGCTTGACCAACACGACAGCAGTTCCTGCGACAGTGGGGTGGCCTGCGGACTAACTGCCGCCACGGAATCGCCAGCAGCGCAAGGAGCGGGAGCTGTGCGTCGCCGGAAGCCAGCCACACCGCATCGCATACTGTGCCCATCGCCGATTAAGACCGCATTGAAGGTGACGGCGGGCGGCGGGTTGATTAGCAAGGGAGGAGGAGGAGGAGCTAATACAGATCCCCTATCGCCGCGCAAATCGCCACGCAAGCTGCCCGCCACCACGGCGGCGGTGACCGCCTGCAAGTCCCGACGAAGACTGAACCAGCCAAAGCCACAAGCGCCTTACCAGCAGCCACAGCAACCACAGCTAAAGAAACCACCGCCACAGCAACAGCAGCAGCAGCAGCAGCAGGACGACATCGTTGTGGTGCTCGACGACGACGATGACGACGAAGAGGAGGAGGATGAGGACGATTGTCATGCCCTGATGAAGGCCGCCGAGGAGCGGGAGAACCAGAACAAAGCACCAGCCACAGCCAACAGCAACAACAAAGTGGGCATTATGGGCGTAAAAGCCATGCTCAAGCCACCGCCCGTTTCCAAGTCCAAGGCCAAAAGCAAGGGCCCCGCGAAAGGTCAACTGCCGCCGCTACCCTTGGCTGCCACCAATGGCAATCGTGAGATGACCGACTTCTTCCCTGTCCGAAGAAGCGTACGCAAAACTAAGACAGCCGTCAAGGAAGAGTGGATGCGGGGCCTGGAGCAGGCAGTTCTCGAGGAGCGCTGCGAGGGTCTCGGCGTGCGTCACTTCATGGGCAAGGGCCGGGGTGTGGTCGCCGAACGGGCCTTCAAGCGCAACGAGTTTGTGGTGGAGTATGTCGGCGATCTCATACCCATCAGCGAGGCCTCGGAGCGGGAGAAGCGCTATGCGCTGGACGAGAACGCCGGCTGCTACATGTACTACTTTAAGCACAAGACTCAGCAGTACTGCATCGATGCCACCGTGGACACCGGCAAGCTGGGACGCCTCATCAATCATTCGCGTAACGGCAACCTAATGACCAAGGTCGTTGTAATCAAGCAGCGCCCACACCTGGTGCTCCTGGCAAAGGACGACATCGAGCCGGGCGAGGAATTGACGTACGATTACGGAGATCGCTCCAAGGAGTCGCTGTTGCATCATCCCTGGCTGGCCTTCTGAGGTCGAGCAGCCCTCGAGGAGTACGAGCAGGAGATAGGGGATGCGATTCGGCCTTGAAAACGAAGACTACTTTTTTGTTTTTTGTACCAAGTTTAAGGCAGGGAATCTTTGAGCTCAAGGAGCTTCACCTTAGCTTTTATATACGTAGATTGCATCGCCTTAAGCCAGAGAAGGAGAAGGAGAACTGTTTTCGTGGACGGATAACTGGAGACCTGCTCCTTGGGCAGCATCCCCGAACTTAGATCTTATTTTTTGAGGAAAAAGTATGAAAAGAAAAACTGTTAGTTCAAATATCATAACGGATAGCGACACACACCCGACACTCACAACACACACACAGTACCCCCCCGCCCTCACATGATTGAAAAGGATACGGTTCGATCGCTGGGACGATAAGTAACCGAAGTTATCGTAATAATCGATGACGGGAATAATATCAATCAATGTTTTCCACCAGAGATTCAGCGATGAGCAAAGCAAAATCTCGACTAAATGCAAATCGAAATTAATAATAAGAGAATACATAAATTTAAAAGAAAGACCTAGACTCTAGAATGACTCAATATTGATATTAAAACCTAGAGATTTCCCAATTCGATTCCCATTCGGTTCCCCAAAGATCAAACCCAATCCATTGCATATTTTTTGGATTTGTTAGCGTTTCATTATGTTTAGAGCAAGGCTAAAGTTAAGCAGAGATAATAATTATAATAATTACTAAACACATGTAAAAGAATGAAACAAAAAAAAAAAAGAAAACTGTTGACCATTTAGAGAGAGAAATGATTTCGAAAGATCGATCGTAACACTATTTATAACTAGATATTTATATTAGATACATGTGTAATTTCTAAACTATTATTATGTACTATTTACTGCCATAGAGCTATATACACCGCCCTCGCACCCGCCCCCCCCTAGGAACTGACACTGTATCGTTGATTTAAATCATAAAGACCACACCCACACACAGCACGTAGGACATCCCCATTCATACCACGAGGCTTCTCCAGGAGAGCAGTGCTTAGTGCTTCGAGTTAATTGATAATCTCTCTACTCACATGCAGGTTTCAAACGCATACTCACGCCACATAATATATATATAAAACTATAGTGCCCCGTCCTAAGAAATCCGGCTTCACATTATGTATCTGTTCCCCTACAAAGCAGAGCTCGTTGAGAATGTTTCCTTTTGCGTTATTTGCCAGAAAACCCGCTCTTTTCCCCTTATTTGACTTACCGGTTGACTCGAGACCGTTTACTTCGTACAAACATTGTTTTCGGTCTTTGAGTAAGCCAAGTTAAAGAGCCCTGCAATTCAGTTTCAGTTTTATTTCTGTATTTTTCAATGAATGCTCCAATATTGAATTCATTTTTCAAATAGGTTTAATTTTTATTCTTCGCATATCTTTTTAATTATACAATATCGTAAATACATATACATATATATTATATATTTTCTAGTACATAGTTAATTTTATTTAAATCAAGCAGCAACCATCTCTCTATAAATCATGTTCTTGTTTTCCTTTCATTATTGACTTGGCGAAAATAAAACAAAAAACGAAAATGAGAAATCTATTCTGTAATTTACAGGTTAATATCTAAGAACATGTACACTTAGTTTTTAGTTGATAAATTGTTTATATAATTTCCACACACACCCACACACAGACACACACACACATCCAACTTAAAGTGCGTAACACATAAAGTAAAAAATAAATAAATCAAAAAAACACACATTAACACAAAAAGAAAACAAACAAAATCAATTAAGAACTGGAGCGGAGGATTGGGTTTCGGTTTATCCAGCGTGCATTTTTCCTGGAGATCATCATGGCAAACTGTACACTCTCTCTCGTCTCTGCGCTTTCACACACTTGGAATGCAATGGGAGCTGTTTTATAAACTAACGAATCCTAAATACATTTACAACGTTAACTATGATGTTCGCTTGGTTAGAGTTCTCGTTTAAGTACACATTATAGAAAAATTCGCATCAGGCGGGTGGTTGGGGTTCGAGTCCTTCAATAATTTAAGTGGCCCCCGCATTCGCTTCTGGAGTATTTTTTTTTTGTGACAGCAAAGGAAGTACGTTCGTGGAATGGTTTTTCGGGTTTTCAAATTATGATCGCAGGGAAATTTGAGGTCGTTTTTAAGGGATTTTTTCTTTTTTAAATAAAACTTATTTCTGGAATACTCCTGAAAACTCTATAACTATTTTTTGTGGTTCGATTTTGGTTACCTAATGCAGATCTTAAGTTGATATCTTGATATGACCGCAGTACCATAGACACACAAGCTTTGTTTTCTAAAATCTAGCAAAGCTTCAGAAATTTTCTAGACAATTTACAAAATGTCAACTTATTGGGAATTTTAATAAAAAATCTTTCATTTCTTAGTTTCTTAACCAATGGGGATAACAGGGGTAACACAGAAATAGCTATGCATTTGAAATCAATTAGAAATACATCCAAAGTAGGCAAGATAATATTAAACATCAGTTAAATTTTAAATTCACAACTATTTCTGCGTTACGCCTTTACAAGAATATCACTTTTTTAATTTCAAATTTCTATTTTAAAAGGAATTTGATTTTAAGTTTACATATTTTGACAATTTAAAATCATAAAGAACATTTATAAAAAGAATCTTTGAATTATACAAATTACAAAATTTAAAGCAATAAAGTGACAAAATTATTTCCACAAATTAAGGATTAAGGATAAAAATATATTTTCTGGTCTTAGACCCATGTCTTCAGTTTTTTTCTTCCAAAAAATCAAGAAAAAAATTAATTTTGTAAGTCAAAATTTTTTTTTTCTAAAAAATCAAGTAAAAAATTAATTTTGTAATCCAATTATTGCACAAAGGAATCGGTTTTTGCTCGCATAGTATTCTTTTTTTCTTCTTAATTTGAAAATTCTGATCTACGATCTACAACAACAACATGTACGCACAACAACAACAGCGTCAACAACGACAACAACAACAACATGAAAACACAGCGCTTGCATCGAACTAAGTACGTGTGTGTGACGGTTTATGGTAAATATCAGACGGATTCATAATACTGACTGTCTCCTACGGGCCCGCCTTCCTCCTCTTTGCCCTACGTAATCCCTACGTGAGGATGGTGGCTTCGCCCCTGCCCCCGCCGCCACCCAGTGGAGGCTGTTGCTGCTGGCGGCGATGATGCAGCTGCTGCTGGCCACTCCTCAACTTCTTGTGTCATTTCTTGCCACCGCCAAAGCTCGGTTTCGGCAGGGCTCCCATGAACGCACCCGCATTCGTGGGCAAGGCCGGCGCCACAAAGCTGAGATCGGGGATAAGTGAGATGCGCGGTGCCACCTTGGCGTTGCCAATTTGGAATTGCTGACGCTGATGGTGCTGCTGGTAGGTGGCGGTGCCCACACCCATTAAGCCGCCTGCGACTGGCGCCGTGGAGAAGTCGTGCATGATGTGGATTTGCTGGGGAATTGCTGGCACATTGTTGTTGTTGTTGTTGTTGATGTTTTGGCTGGGAACTAGATTGCTATGGTGATGCTGCTGCTGTTGCTGCTGTGCCTGATAGAGGCTCAAGGGATTGTTGTAGAAATTAGCAGTCTGCCAGGCGCCCGAATTGAACTGTGGCGCCGGACGAGCGGCGCTTGCCACTGGAGTGCTGCTCACGAAATCCGACCAATCATCATCGTTTCTGGGAGCTGCAACTGCCGCTGCTGCTTGTGCAATTCCCTTCCTGGGATTGCCGTTGACAATGTTATTATTGTTGGTGCGGGGAGAGTTGTGCTGGGGCGTTGTTGCCACTGGAACAGACACAAAATCCGACCATTCGTCATCTTCTTGGGGTTGAGTTGGAGCCGCCGGTGGCGAAGTTTTCTTCTTGGCCACCGAGGCGCTTATCGTCGGCGGCTTGGCGGTCTGAGATGAGAATAACTCCTCGATGCGGGCCATTTCCTCGGCATTAATGCTGGCCAAGGCATTGTCGCCCCACTCTATAGAGGCAGTTGCTGCTGCTGCTGATGATGATGAAGATGATGCCTTCTTTGCCAGCGGTATGGCCTGTGGCAGCAATATGGCCGGACTGAGGATCATCTGTTCGCCAAAAGTTGGCGTATCTAGCCTCGAACGCGGCACCGCCGGCATAGATTGAAAGTCACTGAAGTCGTCGTCCTCCGCTGCCGTTGCTGCTGCTCCTGCTCCTGCTGTTGTCGCCGGAGGTGGAGGCATCTCGAAGCTACTCACTTTGCTGGGCGAATCCAGGCCAAACGGCGGCTTGTATTCCACATCGCGATACTCCTTCTTCACCACAGTCTCATCAATGATAATGCCAGTGGCCGCCATTTCGTAATCGAAATCAATGGGCGCCAGCGTGGTGGTCTTGGCCACCGCCGTATCCGATTTGGAGGGTGTATAGATATGGGTCTCCTTCAGCGGCACTGCGTAACTGGCAATGGAGGAAGAGCTGCTGCTGCCCATGATCTCCTCCTGAACTGGCAGCGCTGGTAGCGGCTGGGTGGGTGATGGAGTGGCTCTCATATCAAACTGCTCCGGCTCCGATTGCTGCTGCTGCTGCTGCTGATGCAGCTGCTCACCGCCGTTGAGGTGGTGGGCAGGGCTGTCTGCTGATAAAGCAGGCGGTAGCGTCGCTGTTGTTGGAGCAACAGCTGCTGCTGATGACGCTGCTGGGGACTCAATATGATGGTGGCTGGGCAGGGATTGGGATTCTGGCTCTGGTTCGTCCTGGACCTTGGGTCGCTCTTCGCCGGCGGTAGAGGCGGTGCTGCAGGAGATCCCTTCCCCATGAGTCTGGCTAGGCCGCGTTTCAACTTGGCTCGCTTGGGGCCCGGCGCCTGTTTCCAGTCCTGCGGAAAGGAGAAAAAATGTGATTACTGTGGGGAGCTATCTTTTGGTAAGAACTTGAGATATAATTTTATATTTATATTTTAGATATATATATTTTTTTATATTTATATTTAAAGCTTAGAATTAATGTCATCTGTTGTGTTAAAATCAGTAAAAACAAAAAATTATATATTGAAAAAAGAATTCTTGCTATTTTTTGTATGGATAAAACCGATATTTAAACGTTAAAAACGATATTGTTCGATAATATCGATATTTAACTTTTTAAAAATTTATTTTTTGATATTGAACATTTGGCTATGTCAAAATAATTGAAATTTTCGATATAATATTGGTCTTTAGATATTTTTTTCTCGTTTTATAAATCGATATTTAAATTTTAAAGAACCTATGCTATTTCGAATCAAAATAATAATAAAAAAAAAAATAAATAAATTAAGAAAAACTCGTTCTTTTGTATTAACTTTTTCGATATTCAACATTTCATTGTTAATTAGTTTCGATATTTTATATAAATAAACCGATAGCCCGATAACATTTCGATAAACATCCCTAATTTGAATCGCAAAGTAATTATGATATTTAAAGCAAAAACTCTTGAATTCCACCGATTTGAGAGCAACACAACAACAGTTGAAACTAAAACTATGAATATATTTATATTTAATATTGGTTATTAGTATGAACTTGTTTTCTAGCTAAGTAAAAAGGTGAAAATGTGGGAAGTGGGGTCTACTTTGTGCTGGCGGATATAGGATGCTTTGTGGTGCCAAAGTAACAAAAACTAGGGGGAAACTGTGGATCGTAGGGATTGAGACAGAGCTTGGAAGTATACAAAGGCAACTGAACAAACCGAAGAGTTGAAAAAAAGAGAAGTGGTGGAAACACAACTACGACACACGCACAGAGCCAACGAAACTTACTAAAATCCAGCAAGGCGTCGCAGTGAGCAGTGAGATTTGTGTTAATTGTTGTATTGTTTGCATAATTGTTATTATTCGGATAATTATTATTATTATTAATATTCATATGTGTGAGTGGAGGAGAGTTGTGGTGCAAATCGTTAGTCAAATTGTGATTGTTTTGGGGCATCAAATCCATCAATGGGAAGGGCATATCATCCAGCGGAGCAGCAGCCACGTTGTTGTCACCATTATTATCACCATCATCATCATCATCATCATCAGTATCATTGTTGTTGTCGTTATTGTTATTGGTGTGTTTAGAGGTAGAGGTAACAAGATTTATTTTATCAGCATTAGCCACCATCACGGTTAGTAGTTGGTCTAGTTGTTCCAATTGTAAAGTCTGTACATGTGATTCTAAATACATTTTGTTATCGTAAGGATAAACTTTTTCTTTGATGTTGTTTGTTTATAAAAAAGTTCGGAAAAAACTGTGGCACAAGGGGCAACAAAAGACACAAGGCGAAACGGAAGAAAGGTACAACGCAAAAAAGAGGAGCAGCCAATTTCAATCGAACGGCAGGCCAAATCCGGGAAAGCGTGTGTGTTTGTTTGTGAGAGGTGTCTTGGGTGGTAAAAAAGGATATGGGGAAGGCAAACGGAAAGCGAGCGAGCGGTTGTTGGGTGGCGGCAATTTCTTGATTTACGAAACTTGTGTAGCGGTTAATTTGCGGCAACTATACGAGGAAGCAATCTCTCAGAGAGATCAGCAAGAACACTCACCCTGGTAGCTGCTGCTGCTGCTGCTGATGGCGGTGGGCTCCAAGGTGCTGGCTGTGGCGGTGGCATTGGCAGGGGACAGCGGCTTTAAAGGTTTTAGAGGATCAAAGCTCAAGTTGGCAGCAAAGCGCGGCATTGAAGAGTTCCACTTGTCACCAAAGAGCTAAAAATAAAGTCACTTATTAACTCAAACCCAAGGCTTTTAAAATTAAAGATTCTATTGATTTTACGTTAAATATATTCACCCAAAAACCATCTTCTATACTTACTATATTCCTCGAATCAATGCCCAGCGATCGCACAAGGGCATGCCTCATCTCCGAGCTGCCCCACTCGTATTTCAGAGCTCGAGCATGCTCAATGGCACCAAAGTTAAAGCGCTGACACTGCGCCAACGGTCGACGCTTGTCCAGACTCGTACTGGCCGTATCTTTGGACTGAGGAAACATCATCTCCAGGACTGGCTTTACCCGCTCGTCGAGGCTTAGTTGGGCAGTTGCTGGCGGAGGCGGTGGAGGTACTTGAATAGGAGCCACAACAGGCTCTGAGAAATCACCAAAATCATCATCGTCATCTTCGTCTTGGGTTTGGACGGGCGTCGTCGCCTTTACAGGAGTGGCAAACTCTTGGAAATCATCAAAGCCATCATCCTGAGGAGGCTCTACGAGTGTAACTGCCTTAGCCTCTGTGGAATCTCTTGTGGGAGTATCTGTAGTAGCTATCGTCAGAGATTCTTTGATATCCTCGGGTTCAGCAGCTGAGAAATCCGCAAAGTCACCAAAGTCTTCAAAGTCATCGTCATCTGCATCCTGCGGCTCCGCCTGTTGTGGCTTCGACTCGCTAGTAATCTCTTTGTCAGTGAAATTCTTTGGCTCCGCTTCGAAGTTGGCAAACTGAAAGACACTGCTTTCCGTTTGCTTCTCCTGCTGAGTGGTGGCTTCCTCTTTGAAGCTAGGTTCCTGCTCCTCTAGGGGTTCCCTCCTGTTAAAGCTTTCATCCTCTAGTGACAGCTTCCTAGGACTCTTCTCTGCATCTTGGACACCGTCTCCATTTGGTAAAGTAGGCGTGGCAAGCACCTCAATGGCAAAGAAATCCTTCGCTCCTTCGCGTATAAATAATTCTTTGGGCTTCTTTGGCGAACACTCTTCGTCGCTGTCATCGGACACATCCTCTAGCGTGACTTGGTGGCTGAGGACGACATTGGCTTTGGTTATGGGTTCAGCAACTGCATTCGCATCCGTTTCTCCCAGGGGTGAGAGTGTAGAGGCAACGGATACGCCTTCTGTGGAGTACAAACTGAGACTGTCCAGCTTGAGGGAAGGAACAGACTCATTGGTATTGGTTTCCTCCTCGTCCTCCTCCAGGTGTTCTCCGTGGTCTGCAGCCCCATTCTGCTCCGCCTCTTCCTCATCGAGCTCCAGACTCAAAGGTGGCGGCGTGGGTGGTGCAATTTCCCTATAAACGTCGTAATCGACGACAGACTGCTTCACTTGGTAATTGAAAGCCTCGGCGGTTTGTTTATTTTCCAGCATGTCTTCTTCCGGTGGCTTTTCCCGGTATTCCGCCACGGGATCCGGTGAGGGAAGGGGTTCTGAAATGAAGGGAAAAACTTTAATAAAAATAAACTAAATGTAAGATTTTGGTATATTTCATTTAATATTTAAATTAAGGGAAATATTTTAATAAAATACAGTATATGTGACAGTTCTGTATATTTTACTTAATTTTTAAATGAGTTTTGTGAGAGTAAGGTTTTTTATATTGAATTATGCACAAAAGTATGCTATAAAAATTGAATATTTTTGTTAATTTTGTTCTCCAACAATTTTGTTCTTCAGATTTAATCACATTTTTAAATGTTTTTTAGTTCTTAACTCTTGTAAAACGTATTTTAAGGTTATTAACTTTAACTTACCTAAAAATTATTACTATAAATCCTTTTGTAAAATTATTAATTCGAGAAATTGGCTATAATTCGATTACAATAAGTATGCGGACAAAAAATGTGAGTCCCAAATCCAGTACAATTATTTTAATCGAAAAATTCAAACATTTTAAACATCGTTTTTAGTGGAATTTTTAGCAGAAATTTCTGTGACACCCCTGATTGATTTTTTTAATGATCTGAAAATTACTTTACTGAACTTTAATTCTTACTATCAAAAATATCAAACTTTCTCGTAGATGAAAGCCCTTGAAGTCATCCTAACACCACAAAGTGATCTTAATTTTTAAATAAATCCCAAACCGTTGATCGAATAAACACAAAACCTATACAGAATTCAGTTCGAAATATATCCCCCTTTTCCAGATGAGATCCCCTGCTGTGTTTACCCCTTTAAGCTTACCTTTTGCGCCGCTGACTAAGCCGAACTCGGAGTATTCGTCATTTTCGTCCAAGTGAATTGTGGACTGCAAACCGGAATCGTCGTCCTCCTCCCCGAAATCGATGGGCGGCGGTGTGCTACAGAGTAGCGGGGGTACGTTCACCATTATTCTGATCGCCAGCTGCCAATGTCAGCAGATCCTGGCAAGCAAAAAAAAGGCGAAACGAGCACTTCCTGCTCGTAAAAAAAAACACAAAAAACAGGGAACGTCGAGGTCTCTTCCCTCCCTTTCGCACACCTCTTTATCTATGTGCGCGAGCGTGTGTGTGTGTGTGTGTGCAAGTGTGTACGGCAGGTGTGAGAGAGGGGGTGTTTGCCTGTGTGTGTGTGTGTGTGTGTGAGCCACTCAAGGTCTGTGTTGGAATTTTCTTGTTTGCATTTAACACGCGTCAATTTTCACTTGTTCCACGATTTGTACTAAGCAGCCGCAGTCTTGTTTTCCGGAAAAATATGTCTTCTGAATTTGCAAATTTCCAATATTAGCTGGAATTAGCCATGTTTTCGGGAAATCAAAATACTTTTTTCTTAGAAGTTAGTGTGACCGAGGCTGGCCCAAAATAACTATACAGTAAAAAATATACTAAATCATGGTGGTGCAATTTTATTTGCGCCTCGAAGTGTGGTATTATTAAAATACCACAGGGGTTTCTAGAAATTTCAAATATTAAAATTTTAATACAAGTAACATGTTTTTTTTTTTCAATTATGACTCATAAAACAGGCAACAGCAAATCAATTTTCTAAAATGGCTGCAAATTAACGACACATAGCATTAAGTGAGAACGCTCTGAATTTCAGTTTAATACCGTATAATACTAAATTTGGTATAATTTATAAAAATATCGATAGCTTGCCACGGTAATCGTCTTAACTCCCATCTCTCGTTTGACAGCTGTTTTAAGGTTATACTTCAGCTTCGATTTTGGGTAATTTTCACAATTTTAAAAGAAAAGTGGTCAAAGAAATTGAGTAAAAAGCTTTTGCTGGTGTAGAATGTACCACAGGAAAGACCATGTGAAAGTTTGTGACTAACATCTCGCCCTTTTTTGCAGTTTCCCGGTTGGACCATTACATAACTCGCAGAAAAGAACCATGTCGCAGGCTCCCGTTCGCGTTTCGCCCCTGATCAAGTTCGGCCGCTGGTCGCTGCTCCTTGTGGGCATCGCCTACGGTGCCGCCCACCAGAGCCGCCTGTCCAAGAAGGAGGAGAAGGTGCGCGAGATCGAGGCCCAGCAGAAGGTTGTCCGCGATGCCAAGCTCGCCGAGGAGAAGAAGCGCAGCGCCGAAGCCGAGGCCCGTGCTCTGGCGGAGCTCTCCAAGCCCACGCCCAAGAACTAGGCTGATGCAGGATCCAAGATCCAAGATCCTTAGTTCCCTTAGCTTAAAAAAACGAAATGAAAAAACAACAACATTTACACCGACACACAACACACACATAACATTCGCCTGAAAGGAAGAGGAAGAGAAACACTGTCTATCGATAACACACGACTATCGATCTAACGTTTTTCTCTGATGTTTGTGCGAAAAATAATGTTCGAAATTAAATGATTGAAACAAAACAAAACTAATGTGTAAATAATATCAAGTTTTTGGTGAATAAGTGGTTTATAATGGAAACCTGCAAGGAATGTGCTTTGAGCGAAAGAAAGATGATCAATGATCACATAGGGAAGGTGGCACGGTGAAGATTGCTACAGAGCAAACACTTAATTTTCGGAGTAAAATATTTTATTGTGATCATAAAATGATGACTAAAATAATTCGTTTTAGTAAATATTTGGAATAGGATGACACAGAGATATTTAAAATATGTCTCAAAATTCGTATTACAAATTATTTATCGAAATTTTGCTGGAGAATATGCTATAATCGAGATACTTGAACTATAAAAATTGACTTTAAAATGATTTTCAGATATTTTTGTAATATCAAGAGCATGATGTATGATCTTAGGATGATTTTATCATCTTTTTAGGACATATTACCATATGATCTTAAAATCGTTCCTACAAAGTTGTTAAGCTTCGCTCTGTATTTTCTTTTAAATTGGTATTAAAACCAACATTTTGGGAAATATAAAGCACACAAAGATTGGTAATGAATGAATAAAAATATTTACAATAAAATATACCATAAAAAAAGTTCCTCTTAACCAATAACTACTGTAGCGCCGATTTGACCCAGTTTTAAAATGGCGCCAACAGCTGATTGAAGGCGAAAGCCGGTCTCTGCTTTGTTTATTTCGCAATTCGTCGCCGATTACCCGAGCCTCGGCTGTTTGATCGATACTTCCCCCGCTTCGGAGCCATTCCCGAGGTGTTGAAACACCTTTCGCGTGGGCCCGGCCATCAAATCACGCAATCCCATCGAGGACATGCCATCACACACTTCTAGGCGGAGCCGCGGCGATGACAAACTTTCTGGATCAGTTGCCGCAGCACATCAGGGAAATCGCGGAGCAGGGTAAGGGAAGGGTTCCACCCAAAACTTAGTTCAAGTGTCGCCTAATGCCACTTTAACGCCAGTTAATGTCCTGGGCCCGGAGGAGGTGCTGACAACGCCGAAGGTCCGCTTCCTGGACACGCGTTCTCAGTCGCTGCACACGCTGGTGCGTATGTGCACGCCGGAGGATGTGCGGGTGCTCAAGGATGCGGCGGCCAAATGGCTGGCCGAGATGCCTCAGGCAGGTGAGGAGGAAATCCTACGGAAAACCGATTTGTGTAATAACTAATTAATTAATATCCTTTTAGCCGATTCCCTGTTCAAGCCGCTGGCCAATGTGAGATGGTCGCGTGTCTCCTTCGGCTGTTCAGCCTTAGATCGCTGCACTGGCGGCGGCGTGGTCACTAGAGGCATCACCGAACTCTGCGGCGCTGCGGGCGTGGGCAAGACGCAGCTTCTACTCCAGCTGGCCCTGTGTGTCCAGCTGCCCACCGAGCTGGGTGGCTTGGGCAGGGGTGTGGCCTACATTTGCACGGAGGATGCCTTTCCGGCCAGACGGCTGCTGCAGATGAGCAAGGCCTGCGAAAAGCGATATCCCCAGGAGAAGCTTAACTTCCTGGGCAACATCTTTGTGGAGCATCATTACGAAACGGTAAGACAGAAATCTTATATACAGACTTTATAATACCTATCCTCATCTTCGCCAGGAACCCCTGCTAAATTGCGTGAAGAATCGCCTGCCCCGCCTGATGCAGCAGCATGGCATTGGTCTCATTATCATCGATTCCGTGGCGGCTATTTTCCGGCTGTACACCGATTTCCTGGAGCGAGCACGGGAGATGCGTCGTTTGGCCAATGCTCTGTTAACCTACGCCGACAAATACAACTGCGCTGTGGTGTGCGTCAATCAGGTGGCCTCCAGTGCGACCAAGGAGGAGATACCCTGCCTGGGACTGCAGTGGGCACATCTAGGACGTACACGTCTGAGGGTCTCGCGCGTGCCCAAGCAGCATACGGCAGGAGATCAGCTGCTGACCGTGAGGAAACTAGAGATTCTCTACTCCCCGGAGACACCCAATGATTTCGCCGAGTTCCTTATCACCGCCGAGGGCGTGGTTGATGTTCCCGAGCCTCAGTTCAACCGCCCGCCAGCCAAAATACGTCGCTTGTGATCCATTGAATTTTAATCTGTTTATTTTGTTTTTTCTTATTTTTGTTTTCGTTTAATTTGTTTGAATTTAAAATGTGTAATGGCGTATAGTCTATTTAGCCATTATAATTGAATTCTATTTTAATTTAAATTAAGGGAATTTGCAAATAAATAAAGAGAATACTTTGCTTAAAGGAAAGTTTATACGTTTTAGAATAAGCTCGTTTTTTTAGAGATAATAAGGATATAAATAATAAAAAAACAGTGTATAATATTGAATTTTATTATTAGAGTCAATCTATTCAAACTCATTCAAATATATTTAAAGAAAAGGTTTTTAAATAAAGGAAATTGGTTGATTGTTCAAAAACTTCGATTTTAGTTATTTGTAAATTCCTTTAAATTAAATTATAATAGAATCTTTCCCGGGGCTACTATGTCATTCTCATTTGTTGCCTTACTTAATTTTGTACAAACACTCAATAAATATGTTTCATTCAATTGCCATTTACAGGGTAGCACAGCTTACATATACAATATAGTTTATATAGTTCAATTAGTAAAATCAATTTTGTAATCGCCTCGTATACATTATCACATGAAATTCTCAAAAGTTCAGATTACAATTATATAATTTTTGTTTTTGTTTTGTGTTTTTTTTTCGTATAGTTTGCAGCTCTCTCATTTAAATGCGACATTTACAAAAGCCTAGGACTCTTAGCATTAAGTATACATATTAAATAAATTAAATACAAGCCTAGGGGTGAACGGATTACGCGACAATTAAATTACAATTAGGTTTACAATTATGGGTTTTCACTTAGTTTTTACTAAGATTTTTATTTGTTTTTTTAGAGGGTATTTTTCAATATTTTTGGGGGGAAATGTGAGCAATATTCGACGTTTTTGGCACAAGTTATGGTAATTTGACTGTCTCTCTGGGCTTATTTCTCTAGATTTCCCGCATTGTGGCATCCGGATCCTGCGAGTCGTCATGCGGTTCTGTTGAGTCGCCATGCTCGCTCGCCGTATCCTCCTCCTCGTCCTCGTCCTCATCCTCCCCCGAGGACTCGCTGTCCGGCTTGTTGCTGTTGTTGTTGTTGTTGGGCTTCTTGTCCTGGGTCTCGGGAATTGGTGGCTGCAACTTGTTGGCCATTGCCAGAGCAATGGATATTTTGCTAGCCGCCAGCTTGCTCTCGAAATCCATTTCCGTAAGCTGACCGTTTTGCATGGCCGCTCGTTGGAGACTCAGTTGGAGTTCTCTGTGCTGCGGCGACTCCTCCAGCTTGATATCCAGCTTCTCGGTCTGCTCCAAGGGCGCTGCCGGTTCCACCGTCAGTGGAATGGCATGCTGGTGCAGACGCTGGTGCAGTAGCTGATTTTGCAATTGACTTTCATTGTTGTTATTACTATTATTACGCTTTTCACCAGCGGAGGACGACTTCTGGTGATGATGATCAGCAGAGGCTGCTGGCGATTCCGTTTCTGTCTTCACCTGACAGGCTGCCGCCGCCTTGACGGTCTTCTCCAGCAGCGCATTCAATTGTTTCTTAATCTTTGTTGTACTTTGCTTACTATTAACATTGTTATTTAGCGTATTGTTGTTATTATTATTACTGCTTCCGCGATTCGGTGACTTTGGAGACTTTTTGGTCTCCACAGCCGTCGGTGTAGTTGCAGCGTTGCCAACAGTCGGTGAACTGCCCACTGAGCTTGTGTTTGTGTTGTTATTGGCGGCGGCTTTCTTCTCAGCTGGCTCGTTGCCACCTGTTGTTGCTGATCCTGTCGATCCCGGCTTATTGGCATTTGATGACTTGTGCTCTGCCGCCTCGTTATTGGTGACATTATCCTGCTTTTTCCACTTGGTGCGACGGTTTTGAAACCAAATCTTGACCTGAAAGAAAAGAGAGAGAGAGAAGTTCGTGGTCAATACATGTGCATTTCGATAGTTTACGGTTTTCGTTCGGTGTTGGCAACGCTGCCAGTTTGTTTTTTGCTCGGTGAAAAGTGCGCGGTCTAAAACTGTGTATTTCAAGCTTAAAACAAGTGTATTTTGTGTTTTTATTATCGGTAAAGCTTATTTAATGTGGTTGTTTTCATGGATAGTAGAAATATCTACGCTTATGGAGATTTTATGTTTTATTCGCAGCCCGGAGGCTCAATCTAAATGTGGGCACGCGTGTGTGTGTAAAAAAGCGCGAAAGTGGACTTCGCTTGAATGTGTGTGGATACAATTTGGCAAATCTTATAAATTTCCTTTGAGAAGATTTATCTGATCAAAAGACACTATTTGTAAAATTATAATGATAAACGCAGTTTAACACAATATTATGTCTTAAATTTACAGTTCCTGTATGTGGAGCCTCCTCCTCAATCCAAATGTGCGCGTATGTGTGTGTGTAATAAAACGCGAAAGTGGACTTCGCTTGAGTGTGTGCATATTTTGTGGATATAATTTGGCAAATCTGATAAATATTGTTTAAGAAGATTAATCTGATCAAAGAGTGGTCTTTCGTATAATTATATAATTTAATTATTAAACGCAGTTTAACGCAACATTTTGTCTCAAAGTTACAGTTACTGTATGCGGAGCCTCCTTCCTTTTTGTGAATTTGTGTGTGTGTTACGTGTGTGTGTGATGTTACACTTACAAAAAGAACTACACACATTTCAAGATTAGATATTTATGGAACTTAAAATAGTGAAAAAAAGTGAAAGTGAATAAACATCGTGTTTCAAAAGTTGTAAAAAAAGTTAATTTAAAAAATATGTAAATAAATACATTTCTAAATATGGAATGAAATATGGAAGTAAACGAATTTGTGATATTAATCAATTGGTAAGTTCTAAAATCATAATTTTTTAATACAAATTCCTCAATAATCATATATTGTTAAGCATATTTATTTCTCTTAAATAAATACAATAAAATGGGTTGCTTATTACAACGCTCAAACCTTTCATTTGATTAATTTTAATATGAAACTGAAAGATTTAAGGTAAAAATTTCTTTAAATACTTGGGGATCCGCAAAATGAGTGAGTCAAGAGGCAGTTCATAGCCACATAATTACGAATGTTTATGCCCCATTTGGCCTTATTAGTGGGCGCACAACAAATAACTCGAGAATTGTGTATCCTCCCGCGGCTCGGAATTATTCGAATATATACTCGCAACACTTCCGCCCCGTCAGTCAGCCGCTGTTTTCTATTTTTTTTTTTTTGTTTTTTTCGGAGTCCAAAACAAGAGCAATGATGAAATGACAGGCGCACGTCAAAAGGCAAAAATCAAGCCCCCTTTTTCCCCTCCATAACTTTCGACTGAGGCCAATGGCGCAACATAAAACATTTGGCTCTCATTTTCGTTTTCATTTCCATTTCATCCAGAAATGATGGGCCAGCTAAATAAATGAAAAATCTATTTAAATCGCGCACATAATTAGTATTTCAGCGGCAGGTCTGCACACAGATACAGATAGAAATGCACAGAGAGAAAGGGATTGTGCTTCAAATGTTTTAATAGGCATTAAAGATGAAGCCTATTCCTTATAAATAACTATAAAGATTGTTTAAGAGAAGAACGGGAACAATTGGTAAATTCAACTTTAAGTGAAGAATTTATTATAATTTTGTTAAATAATGTTTAAGTTATTGAAATAAGAATTTTTAAAAATACGCTAAGGTTCTAAGAATGATTTATTAACAAACAAATATACTCTATATCCTGTAGTTTTCCTTAGAAAAATAAGTTTATAAAAGGATACTGATAACTTACATTACATTAGTGACTTCATCCTAAACGTTTTTCCATTTAAAACAAATTTTTCCTCCCTGTGCAGGTACCAACGCACACGTCAGCCTCGATCCTTTGCTATATGACATGCTCATTTTCCTCGAGTGGCGGAAGAATTATGAAATTAACATGAAAACGCCACACACCTCAGCCTCACCCTCCTTCTCCCACACACAAAATAAAAATCAAATTGAAAAGAGGAAATGCTCAAGTACACGTTGAACAAACACAGGCACACACGCACTGAATTCTCGAATCTAAATTACCTAAATATTCATATCGAAAATCAATTAATTGATTGCCAAATATTTTTGAATTTACCCCCCGCCCCAACACACACACTAGTGTGTGGAATTCAAAATGGTTATATACTTGCCGATAGATTGATGCATACGCAAATTGTTTATTTTATGGATGAAGATGGATTATGAGTGAGTTTCCTCACCGATTATATTCGGCCTTTTCCTTCAATTGGCCATTACTCATCTCATGTGTGTGTGTGTTGTGTGTCTGTTGCGACCGCCACCCCGAAAATGTTCATTAGATACATTCATAAACAATAAAGCATTTCCCGTGTTTATCTTATGCGCACTCTTAATGGGCCAACCCGAGTGGATTCCTTCCTTTCACCTCAACTATAAATGCCTGAATTTTATTTTTATGGCCTTTCGCGGATGCGGGCCCTCATCATCGTCGTATTTAATTGTTGATTACTCGTATTCTCAAGTGCTTTTCGGCCTGGCCAACTGTGCGGTGTGCGATGATCTAATTGATTCTTGAATTCCGAATCGGTGGGATTATTAATGTTTTGGGGGCGTAAATATTGCATAAATCTTCATTAATAAATTTATTTCCAACCCAATTTTTTGTGTTGTTTAAATTCTTCCGCTTTTGGCTAGAGATTTCATAGACTTTTCATAGCGTCAATAAAGTGCCTTGTTTGTTATGTTTTGATCTCGGCACTAAACCTCATTAAGGCGAAATGTGGAAATATATGTATATATTTCTAAATATATCCATCCAGAACTTGTCAAGCGATTCATGGCCCCTGTCGCACTGCTGCCTCACTGCCTCCGATGCCCCTCCGCTTTGCTTTCGGCGACCCGCTTATGATTTATTGACATTTAAGAGTGTCTGCGTGAGCGTGTGGGGCAAAAGATGACAGAAACAGAGCGCATAAATAGCCCAAAAGCCAAATACAAGGGGAAACACGGAAAAATTGGGAAAATCGATTTAGATTTTCTGGTAATTAAACACTTTTTTCAAGGCGTTTTTTAAGGGAAAAATTCATAAATAAAGTCAATGGAAAGTCAAGTAGATTAAATGTTATTAAAGAGTCATATAAGATTTAAAAAAAATTTAACAAATTTCTAAGAAAAATACAAAACTTTTCCTATTATTCATTGATCCAAGATAGTTTTTAATATTTCAACACCATTTTTGGCTATTTTTCTGACAGTGCAAATGGCATTCGCCACCTAAATAGGTTTATGACAGATGCGTTTCAGTTATTTCCCTGGCCGCCGCCTTACACATGTATTTCAATCAACGCCAGAAGATCTGAGAGTCGCAACAATCCTTAAATAGTCTGTGCCCAGTCTGCAGTGTAGCTCTTAACCCATGCTGTTAACCCCTCCCCCCAGTCTTTGTCTCAGTCTGTGCGTGTGCTTAGTATAATTAATTTTCACATTCGCCGCGCACTTTTCGAAAATAAAAACGAAAACGAAAAGGAAAATGATGTCTGGCCCAACAATGAGCAGCCAAATTAGGATGGCCGAGCGAGTGCCGGGGGCGGGGGCCAAAATGCTACTTAGTAATGGCGGCTGCTGTACATAATTCTTTTGCGTGCCAAGAAAAAATTCAACAATTTGCTGCATTCCCGGGTTCCCTATTACAAATAATAATGTTTTAATGTGTAATTTAGCATATTTTGTCTATTGTTTGTTTATTTGTTTTTTGTTATTGTTTTTGGTGTTGAAAAAATTATGATAATGGCCCCCAAGGGGGCGTGGAATGCGGAATACCCGATGCAGGTCATAACTTACATGGATGTTGAACTAAGCTCTCGGTAATTATGCATCTAGAAACCGTAAATCAAATATATAAACAAGCTGCCACAAGGCATTACCAATTCCCAAAAGCCACCCAAACCCAGCATTCATCGATTCTTGCTGTGTAACGAAACACTTTGCTCGGCGCAAATATACGCATTGCAATGCCATTACTAATTAATAACATAATCACTGCATTGCCTGTCATTTTGGATTATGTTCACAAGCGCACACGCAATGGCCCTCACCCACGCCGCCCTCATTTCCGTTATCCCTTTCCCCCAAATTATGATCCTTGCCAAAAGGGTAAACGAATACAGATATTATGAGAATTGTGCTGGCAGTCATGTCCATCAAGTTAGCAGGATAATTTTTGAAAATCAAACTTTTGGTTACATAATTATAATTCGTTGTAGGTGATTCATGCATGAATTCATAAGAAAATGCATGCTTGAATTTATAGGTAATCTATGGGTGACTTTATGCCTGAATTAATCGAAAAAATCATGTCTTAATTCATGAGGAATTTATTCCTGAATTCGTAGGTAAATTCATAACGGAATTTTTAGGAATTCATGCCGGAATTCTTAGGGAAATCTGATCTGAAATGTATGCCTAAAATCATTAGAAGCTCTGGCCTGATTTACGAAATGTAAATTCTCAAACGAAAGTGAAAATAAATTTGATATTAATTTAATAATTTATATCAAATTTAGTTTCTTGAATAATTTAACATAATGAATATTCATAATAATAGCTAACAAATCCCTCATCTCGAGATCTCGCTTATTTGCTCCTGGCATCTCCGGCCGTCTTCCTTGCATGCACATTTGCCTTAAACTCGATGTTTATTAATTAAATAAAAGCAACTGCAAGCTCCAGCCAAGCCATGCAGTGGCAGGTACAACAAAACAATGCCATTATCTCTCCGGAAATCCAAAATCCAGTGAAATCTGCAACCCCTCTTAGCCGTATTGTAGTATTGTTTTCCGACTTTTGGGTTTGAGCATTTAATGTATCCAAGGGGCAGCAGCAATATGGAATTTATGCAACATCATTTAAGTGCAATTATTACACACATGTGTACGTACGTAGTACATGCAATAGAGAGAAGAAGGGATGCTGCTAGAAATGCCATAAATTTGTTTGTAATGCAACTAAGGACTATCCTGTACCTTAAATATGAGCTATTTCATTAGGAGAGTTTACCGACCCCCGAACCGAGTCAAAGAAGACGACTCATTTGAAGCCATGTGTGAAATTAAAAAATTCTGCGATGAAAATTGGCATTGCCAGGGATCAAAATGTTATTTTCTATTTGCAATTTCTGCTTTTGAAATTGCAGAAGGAAAACCCAGAAAATAAATCAACAAAATGCAGCGGAAAATAAAGCAGCGGGCAGAGGGGCAGGGAGACTAAGCAATTTAGTTGATGACTTTCGCATCGCTGTGTCGCCCGAAGCACACATTTTGTGTTGCCGTAAAATATATTTCTTGTATTTTCCATTTGTATTTTTAGTTTTTATTGGATTTGCCTTTGCGGTTTTAGAATTTTATTTCAGTTGGGGTCCAAAGTGGCATATCAAGCAGCATAAATTATGCTTATTAGCTAGCTTTTTGGTTTGGTTTTTAGTCCAGATTGTTTGTTCTTGCCTTTCGCTTTGCCCAAAAGTTTTTAGCCAACTTCGCCCTCTTGACTTTTAATTGGCTTATTGTGTTGTTGGCTTGTCTAGAAGGCTTTTTTCTCTGTTCTGCTTGCCAGCTTTGACTGCCCACTCACAGAAGCTGCCGGATTGTGTTCTTTTCAGCCAGTTGGCTTTTGCCCATTAATTACTTTCTGGCCGCTCAAAGTTAATTGTCCCGAAATTGTTCATATATTTCATCAAAAAGGCAAAGCTGTCAACTTCTGTTGACTTGCTAATTGCCAAGTGTTTAGCCCCGGCAGCCGCAGCACCAAAAAAATGCTCTCTTCTTGCCGGAAAATAAAAGAAAATTATATTCAGAGACCGCCCACCAATCGCCGACGACGAAAGCGATCGTTTTTGTCTACGCTCCGGCGATCGCGCATGCGAAAGTGATAGCGATAGTGGAGCAGCCAGCACACGCGATCGACGGAGACGGGAATATCTCTATCTGAGAGATTTGCCGACGTGTAGCCCCGCCCTCGTTTTTTATTTTTATTTCTTTCCTTTTTTACTCTTTTGAAAGCGTTTTGCACGAGTCGCCAATCGAGGCAGATGCTGCTGGCTTTTGCTGCCCAGCCATTAAGTTTTTTTTATGTCTATGCAAAATAAGTGGGCGTCTATTAAAAAAAACGTCTATTAAAAAGAAAAAAAATCGTAACAATCTAATTTTGAAAAGGTATTTTGAATAACCTCTCACGTGATAGGATTATGTGACTTTTTCTGTCTTAATGAAAAATTTTATTTATTTATGTTATGAAAAAAAGGATTTTATGCTAGAAAATTGCTTTAAAATTTAAGAAACTTTAAAACAAGGTTTGGAAACCTTTTCTTAATAATTATTTAACTTTTAAAATAAGTAAAATAAATAAAAAACCGTATAAAATACTTAAAATAAGGTAGGTTTTATTATTCGTTTAAAATATTTTTCAAGCTAAAAATGCCTATTTCTGATTCCAACAAAAATCTATCAAATAATGGAATAATTAATATAATGTAGACTGATGAAACTCTTTAAATATATAATCTTTAATATAATGCAAAATCGTTTTAAGGACCCCCACAGTTTTCATCCGAGACCCCAATGAATTTTATTTTATCGTTTTGCACACAAAGTTTTGCTTCTAAAATAGTTTTCAGAGGAAAATCCTTTTCTGCGGTGACCACTGGGCGTATGCGTAACAATTTAATTAAGTTGCGGTGCCCAAATAATACTAATAATATAGCAAATTGCATTTATTGTTTTAAATTATGCACTCAGGCGAACACGCACACGCACACGTACACAAACTTTGACACTTTGTGGTGTTTTTGGGCTAGAACCGTACATGAGGGTCTGGCGCAAATATAATAATATATAACTATCAATTCAATAATATTTATGTATTAATTATAGAGAAAATAAAAAGCTCTATTTGCATTGCTTAAAATTTCAATTTAAAATGATGTTAAAAGCCCACGCTGCGTATGCTTTATATTTGCTAAGCCATTTTGTGTCGTTTGTGCATTTGTGTGCATTAAATTATTCATGAATTGATTAAATAATTGCCGGCTAATAAAATGTAAATTAGCTTTAATTAGTTAATTAATTAGCCAAAGGCAGGCGAGTATTCATTACACACACGACCGTGAAAGTGTCGAGTGCTTCTTTATAGATTCATAACGAATGATTTGATTTGATTCGTAATTGGATTAAAACTAAAATTTATTGCAACGAAGCGTAGCGCACAATTTTGCCACAATTATTTCTGTTTGAATGCCGATAAAGTGTTCCATCAGCGTGGAATGCCATTAAAATATTAATTGCCTAATGGCATTCGTATAAATGCTTTTCCATTTCCATTTACAATACATGGCACTTTGTTAATAATAAGTATCTAGCCTTTTAGAATGCCACTTTTTTTATTTTTGTTTCTGCCAGTGAAGGCCCATTTTATAAGTTGTTTGATATTTATTTTATTGCTAGCCATTAAATAAAAAAACGTAATGGCTTCCATAGCCTGCAAATGGCAGAATTATTTGTGAAATGCATACGGAAAATCTGTCTCTCTCTTTTTCTCTGCTGCATCTGATTGATATCAATGGCAATATTAACAATAAAAAAGGGACAAGGGCAATAATCTCCAGCTGCAGTGTCCTTGCTCCCGTTGCAGATACAAAAATTAATTTAACGCAGCATAATTTTTAGTCTTTTCAGCCAACAGCCGACATAACCAGGCCATGAGTGTAAATAAGCTTGAGGCCGAGAGTCGGGGCAACAAATATGTCCTAGCTGGGTCGGTCACCCATTATGTGGTGTCCTCGAAGATGAATTGCCATTTGATTTGTTTGTGCTGCTTGTGGCAACAGTTTAATTTAATTATCGCATTTGTCATTTGGCCAACTGCCACTGAACGTTGCCTGACTGCCTGTCTGTCTGTCTGCCTGTCCTCTGGACCCAGAAATTGCCGCCACAGCATCCACCGACCATGCAATTGACCATATAAACAAACAGGCCAACAAATAGAGAGGTCAGAGCTGCAGAATAGGCATTTCCTATGAGTTGTGAGTGGTTATCATTGGGGCTGTTTCAACTTAAAAGGGTTTAGTTTCCGGATTGGTTGGGTTTGATATTAGTTCTGGTTCAATCTAGGCGTCCTTTGCTTTTGTTTTGGAGTTTATTAAAGGGAAAATTTATGCAAATCGTAAAGTGTTCTTGGATTTTAAAGGAATTTGTTTTACAACTTCCTAGTTAGTCAGTCAACTGCTTTCGCTGCATCTTAATTGCGTGATTTATATAACCAAATGCCATAACATTTATTCTAGGACTTCAATAGCATTTAAATTCAATCTGAAACTAGTTCGACAGCAAATAAATCAACATTTAGGTCGCACCTGAGTGGCCATTACATTCGGTTTTATGAGCAAACGATGGTAAACATTTAAAATGAAATGCCTAATGCAAATTGTTGAGACAGTAACACTGCAGACCGCAAACGAACAGTTGCCAGCACACGCCCCTATGGTGCAAGTATGCACTATGCGACATTATGCGGCAATGTGATACACGGAAAAGAATTTTTGGAAGTTTCTAACTCACATAATTAAGTGTTTATATTGCATTAATGCCGATGAGCACTATATTTCTTTGGGTTTGATCTAAGATTCTGTCTTAGTGATGACATTTAAAGTATTTTTAATTTAAGAAAGACTCCAATATAATTTTTGTTCAGTGCACTTCTCCTCTTCCCTCGAACCTCCTCTCGCCTCTGGCACTAATATGCAAATGTAATTTGCTGCGTTTGGCGCGTGACGTTCGTTTGGTAATCGCAACACAATTACAATGTTGTCAGTTTTGCAAGAGTGTGGGTGCCGCTGTCTGTGTGTGCGTGTGGCATGCAACGCCAGTGCATTGGCTGGAGAGAGTAGGCTGAGGGGGTGGCGCTGCAGCGGTTGCAGTTGGGACAGCCGCATCTACGCGTAATTAATTGATTTTTATCTGGCTTAAGGCTATTTTACAGTTTGTTGATGACAGACGATGCAGACCGAAGCACGGGAGAGTGCCCTGGATGAGGGAGAGAGGGGCACACAGAATGGAACGGGTGAACCAGTGGCACTGCACCCCGCTCCATCCGACTCCATGCCAGAGGGCAGCAGCAGCAGCAGCAGCAGCAGCAGACGCGGCAGCAACAGCATATATGCCAACCGCACATTATGGCCGATGTAGAGTCTATTTAAAGCCAATTTTATGACTCTCACTTTGTGTCTCCTCTTTGTTTGTTAGTTTTGCCTGCCTTTATTTTCGTTTGGTTTAATGAGGTAACTACAGTGGTTGTAAAATAATACAAATTTTTTATAACAAATAAAATACTAAACTGAGTCTTTTAGTTAGATTTCTTATTACAAAAATTATTATTTTTAAAAATCAAAAGCAAGAATATAAAGTTTTGCACCACTGTATGCAACATTGTATTTCTTGTGACTAATTCTTGTCTGAATTAAGTTAAAACTTCAAACAAAGCCACTATAAAGTTATTTAAGGATACAAACAAATACACTGATCTCCTGATTAATTAATGTAGTATAATTATGAGTTTAAAAGGCCACTGAGCTGGCGGTAGTAATTACCCGAGGAGTCGATGGTAATTTGATTCCAATTAACGTAAATCTCTCGCTGCAAACTTGATATCCTGTGTGTGTGTCCTGCATATGTGCTTGTGTGTGTGTGTGTGTGTGTGCGTGTGAGCCGCATTCAGTGGCGGTCGATGGGAAAATTGGCAAGTGCCAATGCAAATGGCCAAGAGGCTTAATGCCTGGCCACAGCAGGATACACTGGCACACGCTCACGCACAGAGAGCCATGTCCTGCAGTTAATTTGCTGATATTATTGCTGTGATTAACACATACATGTTTATGTGCCCCGACCATGTTTTATATATAAACAGTAAGGCACAACGCACAACACCCACACACACACGACTGTCTGCCTGCCTGACTGTTGGAGTGTGGTGTGGGTGGGAAATCTGTGCATTGCACTTGAATTGACGTCGGCTTCTCACGCACACACAAAGCAGCATATACACACACAGAGATAGAGAGAGAGAGAGAGAGAGAAACATGTCCTTTGCCAGAATGATAAATGGCTGGACCAAGCGGGCTTATAATATTAATAACACAGACAAAACACTTGAACATGTCGACATGCATAACATTTTGGCTCACACAGACAACAGGACATCAAAACGAATACAGAGCTAGAAAATGTGTTAAACGAAATTGGTAATAAAGTCAAAGAATTTCCAAACTATACTTTAAAATTTAAAGAAAGAATTGCTGAAGAGAAGGAAGTCCTTGCTCTTTGTTCTTTAAACGATTTTAAAGGATTTTAGTAACAAATAAAGATCTATAATTGTCTTAAAAAACATTGTCTTCAGGGGGTCATCCCATGTGACGGCCTGTTTTTGAGGGGTTTTTTAGAATTTTTTTTCTTCGTCCCGTGAAAAGATAGAGGGTTAAGTTTTTTATCACTTATAAACATATATTTCGACTATATGAAAATAAATTTTGGGCAAAAAAAAATTGAGTAGAACTTGAGGTACAGCGATCTGAGCACCCCCGCCTTAAAAAAAGGTACCGTTAGAATCTCCACGATTCCGGCCGTTTGGCTAATCGGAAATCAAAAAACTAAACGGCATTTTAATCTGCAAGCCAAAATGCACGGTATGAACTACAATCAAATGAATATATCAAAAATTGAATTTTTGACAGACATTTGAAAAAAAAGTTGCGTTTTTTGCCGTTTTTTTTTTAGTTTTTTGCTAAAAAAAAATATAAGTTTTTAATATTTTTTAACGATCGTAGTTCATTCCATGCATTTACGTGTGCTTAACATTCCCTAAAAATTTCAAGTCATTCGGTTGAGCCGTTTTTGAGTTAGGATGGAGATCAGTTTGAAAAACTTAGTTTTGAGAAAAACGCAAAAGAAGTAATTATTGCAGGAGTAAACTGCACTGAAGGGCATTCCTTCACAGCGCTATAACTTCCTAATGGCGCCGAATATCAAAAAATCTTTTTAACCACATATTCTTAATAAGTTATAGATAATATTAATTGGGAAAAAAAAATTTCGATTTTTTTTTTTCGTCACATGGGATGACCCCCTTAAGAAGTATGTACCAAGCTTTCTCTATCAAAAACAGGACGCAAAACATTACAATATAATTATCCTTCTAAATATATATGTATATAGGTCTGCCGTTCTATTTTTTACCATGTACTATATTACCCGCACATCGAAGCCAATGTGCTTAGTGTTTATGTGTATATATCAACTTGTAATTAATTGACTTGATGGAGAATGTAATTTAATTAAGCAAGCATTTCGATGTGACTCCTTGCCATCTATATCCTTGTTGTTGCCATGGCCAATTTGCTTGGTTTCCATCTACAGGCACATCTACATAGACACATCTCTGCCAGCCTGCCGCCCACCATTTTCCGGTTTCCCCTTGCCCCAACTCATGCCACACCGCCCCCCGTTTGTGTTTATCTGCTTGGGTCTTTTGCCATGGCACCCAATTAGTCTTATGGCATTTGAGTTGCCACACGGCGTATGCGTAACGTGAGATTATTAATGCAAATCGGGTTTGCATTGACAGGCCCCAGTTTTGACAGCTTTGAAAGGATTGAAGAGGAAATAGAAATGTAATGGGCGCACATTTACGGAGTAATACCATAGAAATAGTAGGTAATTCGCACCTAATAAGCCACATTTGTTTAGTTTTCAACGTTTAATTAGAAAAAGTTGTGCCGCCTGCTGATTAAATATTTTCTAGTTCTCTTTTTATTGATTTGAATTAAAAAAAACGCTTTCTAATAATCTTTACACACCCTTTTTTAATCTCTTTAAAGTCTATATTTTCAGGAACTGAATTGCTAAATATATTTCCCATCTTTCGTTTCATGATAATGTTAATCTTTATATTATGAATAGTTTTAGATTATATTTTTATTTGGAAAAAGCCATTAAAAATGTATTGATTCTTAAAAAAAAACAACAAATAAGGTTTAAAACATTCATTGAACACTGAGGGCCTTGGTAAATTTATTGATTCGTAGAAAAATGTTTGAGAAGGGAGGGAAAGGTTATCAACGTTAAGGTTATCAAGTTAATCATTCATTGATGGCGAAGTAATCACTCATTCATTCATTAAAAACGTGTCTTTATACTTAAATATTTATATAGTATTTTATGTCCAAAAAATTTCGAATGTAAACTAATAAAAAAGTAAGCATTTACCCAATTTAAAAAGAAGTCTATCATTTTTAATTATTAACTTTGAAGATGAGTATATTTTTTATCACAAAACTTGTTATGAATAAAGAAATAACTTAATTTTGAATCAAAGAATTATTCGTGATTAATTAAGTTCTTTTAGTTCCTTCTTAAAATATTAAAGGTCCTTTTAATTTTATTGTGAAAGCAAATAATGTTAAATCACACACGAAAAATTTTAAATTCCTCAAGAAAAATATGGCCAGTAAAGGATTAAGTCTCAAAAGATTATTGAAACCTCAAGCAGCTGTCAACTGCAAATGGAGATAACAAACGACTTTCGGCGGTTTGCCCCAATAAGTATATCCCGCTCAGGACCTAAAACCGCAAAAGGGGGGCTTATAAACCCAATTCAACGACTAATTCGAGTGAAATTCTAAAGTTTTTGATTAATTTAGCGCCGCTTAAAGAGCAAACACACTGGGCAGCATCGTGTGGTTGTACATAAATTTTGTTGTTGCCCTTAATTGGCTGACAGCAGTTGGGCCCCCGGGCATGTCCTTGCGAAGTTAATTTATTCTAATTAGTCAATAAATCTCAATTTATTTCACAATCAGGCAGGCGACCGTGTGAGTGTGCTGCTGCTTGTGTTTGTGTGCGAGTTTGCTTATGCTTTAAGGCATTTCTGGCTGGCAAATTGCAAATTGTATACTCGTCCTGCCGCCATTTTCCCCCGCCTCTCAAATGTTATGTTCGGGCAGCTGCTGCAAGGGCAACTGCAACAGCAACAAATTATTTATATATATATGTATATATATAATTTGGCATAATAATTACTGAGGCATTAAGCAGCACATCACACCTTGCTTCCTCTTGTTATGCGCTTCAATTAAATTACGATAAATTTGCAATGGCTGCCGGGGCCATATTCGATTTGATAGCGCGTTGAGTAAATAATATTTGGATTATTCTAAAAGCAAACAGCTAAATTGTACTTAGTATAATATGCTCTTATTATCCATAAAATTCAATGAATTATTTTATATTTGCTTTGGAGTACAGTGGGTGTCAGTCAGAAACACATACATCGATGTCTCCCTATATTATTTGTATTTGTATTTGTAATATTTAGACAAAATTATGCAATTATTATTTGTTCAAATATTAAGTTACAAATTAACACTTCACAATTACATTTATTTGATATTTTGTTCATTTAGTTTTGGTAGCCACTGTGGCAACCATTTAATTTTCATTTTTATTTCCAATTCTGCATTTCCGTTGGGCGAACAAATTAGGCAAATTAAATATTATAAGCATACGCACAAAATACACAGACAATTGAATATTTATGGGTAAATATGCACATTAGATTGGGATTATCGAGAGGCAGAGAGACACACATTTAAAAAAAGAGTTTAATTTAATTAAATGGCCACAATTGCGACTATGCTCTTTGAGCTAGCTTTGTACAGCAGCAAATAATGTCATATTAAATAAACACAATAATCTCATGAAAAACATAACGTTTTCCATTCAATTTGCAACAAGCAAGTTGAGAAGGACTGTGTAAAAAAACGATGAAAAGTAATTTAAAATGTTGGTGTTTAATTAAGTGAAATTTTTTCTTTTAAAATAGGAATATTTACGAATCTTTAGTTTATGAATATTAAAATTCCGGATATGAATTTTCTCAAGACCTTGCTAGTGTTTTTAACCACATTTAAAAAGTGTTTTAAAAAATGCAATATAATTTTTTTTTTTAGTTTTTTTGCCTAATTTTGTACAATTATTTTAATTTAGGATTCTTTTCCTCACCTGTGTTTCGGTGACCATCAGCAACTTGGCCATTTCGGTGCGCTCACTGGAGCTGAGATACTTCTTCACCTCGAACATTTTCTCCAGCTCAAAGATCTGGCGTCCTGTAAAGGTTGTACGGGCCTTTTTCTTCCGCCTGGCATCTGTGGATCCCGAATCGGAATCATCTTCGGTCGTCTCAAGAGCACTATTAGCATTGCTCTGCTGCTGGGCGGGATTAGTACTGGCTCCCGGTGAACTATTGGCCACCAGCTTGTCCCGCATCAGACTGTCGCTGCTGCCTGTGGGACTGATGTCCGGCGGTAGGGCCACCGTTGCGGTTGTGGCCGGTGTCAACTTCTTTTTCTTGGCCGCCGGCTTGCCCGAGTTCTCTGCAACAAAAGGAGTATTTTTATTGACTCGTTCCCATTTGCATTTGTATTGGCCATGTGTTTGCCTGGCTTTTATATCGAATCGCAGCTGTTTAACCTCAATTGGGTCTCTTGGCTGGCTGTCATGTCATAATTGTTTGTGCCATTAGCCCGTTCCCCCCGTCAAATGTAACAGCTATTGACTGGGCCAACTTTACAGTCTTTTGTTATGCATTTTTCCCCCTTCTTGACTTTTATGTTTTTTGCCTGTTATTGCTTTTAGTTTTATAAGCATTTTTAAGCTGTTTATCAGGGAGTTATTGCGCGTTTAATGATATTTTTCCCTTTCTTTAATATACATAACTTACTAATATACTTAACATAAAATATATTTAAAGAAATTAGAGAACTATAGAGTATATCACGAATAATTATTTAGAGGAATATCGTACTAATGTTCCTTTTTACCTTAAATATTTATTATTTCCGTTTTTCCGTTATTCCGTTTTTTAAATTTATTGGTGCTTAAATTTTAAAATAGATTCGTAGTCTAATATTTTTGAAAGCATTACCTTAAATTTGAAGTTAACCTTTGGTCCTTCGAGCCGGATTAAAAAAATTAATTAAAACGCACCACAAAAATACTTCCTAAATCATTTTAAACTGTATTCTTTGAAAGGTAATCCTTTGGCAGATCATTTATTAACCCTCATTGGTAGCCAATGGCCGACTTGTAATGTATAGTGAAAACAAGTGTTAACAGGGCCTATATAGGCTATATGGTTTTGGACTTGACGGCGGGGCCGAAACGTGTCTGGCATGAGTCGTTCGTTCGTCCGTTCATTCGCTTGTTGCCTGGACAACTTCAATTACCAATGCATAATTGAAATCTAATTGACAGTTAAATGCAAAACGTTCGATATCGCTGCCGCTGCCGTTGCCGCTGTTGCTGTTGCTGTTGCTGTCGTTGTCGCTGTCGCATTGCTAATACGCCGCGTGGGCCCCAAAACGGCCTCATATGGCCCACTCGCAAATGCATGACACTGTGATTAATTAGGCGGGGCGGACGGGTGGACGTGTGGACTGGCGGTTGGGCGACATCAGTGCCATTGCCGCCGTTTGTTTTTCACACTCCTCTCCTCTATGGCATTGTTGCCGCCACTGGCAATTGGCAATTGGCAATTTTCACTATCGAACAACCAACCCCACCATTCCCCCTCAGAGAAATGAGAAGCCGCGTCGAGTCGATTCCACTGGAGTGTAAAGGGCGCCCCAATGGCGCGAAATCAATAAAACTAAATGGCAAAACAAAGGCGAATGCAAAACAAGAATACAAAATACAAATAAAACAACAAATGAGAGGGCGGTAGGGGGGCTAAGCGTTAAAAGCCCAATAACAACAGGCAGGCAACTTGTGCAATTAGAGCAACAACAATAAAAACTTTGCACAAATGTTTGTTTATATATTTGCCGTGGCCGCTGCCAGTGCTGCCACTGCTGCCCCTGCTGCTGCTCTTGTTGTTCTTAACGCCAATTGGCAATTGCCATGTCATTTCCATTAGGCCCAGTCGGCAGCGGGGCATTTAAATGTCGTTTCGCCAAGTAAACAAACAAAATAAAAGTAAGGAGGTTTAACTACAATACCCTAAACTCTACACAGGAAAATATACCCACATAATACAATAATTAAACATAAACAAGAATTTACATTTTAAAAATCAATATAAACAAATAATTTTTTTTTTCGATTTTATATCGATTTAACTGAAATATCGATTTCTGCTTTATTAATTAACATAAAACCATGTATCTTTTTCAGATATCCCAAATAATATCAGAGTGTCCAAGTTATTATAAATTTACTTTAACATCTAACTAATCAAGCAACTTATGCTCCTATTTGCCACCTAATTATTTCTTTAAGTATCTGCAAAAAAAAACTCTATAAATTTCTCTCTGTGTAGCTTTGGCTTGCCCGTTTTGATGGCAGTTCCATCTATGGCAGCTGCAAAACAAGTAATTAAGCGAAAATTAACTGATGACTGGATGTCAAACAATCGGATGTGGCGGCTGGCCAGCGTCTGGAAGTTCGTCATTCGATCGTCTTGTTATTTTGTTGTTATTGTTTTTCCTTGCCCCCCAAGTCTGCTACGTGATTTTATTAACAATAAAAATTGTACAAAACATTGAGCAATTATCGCGGCAAGCTAATAGAAAAAAATAAAAAACAAAGCAAAAAGAAGCTGCTACAAAATTATTCAAATGCTGTTCTTAACTCTTGCTTATTTTGCTCGTCGATTGCCATTTTGAATTTTTATAATTGTGGTTGTTGTTGTTGTTGCTGCCGCCATGTGCATAATATTGCTAATTGCATTTTCGATACATGTACATATGCATATATATGTATTTTCTTGCCATTCCACGCCGGGTCGGCCTCTCTTGCGAATTAAATCATTTTAATGCAGCGCTCAGTTCAAATTCAAATTGGCAAACAATTCGCTTTCACAAATAAATGCAAAAATAACAAAGCAATCAGCCAAAAGTGCATCTAATTAAATTTTGCACATTTTGTTAAACAATTACAATTTCAATGGCTCATTAATTATCGAAACCAGCGCGATGATGAACTCATATAAATATATATTTGTGTATTTATATATTTCGCAAGCGTTTTGTAAGGTAATTGAAATGGAAGGCACAGGAAACATTATCAACTTTATTCAGAAAAAATCTGTTCAATTAATTTCAATTTTAGTTTTTTTTTTTCTCTATAAGCTTCTACGAATTGGTTTCTATTCTGACCTTCTAATATATTAAAATCTCATTTAAAGATTATTCGATTTTTAACATTAAATTCCCCGAATACTGTATAGTTTCTTATCAGTTCTTATTTTAACAGTTCAAAGAACTCTATCAATTGTCTATACAATTTCCAGGGAAAAGTAATAAATAATTTAAATGTTAAAGACTAATATTGTTAATTAATTTCCAACCATTTTGCCTAATATAATTAAGCTATAAATGGGCGTCGAAAAGCATAGAAAATTGAGTAGCTGACAGACGAGCCAAAGCTTAACTGGAGTGTGGTAAATTCTAATGACCTGGCCATTAGTGTTGCCAAAAAAAAGAAAGAAAGAAAAAAAACATGGCAAAGACGCTGCTGAACGGGCACGAGATGATGATGCCCGATGGGCATCATTTAAGTTGGCATAACACGCATACGCCGCGTTGCCCGCCGTACGCTTCGCTGAAGCGTGTTGAGAGCTCTGTGATCCGCTCAATTGGCAGGCTCGTCGCGCGTTGCCATAGAGCGCACATATCTACCTATTCGGGGCGGCGCCAATAGGAGCGATCACCTTAGTGGAGAGACACTCTAAAAAAAAAATATTCCTTAAAGAGGGTATTAAAAAATAAAAATGAAGTTAAAATAGCTAAATTTGGAATAAATTCCCCTTTAGCTTCTTTGAATCTCTGATGTGACTTCAGATTTGTGATCAGCTTTCTTATAATATTAATTTTAAGCTATTCTCTAGTATTATTTCTGTTTCGTGTAAAGAAAGACCACATCCCTTTGTATGCTTACCCTTCTTGCTGGCAGTCTTTCCCAGAAGTTGGCTCTGCTTCCCAGTCGCCATGGGTGAGTTGTTGCTGTCGCGCGCCTTTTTGACCACACACAGATTCAACGGCTGATCGAGCGGAGTTGCTGCTGCTGCTGCGACTGCAACTGCAACAGTTGTTGCTGCTGCAGTGGCTGCCACAGTAGCCGATGCTGATGCTGCTGCTGTTGTTGCTGTTGCATTGGAGGAGGCACTCTCCTCCTCGCTGGCATCGCTCATCGAGATGGAGACACTCCTAATGGGCTGTTGCTGATCCTGCTGCTGATATTGCTGCAGGATGCTGCTCGGCGACTTGGCCGGACCGGAGGGATCAAAGGCGCCCTCGGGCGTATCCCATTTGATCAGGGGCATGCCGAGGATATCGGCAATGGAGTGCGGTGTGGGGCGGTTTGGTGGGCGGGCGTAGACATGGGCATGCCAGTTAGTGGCAGCTCCTGGTGTGGTTGTTGCACTTGCAGGTGTGCTAGCGGAGCGTCGCTGTTGCTGCTGCTGCGGTTGGGTATGCAGTTGCTGCTGCTGCTGGGGATGAACTGAGCTGGGCCTACAAGAAGAGGTGTTTTTTGATAAGAATAATCAGGAGAAATATGAGTATATATATCAAGATATTATTGTTTAAACTTCTATTACAAAAACTTAAAGGTTAATCAATTTCTGAGCCATTCTTACCTGGAAGCCACTGCCTCTAGTTGCTTCTGCAGAAACGTGGTCGGCGGACTATCGGGTATCATTGGACTGCCGCCGCTCGCGTTCGACTGGCAATTGTTGTTGTCGCGGACTCGCAACAGGTTGACCAGCTTCTCCTTGCTGCTGGGACTCACCATAGCCGTGGATGTTGGCGGAATGGTCAGGGGATTACTGTAAACATAGCTGGTGGCCATCTTGTTTAGATCGTAGGTGGTGGAGTGCTGTTGTTGATGCTGGATAGTCTGGTGCTGCATGTGATGATGATTATTAAGATGATGATGATGCTGCTGCTGCTGTTGCTGATCCTTAACAATGCCGTAGTTGTGCCCCAAAGCACCGCTAACCATTTCCGCTGCCACCAACTCCGAATCGCGTTCAGTTTCGGGCATCATTTAGGCCACGCTGCCTGTAAAATAAACGAGAGACGAGAAAAATTAAAGTTAAAGTCGGTACTACTATGTGAAAGATAGAAAACTGGTGGGAAGTTAGATTAGCTCGAACAGCTGCGCATTTGTCGTCAACTTGTTAATGGTTTGCCTGCCAACTGGCACCGCCTTCCTGCCTGCCTCTGCCCGGTAATGTAATTTGTGAACGAACGCCCTCGACGTGAAGGCCAAAAGGCTTCGTTTACTACAGCACCCCTTAGTTACCACCTTCAACTTTCTCATCCTACTTAGCCCTGAGACCCAAAAGTAATGCAATAAAATACAGCGTCAGTCCGTTGCCACTTGCTGCCCGTGCGCAACGTACACTAAGGGAAAATTTTTTAGAGTTTTTACTATTAATTTATGATAAACAAATTATTCGTTTGAAATCCGTTAACCTATTTCCTATTTTATATATATTCTTCTTTTGCATGTGTCAATTGTTAAAGAGATAATTATAACTAACAGATATTTGTCAGATTCGTAAAAGAACTGATTTTAGGGTCTGGTACACCAAATTGTGAAATTCGTGATGACTAATAATCGTAATAGAGCTAAGAAGCTAGTTCTTGGAGAATCATGTCATCAATTTATCATTTAAAATCGAATAAAATAAAAAGCGTTGTGTAATACAATTCCTAAATACTTAAATGTTCATTTTTTGAATATTTTCTATAAGTTGGATTTAGATTTGCTAATTTATTAATATAATTAAAATAAATTAATATAATTTAAATTAATTTATTATATTATATAAAAATAACCGTGTAGTTCAACTTATTTAACCCTACGGCAAGCCTTGGCTTCGGCTGCTGAATTGGGTTGAGTTGAGTCGAGAGTAGAAATGGGTTGGATGGGGTTTGAGTTCAGTTTGGGGGTCAGGCGTAGCCTATTTCCTGGCGCACTGCGTTGTGATTTGCATAACAAAATGTTGCACAATCATTGCGAAAGAGAGAGGGCGACAAGGGGAGAGAGAGATAGACAGAGAGAGAAAAGAAGAGGAAACGAGAGGAAGGATTCAACTAGGCGGGCACATACGTTTTCAAGTGCTGAATTCAGCAGGAGCAGAAGGGCGCCGTGAGTGGGCAATGGGCGTTGGGCGGTGGGCTGTGGGCGGTATCGCACAGCCTTGTACATTTGTCACTGTGAGCGTGCGTCTGTGTTGTTGCGAGTGCTGGCTGCAAAATTTATGGCACAGCATTTGAGTGTGACACAATTTAACTTAATTCGTTAAGTCAAAAGCGTGTGAAGCGTACAAGGAAAATTATTATATTATAATATTATGTTGTAAATTTTAGCACTAGGTATCGTGAACAGAGTGTCTCGTTGGGTTTCAGGGAGTCAAGTGACTAATTTAATCTAAATAGACGGATTTTGTTATACCTAGGTTGGCATAAGAATAGTTCTTTTTAATAAAGAAAATAATATTATCATCATATTATCATAATACGTCAGCTATAAATTTTAAATGCATAATTCGATATTTATAAATAAAATTTAAGTCATATTAAGAATTGTTAAGCAAATAATGCGTTCTAGTAAAAAAATCCTTACAGAAAAAAATACATGTAAAAATGTAAATTAATATTAAATTAAGATAAAAGGCGGTTAATAAATATGGCCGTTTTTTTGACTATAACATTTAACCATTTATATTAGTCTCGCTAAGCAATAAAATAAGATTCATTGTTAAATAATTATTTTAATCATTTTTAAAACACTTTATATTAATGTACAACATACCCATTTATCATTTTAAAATATATTAGATATTTTTGAAGCCTACATATCTAAACAAAAAAATGTTAAGAAACATTAAATAAGTTCATAAAAAAACCCTGAATCACTTAATTTTCATGTAAACAATTTAAACTTAATTTGCTTGGCATTTGCGCGGCATCGTTATGCCGCTGTAACAACTCATAACTGGCATATTCCCCGAAAGCAATTTAAATTAATACAAAACTGCACACCCACCATAACACACACATAACCAACAAGCACTCACACACTGGCTGCTGCCACCCAAAACGCCACCCACTTTCACAGGCCGCGTCGCAGTTGGCGCCGCAGTTGAAATGTCAGATTCAAAGAGCGCGCGCTCAATAAAGTGATGCGTGCTTAAATGTTTTTTATTACCGTTCAGGCGGCAGCAACAACAAAAGGATGACACGAACCTATTTGCCACACTCACACCCACACACACACACTCATTGTGCTCTCTCTCAACATTGTATCGCTTATTGGCTCTCTCTCATGGCTCGTGTGTTGCCAGCAACATGTTGCCAAGGCCTTGCAAAATCACTTAAAGCGAAATAAAATAAAATGGCAAAAAGCAACAGCAAAGCCAATTCAAAACGGCCAATGCAGGGGCCGGAGGTAGCAGAGGTCGAGGGAGTGAGCCAAGAAGGGCAGCGAGTGTGAGAGAGAGCGAGCGAGCCAGAAAAGTGGAGAAGAAGAGAATGTGTGCTGTTGTTGCTGGCTGATTTGGGGGACATATTCAAGCAGCGGAAGTGAGGCAGGCAAGCGGAAGAAGTTATTTCAATTGCCTTGCCAGCCAGCGAACAGGAGGGGTCAGAAAGTGAGGGACAGGCAGGGTGATGCAGAGAGTGAGAAAAAGGCAGTACACTAGGAAACAAGATTTAGGCCTAATACAACCGAAAATGGAGAAAAACTATAAAATATTATGGTTGACTACTTGCAATTAGCAATACATATTTTTTACAGCTTTATATAAAAGTTTATAACAATTTATAACAGTTTATAACAAGTTATAACAGTTTATACCAGTTTCTTGATGCTTTAAATCCGCAGGGGATTTTCTGGATTAGCTGTCATTATTATATTGTTTTGTTAATTTTAAAAGAATTTTACTTCTCAAATAAATATTTGTTTATATCATTTAATTTGTAATATTTTATATTTTATAACCTTAAATTTTCTCTCAGTGCCTGCGATAAATGGCGCCCAAAAAGAGTGCCCTGCCCTGTGGGCACGTTCAGTAGCTTAGCGAGTGGCTGCGAGTGTGTGTATTAGTTACCTGGCACGCTTCTGCCTTGGTCTTTACCTCCACATCTCCAACTGCTCCGTCTTCTACCCTCATCAATTCCCTGCGTCCTTTGGCCCTGTAACCCCTCCTTCAAACTCTAACTCGAGCTGTGTGGCACAGGACCCAAGTGTCGAGTGCCAGGACGAGGGCTAATGGCATTTAAGTTCTGCCAGCCACGGCACATGTGTCAGCTCAGGAGCGCGCTGGATGTATATATATGTATATGTAGGTATATATTGGATGGAATGTTAAAGATGGTGGTTAGAAGGGCAAAAACTGAATGCTGCAGAGAAGCCATTGTGTAAGCTTGACACCAAAATAGCTAAGCGAAAATCTGTTCAACTTTATTATTTGGGGTTTTCTGTGTATTATATAAGTAATATCACTTGAAGTAGATTTTGAGAGCTAAAATCGAGATAGTAAGCTCGATTATTATATTTATAGAATCATATCTCAAATATATTATAATCTTTGTGTTTAAACATTATTTAAAGTCCGTCATTTAAGAAGCGAAAACAATCCTTACGAATCTTAAGTCAAGGTTATGAAACTTAAATGCTTAAAAACAAATTCCCTAATAGATTTAAAATGTATAAAACCCGCTCCTCTAGGTCTTACGTCGCACAAGCGAATGTTATATTCTTGTTCATTGAAAACTCTACAATTTGGCAACTTTCTGCCAGCCATATTTGGCCTCAGGGCTTACGAGATGGTTTTTGGTCCCGTCTGTCTCTCCTCAGCCCCCTTTGGTTGCCAGTATTTTGTCTATTTTATTTCATTTTCATTTTATTGCATTGACAACAACGCAACAGCACACATTCCACAGGGTCAGAGGACAGGACAGGCAGAGGAAGGACATCATTTTGGTAGATGTGATGTGAGGGACGCTGACTCTACTTGTCTGACGTTTTGTTGGAATTTTAACAAGCCACTCTCGAATCATCATCGTTGGGGTCTGCTTCATTTGGCCCACGGCAGCTTTCGTCAGAGTCTTTGGGTCTTTCTATCTCTCTCATCCGTTTTTGTTTCCCTTGCGCCTTGTTCACTTAGCGAAAAAGAATTTAGAGCTAAAAATTATAGTCTTATTTTTAGAAAACTTAAGATTAAATCGAGCTTTGCCTTAAAAGTAGGTTTCTTATAAGTTTTCGTAGAAAACTTCGCTTTTAAAAAGCTTAACTTTTAAGATCTCTCAAAAAGGTGTTAAAAAGTGTGCTATGGAATTTAGTAATCCTTTAACTTTAGCATTTAAGTTGCCTTTTCCATTTTTCTTTCGAGTGCTGCTGCTTTCTCGTTTCTTTCTCATTTTTCTCTTTCCTTCTTACACGTTCACGTTCGTCATCGTCTTTGCTTTTCAGCTTTTGGTTTGGCATTCTGGCTTTCTTCGTCTCTTGGCCGTGTGTTAGTTTTGACGTTAACTGCGGCTGACTTTGTCCGCCTCCATTTTTGTATCTTCACGCCCCCGTAGCCGGCCCCCTTTTCCACCAGCACACACACACCCCTCACACACTCTATACTTTTCGTACCACCACCTTACGCTGTCGGTTCTGCCTTGTCAGCATAATTTAATGTGCGTTTCCTCCGCGTCCTGCCCTCTTCCTTGCTGCTATTCTTTTTCTCTCCGCTGTCAACCTGGCAGCTAAAGTGTGTAATTCGTCATTCACATTTACCAGTCCCCCAAAACCGACGACCTGCACCGAATTCCCCCTGGGTTGACTTTAGCCTGTGCGTCATCATTTCGAGCCATGTAAACCTTATGAATTACGGGATTTTATAGGGAGTTTTTTTTTTTTTGAGCAAATAACCATATAAAACTGGGTATTTGTGTTGTTAAGTATTATAACTCAATTAGCTGAAGGTCACGTTTATACAGTTTATTTTAAGCACTCTTAAGGCACGAGTTAGATACAAATATTGGGAGATTTCCGTAAAAGATTTCTATAGAAAGTAAAACATATGATTATAGGAAAGAGTTTTTTCTTGATAAAATCCTTTAAATAAATTTTAGGGGAAAGGGGACTTCTCTATTGCTGTCTTATTATTGTTTTTATATATTTTATAAATTGAACTACGATAAAAAAACAACTTTAAGCCTAATTAACTTAGGGAAGATCACTATATATGATTTCCTGATATTTAATAGTGATCTTAGGACTCTTTGAAATTATTGGCATGCTAATTGCTGTATTTTAGTTTCCATTACATATTTTATAAATGCTTATAATTTTTGATTTAATTAAAAGTCAAGAAGTTTACATATGGTTATTATTAAATATGAAATTACAAGGGGCTCTCCTCTCTGACTAATCAAGGATTTATCAAAAAAGGCAGCCGTAACCAGAGACCCGAGGCACTTGAAGAATTTTTGACCTAAGGGAAAAGCAGCACGGGGAATACACCGCTAATTGATTTTTATGAGGTGTTCTAATGAATGTCCTGGGCGGCCCATAATTGCCCTGGCGAAAATGTACACAAAATACACACACACACTCCATCCCATCCCGTAAACGCTATTCCCAACGTGCCGTGGCAGTGTGCGCATATTTCGCTGGTAAAGTCTCTGAATATTTCATAAAGTTATGTGCTCGCTAATTAAATTGCCGTGACACGGGCATAGGATACAGGCTACAGGATACTGGGTACAGGTGAGGATATGATGGCAAACATTTTACTATCGACAGCCTTGGCTCTCCCCCCCAGTTGAGCAATTTTAAATGAATTTACATTAAGCGTTACCGCAGAGTCGGCGCGGAACCGCACGATAGATTCCTTGGCAAGTTGACTCTCGTTCGTGCCTCACTTTAATTGTTTTCAATTTGCCTGGCTTCGTTGTGTACTTACATGCGCTAGTTTTATTTTCTTCTCAAACAAACTTTGCCCTCAACAATATATATATATATGGTATAAGTTAATAAAACATACACACGAGTGGGAAATTAAAATGAAATAAACTTTTACTTTTGCAGTTTCAAATTGGGTTAGCACTCTGACCGACAGACTGCCAAACAATTGAATCAGTCTAAAGTTAAAGTTGTAGAAACTTGACAGCTCGTCCGAAGGCAACAGCAGAGTGTCTCGAATCCCAATCATATTTCCAATATAATATACATGTATATATATTCACATATATGTAGATATACTTTGTACATATATATTCCCCCACTCAAACGATTATTATTGTCAGCTATTCTGTGTGTGATTTTCCTCAACTCTGTCAAGTAGTGTGTTCGTCGGGGATAACTTTATGGAATGGAAGCCAACATGGCTGCATAAATAAATCATAAAATGCTGAAAACGATTGTTGGGTGTGCACGAGCGTGCGGATATGTGTGTGTGTGTGTGTGTCTGTGTGAAAAGTGGCAATTGTTAACTTTTCCGGCGAGTGGCGGGCGACGGGGGTCGTGTCGGAAAATTCGATCCGAGCAATTGCAGCGCGGGAGTTGCAATTTAGTGAATGTTTTATTCAAGTGTTTTTTCGGTTTGTTGTGGGTTCCGGCTTATCCTTGATGCCAACAGTATCGTATTTTCCCACATATGTAGGTGAAAATAGCTAGTTATGGCAGACAAAAATTGGATAAGTAAGCAGCGACTGTTCAATTTATTATTGTTTATTTACGAACGATTTGCGATAAGTGGAGTGTGAGAAAAAGTCTTTGTTGCTCGAAAAATTTCATTTGTTTTGATTTGAGAGTGAATTCAGTTTGAAAAGATTGCAGATTAGCTTTGGTTGGTTTATTTTTTATATATTTAAAATATATATAAAACTAAGACTGAAAACACAGTTCACTAAGCAATATGCTATTAATCTTAAAATTAATTTTTATAATTGGTTTTTTGATTAATAGATCGGGAAATTATTTTAAAAATATTTCAACCCTTATAAGTAAAATATTTATTTTAAAAATAATTTTAAATTTAATTTGTTTAAAAGTAATCATTTTTTTCACAAAATAATTAACACACATGCTACTCTGAAGTTCCTTTTTTTCCTAAAAAATCGTGCATTTAATCCTTGATAATAAAAAGTTCATTTTATTGTTATTGAATTGTACACTAAGTAATTGTTTTTCCAGTTAGTTCAAATAAATAGCTCAACTCCTTGGGTTCCAATTTATAACTGATTGCCTAGATTTTCACCACTTAAACGATCCTTTACGCTGCTAAATGGCCAAGGATAATGGTCGCACACACACACCCAACTCAAGGTGGAATCACAGTCCCTCGTCAGTTAACATTACAGCTACTTTTGCTTTAGCTTTTGCGGGTAAAATTCCGGCACACACACATCCTCCATTCCCCCACGCACATCCTTGCAACCAGCTTGGCACACCCAGGCAAACACACTCGCACACACACACACTCACGGGGCCAAAATGGCAGCCATTCGAAGCCAAATCTGCAGAGCACACAAACATTACGAGGCTATTTTGAGCAGGAGCATTTAAGCTCTTCAATCTACAATTCCCGGGGCGATGTCTTAAACTTTTGCCACTGCTTTCAGTGCTGCTGCTGCTTCTGTTTCGGTTGCTGCCACTGCCACTGCCACATCCACTGATGTTATATTTATTTATTTTTATTGACAGCATTATATTTTATTTATTATATTGAATTCATGTCATTGTGCTGCCACGACCAGTTCGGGGCCAAATTGAGGAGTTTCCTTCGGGGGGGCTGGAGGCAAGTTTATGGGGCAGGGAGTCATTCGCTGCCACCGTCAGTGGCACGTTCTCTCAACTCAACTCAACTCAACTCTCGGAGATGTGTGTTTGTGCCATTATTGTCAAGTCAGCATATAAAGCAGCCAAGCTCGAAGCGAAGGGTGTGCGAAAAACAACTTCCAAATACATACACAAAGACACTGAACAAAAAATTATATCTATTCAATATTTATATTATTTTTTATAGCCTATTTATTTGGCGAAAATATAAAAGAAACAAATACACTTAGCCTGATGTTTCCACATTGCACCAATAAAACCGTTTAAAATATTTGAAGTCCTGTTTTAATAATTAAATTTATTATAGAAATAAAAAAATTAATGTTTAAAAGTATTTTTTTATATTACCCTCTGAATCTCTTTATAATTTTCTTCTCAGTGTCACCATTCGTAGTTTGAACGGAAATCGTTATATAAATCAAAGACAGATTATAAATGCTGCGCAATTTTCAAGTTATTTTTACTTGATGCTCGTCTGCGAGGGTTGCTTCTGACGCTTTTTCGGGGGATAATTCAGATAACTGAAAAAGGTTAGATACTTGGTCTTGATACAGTAAAGCCTGCGACGAGTGACAGCTGTTGTTGTTGGTCAACTGTTGAGCTCATTAGCGCGTAAGGGAATCGAGCAATCGAAATGAAAGGAAAACCGAGTGAAAATGTCAGCTAATTATGTTTGCACTCTCGCAGCCGCCGTGCGTCCGTCATATAGAACTGCCGCTGAGCCGGAAGTGCCGGCAGGCTCATTTCCGTTCGAAATGTTTCCTGTCATAATTTTTCCCCTCAGCCTGTGGTCCGCATTGATTTTGGGGAGCTCTGTAAGTGCGCCAAGAATAAGTCAAAAACTTTTGAGGCAATTTGCTTTTTAAAGCTTTTACCGCCAAGAGTCCTTGGATTTGTGAAGGAAAAGGAAGAAGGTGGAGAAGAGAAGGCAGAAGGACGTTCGCTCGCTTGTCATGGCTTATTTCACTTGAACTTTGGGTCAGCAAAGTTGGCCCCGAAAAGTTGGCGTGCTCAAGCTTTATTTTTTAATTTGCTGCGGCATTTCATTCGCTAAACGTTTTTGCTTTTTTTTTATACTTCTTTTTTTTTACCCCCTACTTTTTGGCCATTAGGCAGCCGCTCCTTTGTCCACGAAAGCAAAAAAAAAAGAGAGCTCACCGCAATTAACTAACTGCCTATGATTGATGATCTTTTAAATGGGCGCGCGACAATGGCCCCTACATTATTATAATTCCCTTTATTTTTTTTTACTTATGAGTAGAGTGAGTCTTCAACTGGGTCAAAGGTCGCCAGCCTCAGCTAATTGTCGTTCAATTGTCGTTAGATTCACTCGGATCGGATTGACTTGGTCGGGATTGCACTGAATTGCATTGCTAGTTCTGCTCTTAATTGTCAAATGAATGCATATGCCGGCATGGCCATGGAATGTTTTAAATTAATGCTTCACTACTGCCTTTGCCCCCATGTGCCATCGATTATTTATTGCAGTTTACCCAGTCCATTCCATCAAATCTATCCATCAGTCAGTCAGTCAGTCAGTTAGTCACTCAGCCAGTCAATCAATCAATCAATCAATCTATCAACTGACTGGGCCCTGGCACATAAAATATGCAAAAAACTTTTAACAAATCAACTTAATAAAATGTGAAAAGTTTTCACAGCTCTCTGGTTGAGCTGGGAAAATCTTCTATCGATATTTGTGTAATATTTCTTAATTGGAGTTGGCAAAGAAATCGGATTGAATTGATTTTTATTTGTAAACTGTAAGTGGAAAGTAGGACAAAACGTTTACAGGGTTTTCTTGACTGCATCCTGGCAGACTTAGTTAAGGATTAGCTTTTAAGGTTAGTTATGTTGTACCTTTATTTAATAAGGAAACTTTAATACGGAAAAATACCAGAAAATATTTGTACAATTTCATAAAGTTAATATAAATGTCTTTTACGTTTTTATGTCTAGGTTTAAAATGTAATGACGTCACTTTTCCTGCCTTCAGCTCAATGCGCAAATTATTCTCTCATTTTGAATTCAATCAATTAAGGTAAGGTGTGGAAAATATTAAAAAAAAAGAAAATTAAGTAACAAAGGCATTACTCAATACCAATCCAATATAATTGCACAAAAATTGTAATTGTAATTGTAACCTTATTAATTCTGTGAGTGCGCAATTTTCTGAACTGAGCCCTAGGGCTTCGACATTGGAAAAAATCCCCAGCTCTCTGGCCACTGCGAAATATGATAACTCCTTCTGTCAGACAATATTTGGCATCTCTGCACGATCTGCTGCCTGCCGGCCTGAAATATGAGTCAATTATACTTCCGTACGCATAAATTAATGATTAATTGCAAAATAAATTGACTTGCGTCACTTAATTACGTGGCGCGGAGAGTGACACTGGAGAAAGCTGATAGCAAAGGGGGGGCGGCGGCACGGCAGCAGTTGTCACGCCCCGTGCAAAGCTCGTCAGTTGTCCGCCTGTCAACGCACTCGTACACTTGCACTGGGAGAAAATATAGGGAATAATTGTAATCATAATATTTTAAAGAAATTCTATTCAGATTTCCTTGATTGAAAAACTAAAAGTTAACTTTTGCATCACAAGAAATTTTTTAGAAAAAAGTATTCCGTTATTTTACATTAAGAACACATTTTTTAATGAGGAATATTTTAAAAAATTCTTTAAAAATGAAATTATTTATTTTTATTATTCATTTTATTTTTTATTTGATTAAATTGATTTATTTTTAGGATTTTCAGCTTTTTGCTATCTTTTAAAACTGTTTTTACGACAATAACATGATTCAAATTTGTATCTTATTTTTAAAAAAGGTTATTATCTTAATAAACTAATTTAAGAAAATATTTGTTCATAGATAATAATAATAATAACTGCCTACCTTGGAATTTTTAAACATTTATTCAATTTATATCCAAGTAAATCCTTAAAATTTTCTAAGTGTGCACCATGAGCGACAAACACATGCACAGAGCGGCAATTTCTGCTGTTGACATTCACAGTCAAACATGCTTAATTAATGCCAGCAACGTTGCCATCTCACATCCCCGACAACGCGACAGTAAATGAGAGCCGAGAGCAGTATGACAACATTAATGCGAACATTAACAAAAACTGCTGGCGCTGCTTCTGCTTCTGCTTCTGCTGCCACTGCCACAGTCAGTGCCTACTCCTGGCTGTGCCACGCTGCCTGCTGCCTGCTCCTGCTGCCGGCTGCCAAAAATAAACACTCGCAGGCATCATAATAATGATACACGGCCAAAGTCGAAGTCGCAGGCTCTCGAGTGAGTGGCCTGATGGCACTCGACATCGCTCGTCTCGGCTGCCATCATCATCATCTGCTCCACCACGCGCTGCTCCTTTCTGCTCCTTGATGAACAGTTTCCGATGAAGGTCCCATCATTATTCCATTCCTTCCCATTCCCATTACCATTTCCATTCCCATTCGCAATCCAATTCAGAGACTTTCCCTTTATTGTCTGGCAAGATTCTCATAATTAAGCACAATCAAAGACAGTGGTTAAGGGTGCAATTAATTCTTTTCATGTGTCTACAGTTTTATAAAGGATTTATATTGCTCTCAATTTGAGTTTATTGTATTAATTAGGAAATAAGGCTTAGTAATTGGAAATCTATTTGTTATTTTATCAATTTGTTCAGATGTATTTACTTATAAGGCAATCTGTGTTTTATCATTGATATCATTGATATTTAAATGTGACTCTCTTATTAAAAGTAATTTATTAAAACCCATAAATATAATTAAAAATCAAGCAGAAAATATTCGAGAAGTATAAATTCATAGAAATAATAGCAAATAGCGAGAAGTATAATATTTCATAGAAATAATAGTAAATCAACTTAGATCCTTTTACTATTCAGTGATCCATTAATACGTCAATCAGAAATCACTTTAGGCCTTGCCTTGCATTTATTTTGCCTAATTAACCCTTCGGCACCACTGTTTCGGCTTTTATACGAGAAAATCAATAAAAACCTTTGCCGAAATGGCGTTCGCACCATTCCAGTTTATCCGATTTCCTCGCAGACTCAAGGAGCGTCGGCCCAGGACTGACTGCGAGGATGACGAAACAGGGACCGGCGAGCAATTAACGCTGAATTGATACGCACTGAGCACGGGGAAGGCATTGAACCTTGTTTCGTCCGTCCCGTTCCCTTTAAGCGTTGGCATTAAGACGTAATTAAAACAACGCCAAATGAGAACGGACCTCCAGAATGGGGAATGGGGCCAGAAAGGAGTCAAAAGATTATTTGTATTTAATTTCAAGTACACGCTGCCAGGAAGCCACTGACGAGGACACTGCTGCTGTTGCTGCGCTCAGAGACAGTTTTACTTGCCTCGTGCGACGCGCTCGGCGCTGTACATAAAACTCAATTATAATTAAGCATTTAAGTGGAAATAAGCGAAGCTGGAGCAAATGAAGCGAAATTCGTTGCGAACAGAGAAGAGAGCTCCTTGCGATGACAAGGATGCCGATGCGAATGCCGAAGCCGATGTTGGAGACGATGCCATCATCTCCCGCCCATTTTTATTAGTGGTAGCCAGCAGCACCCTAATTGCTAAGAGTTCCACTCTTAAGTTTTTTGGGCTAAGGATAAGAAGGGCAGAGGACTCAGGGCATGCGGGGTGGTATTTAATTATCGTTCATCGCTCATCGTTGGCCATTTGTTCGGGGATGTTTTATTGGCGGGAAACACTGAGAACTTTATTTTTTGACAGATTTGAAAGTTAATAATAATATAAATAGAGAATTTATCATCATAAATTGTCACAGAATAAGCTCCTATCAAAATACCACTAAAATTTATATAGAATATGCAATATCAAAGTTTATTTTAAACATACTTTGATCCTTAGTAATTTGTTTTCACAATTTTAAGTCAACATTAAATCAAGATCTCATTTATCTAAAATCTGTTTTTAAGGTGCCACAAAGTATGCAGTAAAATATTGCTTTACGTTCTTCAGCTACTAAGACAAGCATTCGCGTGTATGAATATTGCATACTTTTAGGTGCATTTAAAATTGAATTATAATCGATTTCAACTGTTTACGTTCAGCTTTTAATTATTTTCCATAAATAACGAGATAAATAAATACTTTTCCCCCCAATATTTTAATATTTTATTCCCCATTTAACGAGCTTACTTTCCCCTCAGTGCATTACCATTTGCCATGATATTGTTACACCATTCGCAGTTGCCATGGCTGCCAGTGGATTAATTGTTACGTTAACTCATTTAATTTATTTGCATAATGCAGCCAGTCTGCAATCCGACCCGAAAAGTATCTCAATTAGTAAAAGCACTAACTAACGGACAGGGTCGAAATATCATGGTCATCAGCGCTCATTGGAAACCAACCAACGACCAACCTGGCCAAATAGGTCAGCCATTTGGTAGATATTCGTATTTATTTGTAGCCTTATTTCTGCTGGTTTTATTTTTGGGCCAGTCAAGTGTGTAAATATGCACGGCAACTGACAACGAGCGAATGGAAATTGGGGAAAAGGAAAATGGACGACGACGACAAGGACGAGCAGAGGAGATCCAGGGATGTGAAATTTTAATGAACTTTTAAACGTAATGAAAGTAATTTTCAAATTGCAAGCTCGCAGGAGAACAGGGAGACGGGAGGGCAAGCCGGCGAACGAAAGGGCACGAATGCGGCTTAACTTATTTTTTTGCCCCAGTGAAATTCAATTGCGGCAGAAGTCGAGTCCTGGCAACTTTGTGCTTCGTCCTTCAGACAGGCGGCTGAGCTGAGTCCAAGCCAAACGGATCCCAGATCCACATCCCCCCCCCAGAAAACCCACCGGGCGCTGGTTGGGGCACTCGAAATGATTTCGAAATGGCATTGAATGTAGCATTTAATTTGTGCGCCACAAGCGGCTATGGCGGCAGCTATAGGGATGAAGTTGTCGGTCCTTCGAAGCGGTCCCTGGTCCAGTCCGCTTGGTCTGCTCATGCCAGCTATTTATAACTGTTTATTTGCCGTGTGGCAGGCACAAATACACTGGGAGAAATGCCAACAGGTGGGTTATATGTGTACAAAAAAGGGGCTAAGATTTAGTTCTAGGAAAATGGTTTATATAATGTATCACATGTTGCATATAGAAATGCGTTGATGCTTTTAAAGAAACTTTATCAAAATACCTATTATTTCCAAATAATGAATTATATTTTTAAATTAAATAAATTCAAAAGGAAGTGACTTAAATTTTACTCAATTGTAACTTTAAAAGATACAAAAATGTACTCAAATTTTCGTTTCTCAGTGTAAAGTGCAGCTCTCGGTCTGCCTGCCACTGAAAGGGATTAATTAAACTGACAACTGACGTCTGTGGGTGGCCGCCGCTCTCAGCGAGCTCGCTTCGTTTGCACAGTCCACGGTCCGCACAGTCCGCACGGTCTTTGAAGCCCGGAGTTCGGCATAATTAGTTAAATGTGCTTTGCCATAACAATGCGAAGAAGACCTGCCGACGAGCCCTCTCCCTGGCATTTATTTTAATTTAATATTTATTCCGCCATAAAGATGATCTCCCGACGCGACGTAGAAGAAGTGGTGCGAGCTCTCTAATTGCAGAAATATGTATTAATAATTAGCCTCCACGAAAAATGTGAAGTAAAATTAATTAAGCGCCAGCAACAAATCAGCCAAGGATACCCAGCTGCTTACATTTATTTGCAGTTAGTCATTTCCGTATGTGTGTGTTTGCTGTGGACATACACATTCACACACACATTCGGATACTTATCTCCTGAATAACACCCACTTCTCGAACCCCAAAGCGACCCCAAACTCGAATACGAAAAAAGCTTGTGCCGCTCATTTGCCAGCAATTAAGAGCATAGAAAGAGACGGAGACAGACGCTTCAAATGGCGCCATCTGAACTTTGTCGATGTACAGTGGAGTCTTGGTAAAGTGCACAGGGTTTTTGTAGATTTTAAGGATTTATTTTGGATGCTCTAGAGTTAGTATACATATTTTATGGAGGAAATGCATAAAGTCTTTCTTTTATAAATTAAGTTTATTATTATAAGGATCTCTTTTACGCTTTAATTAAAGATACATAAATTTCATATCATTATAAAATTATAATTTTATAATACAACTTTTTTAAATTTCGTTTAAATATTAATGTTTATTGGTATATTGTTTATAGTTCTTTTACGTTTTAATAAACGATACATATATCTCATATAAGAATAAAAGTATTATTTTGCCTTTCAGTTTCATAATAAAAATATTTCAAATTAATTATGAAAAGCTTAAAAAACAATTTCGTTTAAATATTAGTGTTAATTGGTATAAAGTGCCACTTTACATTTTTATTAAAGATCCATACATATATCTCTTTTAAGTATAACCATTTTATTTAGCCTTTCAGTTTCATAATTAAAATATTTTATGTTAAATTGGAAGGATTATTTGTAAAACAAAGAATTGTTTTTGTAAGAAAAGCAAATATAAAAAAATTTATTTATTATAAAAAAATTATGTAAATGTTCCTTTACAAAACATTACTCATATTAATGACACTTTCTTCATAATCTACCTTTCATAAATATTATTTTACAAGTTTGAAAATTAATTTCAAATATTAAATCGTGAGACCCCCCACTCGAGGTTCCCCTGTACACTTGAAGGACTCTTTCCCCCTCAAGCAGACACACACACACACTCTAGTATGTTACTTGTGTGCGCTCGTGTGGGTATTTTAATTAGAAACTTGTACATTTTGCCTAATTTGATAAATTGTTTTAATATAGTGTGCAAACTTTTTCGGCTGCATAGCGGCGCAAATTAGTTTTTCCCGTTGCCCGGGAAATTGGGTCGTGACTTTGTTGAATGGAAAACCAATCAAATGCGGCTTCGAATGCAGTTTTAATGCCGCAGCGCTGGAAGTTGTGCAACATTTCTGTACGCCGAAGGCCTCGTTAAGGACTTAACACTCGGTTACGCCACCATCATTCAGAGGATTAATAATACATATAGAACAATGTAATTTCATTTAACAATCCGCCACATGAGGTGTGGGTGAGCTTTTAATTGTTGGCGGAAGTGTAATGTTTGTAACAATTAAATTTAGCACGCTTATTAAGCTGTAAAGTTGGTTATTTAAAACATTTAAAAAGTTTTATTTTCAGTTCTCGGACTTTTTATTGTTTCTCTAACCGAAATATTTACTTTCTATTTATAAATTCGTATATTTATCAAGAGCTTTAACCCAACATTTTGTTCTGTATTAATTGCAGTTATTTTTCAGCCTTTTGCTTTACGATTTTTGCTCCTATTTTCCAACCCAATTCATCATCAAACGGATTATTTTTGGCCGCTGGGAAAATAAACAAGAGCTTGCTTGAGATTTATGCTTGCAATTTCGTCAGTGCACACAGATTTTTACTTTATAGATTCGTTGGTTTTGTTTACAATAATTCACAGTACTTGGAATCGAACAGATATAAGTCATTGAAAGCCAATTACAAGGTAAATAATTACGGGAAATGGGCTTAAACGTTTGAATTTTCAAAATCAATTGACTTTTAGATCTTTTAAGAATTTAAGAATGTGTTTTAAATGGAAAATAGAAGATCTTATTTAAGATTCAGTAACTGGATCTGCTTCATCTTTGATGGTTAACTTCTTGTAGAGTTCACTGAGGTTATCTTTCTTCTGTACCATAGCCAAGGCCCTTGTGTAACGCTCCTCCCAGGCAGCTGGATGGGATTGGGCCAGCTCCTTGAGGGTTCTCTCCACTGCTCCCCTCATGTCCTTCTCCGGACTTTCATGGTAAAGTAAAAGCAAGTCCATGGCTCGCTTGACAAATGCTTCCCAGACTTCCTTCTCGTGCTGGGACTCCTCCTCGGAATCCTCCTTGAATTTCGGCTTCAGCTTACCCACAGCCAGGGCAGCTAGACTGCGTATGCCCGCCGAAGGATCGTCCATACGTTGCATGGTGGCATAAGCCACTGGCTTCAGATCCTCCACGGACATTTCACGGAAATAAACCACCGCTTTGATCGCATAATGACGCGTGGTAACATTACGATCCTCGAGTAAACTTGGCATATGTTTGGCCAAAGATGGTAGGACTTCGACAGCCTCCGACTCGGCTCCTTGGGCCAAAGCACACAGGGTGGCCATGGCTAGAGATCTCATGGCCTCGGCACTGGAACCCGCCTTCCAGGTCAGATAGGGTTCCACAATCTGGGTGACAAAATCAGCCAACAACTGAGTGCTCTGCTCACGTTCTATGCCCATGGTTTCTGACCAAAGTAGCGATGCCATCGAAAGGCTACTGAAGACCTTGACATGAGCACTATCACAGCAATGCTCGAAGACCACCAAGACTTTCTTGATGAGATCCGGCATATAGGTGGCTCGCAGATGACAAATATTTATCAAACCATCCAGCAGCATCACAGGCTCAGCATTGTCCTCCAGTGAAGCATCCAGATTTTCCACATCCAGCAGAGCCAGATGGAACCAACGTTCATGGAGTTTTCCCACCGAAATTTGCTCCAGTTTGGCAATTCTTTCAATCAGAAGTTTTCCCTGGCTCACATCTTCGGAGAGGGAATGTTGCAAAGCATTCACCTTGATCCCACTCACATAGACAGACTCGTAGAGCTCCTGCAGCTCCTCCTGACCCGCATTGATCTTCAGGGACTTATCCAGCACGGTATTCAAAAGTTTGAGTATATACTTTTGGAAACCTGGCTTCAAGGTGTGCGAGTAATCGGTGCTCCTAAGGAGTTTAGCTATCTTCATCAGTTGCTCGTAGTTGCCACCCAAGGACGAGGTAAACATGTAGTAGAAACATCTCATATACGACTCCCTGGCATTACGTTCCAATCCATCAAAGCCGTGATCAATCCAGGCATCGTACATCAACAGGCGTCCCAGTAGATCCGATACCTTGGCAGCTTCCGCAGCAACTTCGGCCACTGGATCGATGCAGACATGGGCCAAATCTCCGTAGATCTCAAAGAACTTGGCTGTCATGGCAGACTCGGCGTGCAGGACAAATTGATAGAGGAGCTTCAGGGAGTGTAGACGCACATTATCCTTCCAATCGCCAGTCTCCCGAGTAATTAGTTTCAACAATCTCAAAGAGCGCTGGACCAAGCCACGGCATCCTATAGTGGGGCGCTTTACATTTTCTGGATAATTCTCCACTGGAGGATCACTTATCTCCTGCTTGCTCAACTCGGCTTCGTTTTCCTCGTAATATAGGTTGCCGCACTTCAACCACTGTGGATGAATGTGATTGAAGACCTCCGGGGATTCGTCCTTCAGGCAGCACAAGACCAGCGGCAGGATTCTCTCGAAGAATGAGTAACGATCCAGGAATTCCAGCAGCATGAGAACCCCCATCTGGCCCACTTCGCGACGTACCAGCGGCATGGTGTCCATCAAAAGGGGAGAGACCTCGTTGAACAGCCTCCGCATGCTATCGGCACTGGCATCCATGTGAAGACTTAGCCGTCCGATGGCCTCCACGGACGAGATCCTGGCCGGAGCATGTTTGTGATTCAGCATTCCATACAGAGCCACCGCCAGGGACTCGGTGAAGGGACGGAACTCCTGGGTTTCAGCCACCTTGGCGAGATCCACCAAGGTAACGCAGCCCTCACGCTGCACCAGTGGATAGTCATCCTTGATGGATTTGATCAGGATCTTGGTCACCTGCGGATAGCACTCCCGGAAGACGCCCACATTGCCCATCTTGGCATACTGACAGATCATCGAGTGCAGCTGACCAATGTAGAGCAAACGAATCTCCTCGCTCGGCTCCACTGTCTCGGCCTTTCCCATGCGCTCGGACAAAGTGGAGACCACGTTTAGGAGATGAAAATCCATGGGAGGCAGGCGCTTCAGGAAAGCATTCACCGCCTGAATGGCATGATCTCGAACGCTCTCGAAGCGATCATCGTAGGACTTCAGCAGGTGCAAGTACAATTCATCGAAACTGGCGGCAATCTCCTCGGTACTCAGCTCCACGGTCGTACTCTCCAAGAGTTCCCTTAGCTCCTCCAGAGCCTTGGTCTTTTGACGGCGATCAGTGCCCTCCAGCTGCTCGCATATCTTTTGGGTGTCAATTTCGATGGTCATGGTGATGGAAATTTAATATGGAAGTTGCTTGGAGTTTTGGATTTTTTCGTATGTTTGAATAATTCTGTTGTTTTTTTTTTAGCCTGCTTTTTGATGTTTCTTTAAGTATCTTGGCTGTTTAGGCTATTTATAGTAATTATAATGTAAATATTTTTGACGAGGATCTATTCTTGATACTACTTATTTGGTTTATTTGTATTTTTACAAAATACTTGTAGTTCATAGATCAATATCAAGGATTTATGTATTTTTACTGTGATATTCCTTTGACTTTAATCAAATTTACTCTTTTTATTTAGGAATAGTTTTTTCGTTGTATTTGCTCTCTTTATTTCACAGTAAATGAATTTTTGGATGCATTGATTTATTTTTTTATACTTGCATTACTTTATTTTTCTTGCTTTTCATAATAAGTTTTTCTCTTTTCCGAGTATTTTAGTTTTTTAGTTGCAATAATTTTTAAAATATTCTTCACTTTATTGTTTTAGTTCTTAATTTCTTTCTTTGTTTATATTAAGTTTGCTGATATTAATAATTTCTTCTCCTCTTCAGTGGCAGCTTTAAGATACTTTTGCAGGAACTTCTTTTAGAAGATACTTTTTCGCCGGCAGCTTGTACGATTTGTTGTTAAGCCTTCTTTCTCAGCTTTTTGTTTAGCTGCAAAACGAGAATGTGAGAGAACGTTGTTAATCAAACAACAAACAACTAAAGCACCGGTTGCTATGACTACACAGTTTAGATTACGAGATAACGCACTTTTCCGGCAATAATTTGTTTATTTTGTCCAAACACAAAATTTGTGCTTGACAACGTGCCGGTGAAAACTGAAGAATCAGCTGTTTTTAACTCCAGCTGCTGTCGGAGTGTTGAAAAATGCGCCAGAGAGGAGTGTGTTGGAAAGCTTGATTGTGGCGCGGTTTTCAAAAAAAAAATGATTGAACGCTTTTTCTGTTTGTTTGCTCAACGCGCTCTGCCTGCCCATGCCGGGGATCGTTTATTTGCCGAGCTAATTAACGAGCCATAAATGAAATTTCTGAGGAAACCTGAGCTCAGCCAGCGGGGCAATTTGCGGAGCAGAGCGGCGGCTGTCTTTTTATGAGTTCGGCTCTGGGGCGGCGATCCATAAAAAAAAAACGAACGAACAGCTTGCTTCGCTTATCGCTGCGGCCGGCTATCTAATTGCGTTGTCGTTTCTTATCAACATCAGTCCGTCCCAGAACGACAATATCTAAGATTGATTGCACAGCTTTGGGGGTGAGTTTCACCGATTCACTAACTGACGGACTGCCTAACTGACTGATTGAGTGTGTTTGATGGAAAGGAAATCACATAAAATGTCTATTTTTATCGCAAAACTTAATTGGATTTGTGGGTCACCGAAATTAGGGTTATAATGAGCGCACACGAAAAATTTGTGGGCTCGGTTTTGTGAGATAAGCAGCCAAAAAAAATGGCATTTATTCGAGATATCGTATGATATTATTAACATAATTAATCGGGGGATAAGAAATAAATTAGGTTTTAGAAAAAGAGCTCGTGGGAAGATCTCTTAGCTGGGAGCTTGTTTTTATTTAAATAAAAAGTATTTGAGATTGAAAAGGGTTTATAAAATCAAACTTTTTGGCACATTTTTGTTTCTATTTTAAAAAGGAAAAAAAAAGCAAAAGTAGTTAATTAAGTAAATGATTTTAAGGAAAGATCGCTTCTTATAAATATAGTTTTATAAAATTTTGAGAAAACAATAAGATGAGTACATTTTAATAAACGAATTTTTATTTAAATCGAAAAATATGTTTTCCTTTAAAAAACATATTGATCGCTTTTAATTTTCCTAACAAATACATTTAGTTTACAAAACATCGATTCTTAAAACCTTTTATTAAAAATAATAATAGTCATTTATGGGGCTCAAGACTAGTGATTAGGAATTAAAAAGGGCTGTCAAGGTGTTAAAGGTGTTACGAAGTATAATTTTGTTCTACAAAAGCTTAAACCAAGTGATAAAGGAATAAGATAGTTAATAAGGCTTTTAAGGGCTAAAATAATAATTACTAGAATTAATTACAGTAAATAATAATTATTTGTATTTATATTATTAGGATTTGTACTAGCATTAATTACAGTGAATAATAGTTATTTAATTTATATATTATTATATTATTAGGATTATTTAACCCATTAAATTATGTGTGGGAACTTTTTAAAGATCTCCCAAATTTCTCTTTAAATTCCGGCATCTATAAGGAATGTTTGCCCTGCTTATTAAATCCATAGATTGTGATGGATACTGTCTGCCCCTCGTATCCAAAGTTGATCTTTCCATTTGAATTTCATTTAATGCCTTTTTCTGTTGTTTCCTCATTCAATTTCCCTTTCGTTCATCCCCACAAACTCTATGTGACTGGAAGATTGGCGTGCCCAGGTCGGATCGGCCGGCATATTTTATGAGCGTTTCCCTACTCCGGTACCTACTGTCAAAAAGCGTTGTTGTCATTTTTATTGAAAGTCGCCGTCGGTGTCGCCGCTGCCTTTGCCGTTGCCGTGGCAGATACAGATACATTTACGCGGGCAAATACAGATACATTTACACTGGCGAACTCATAAGTTTTGCTGCTCCCATTTGTGTGCACAATTCGATTTCATACTATACCTTTTTATGTTTTTTTTTTTTGCCTTTATTTTTCTCTCCTGCGATTTTACTTCTTTACTTTTTTTTTGTATTTTTGTGACGGCAGGCGGCACACGCTCCAAAGCAATTAAGCGCATGAATCAGGTTCGTTCGGTTTTTCAGGGCAGGGCAATGTATCTTTGTATCTGTGTATCTGCGTATCTCCCTGTATCTGTGTGACTGCGGCGTGCGTTTTTTTTCTTTTTTTTTTATATGGAACGTAGGGGCAGACAGACAGAGACACCGGCACAATAAACTTAATTGATATGAAATGAAGTCATTTGGCAAAATCACTGGGAGAGTAATGGACCGCGTTCATTCAATTTGATTTGATGTCGGGCCAGTTTCGGTTCAACAACAAAGTTATAACCAATAAATGCAATATGTGTACAGTTGAGGTCACTTATTAATAATTTAGGGAAATTTATGGAATATTTCTAGGCGGCTTACAAAAAGTACAACAAAAGGAGTGTTTTTAAATTTCTATCAGAATTTAATTCGTTGTTTTATTGTTTAAGGAATAGATATTTAATAAAAAATTTAAATTGGGATCTCTAAATATTTTTAGAACATTATTTCAGCTTTTAAATGCAAAGGAATATAATAATATATAAAAAAAATTTTCCTAAACAGTATCTAGGCCTGCAAGAAATTTAATAATTTTTTTTAGTTTTCAGATGCATAAAATGTCAAGGTACTTAAAGGCTACTTTTACCTTTCGTAGGTGAAAACATTTTCAGAACTTGAAATATATTTTATTGAACACAAACTTTATACAAGATTAGTAAATTCAAGATCTTGCTACACAATACCACAAAACTACTATCTACATACATGTATCTTCCTATTAAAAACACCTACAAATTCCCTTTTAAAAATCATTGCTATTATTCTACCCACAATTGTTTATATTTACACATATACATATATATTTTTTGCTGTGCAAATTTATTTATATATATTTTTTTTATCGGCTTTTCGAAAGCAATTGAGCATATGCACACGTATACGCCTGTATTTACATACATCTCCATATGCATGTGTGCGTTTTTCAGGCCAAAAAAGAGTTTCAATTAAAAGTTACATTTTTGTTTGTCGCTTTTCTGGCTAAAGCTGGCCAATGCTGGCAAATGCTGGCCAAACTGGCAAAAGTGCGGAAGCCGTTGAACCAGTCCCGACTGCATTGGTCCGCAGATAAAGCCAAAAAAAAAAAAACCCCAACTGGCTCATAATGGTCATAATTATTAATTAGATACACGGATACATGGCTGCAGAAAACCCGACTTGCGGTCCAATTTGCACGCTGTGCGAGCACTTAAATGGACTTGTTACTGAATGCAAAATGCAAATTTGCCAATTGATATTGATTGAATTGCAAACGGCGGCACAAACACATACACTCAGCCTTTGGCTGGCTAATTAGTTTTATTTTTCAACTGTCCGCTTAAGTGAATGACGACGACGACGACGACGACGACGAGCAAGAGCGTCACTCAACTCAACGCAAAGCGGACTTGATTGAGTGAGTGTTTGTAGGCTTATGCCTCGATTTCTCGGAAATCGTTGCCGCCTGATTAGAAATGTTCCAAATGGACCCGACGGAGTCTTGACTTTTGTCGCAAAAAAAAAGTATTAAATAAAACCAGAGCACTTGCCCACAGAGCAACACATTGAGCCGAGCTCGGACCCAGTCCTGTTCTGTTCCCTATTTTATTTGTATTTCGTTTTCTTTTTTGCTGCCATAAAAATCCACCATATAAGCAAGTGCTGTGTAAGTGGCTCCCCAGACTTTTCGCCAGCCCAACAACAACCCGTTGGCATTTCATATTAATGTGCGCCGTTTAATTGCGTGACTCATCAGCGGAGCTGTAATCGCCGGCTGCCATCATCAAGCGAGGCGGCGGCAGCTCAGCTTTTGTGTGTCTGCCTCTTTGGGAGTCCGGGATGGAGGGGACTTGGAGGAGGGACTGGACTGTGGGGTCTTTGAGCTGGAGCCGCCTCTTTGAGTCCGGAGTAAGAGTAAGAGGAGTAAGAAAGCTCAGCTTGTAATTAATAAATAAACTGTGCTGGCAGCAGAAGGCCCTTTGACTATCACATGGAAAATGGATAATTTATGATTCAGTGTGCTAATTAAAGGGGCCCAATATGAGATTTGAATATGTTTTTCGGGTTGCTTTTATATAGAAAATCAATAATTAAAATGTTTTTGTTGCCTATTAAATGGTTTAATTAATAAACTATAGTGCCTTATCATTAAATTCGGAATTTTAAAATAAATATTTTAATGAAAGCCAAGTTAAGTTCTTAGACCTTTCAAATCTATACCAATTATATAGGATTTGTCAATTTAAGATTTAAATTTCTTTAGCTTATTATATTATATTATTTATTAGGTCTTATTGAATTAAAAAAAAAATATATAAATATTTATAACCTAAGAAATATAAACAAACTTATACAGAAATACAGTTCCTTGAGGCCTTTACATATTTTCATAAATATTAGTACTCTTTTATAATGACATTAGAGTTGGCCAAAAATAAAAATTAAACTTAGAAACATCCCTTTAATTACCTAATATATAATAATAAAAAATCTAAGAATTATTTAACTAAAAAAGAAAGCACTTATTTTTCTCAAGGAACCAATTAAGAAAAACCAAAGTTTATTTCTTAAACTTTCTCCAAGTCTCTCGTTTATAATGATTAAGCATATCAAAAATGTGCAGAACCGATTAATGGCATTATTCAAATGGATCGATCCATTTGTTTATGCATTCTGCTTTCCGTTATGGCCATTGCGTTATTTCCATTATTTGTTTATTATTGCCATTATTAGCGTGAAAAAATGCAGGCAGCAGCCTCAAAGTGTGTTTGTGTGATGATTGTAATGAGAGCTACAAATGCTTTTGCTGCTTTTGTGCATATATAGTTTTTCCCTATTTACATTTTTGCGTAATCGAGGCGGCAGAATCCATTCAAATGCCAAATGGCCGAGAGCCGGACTGGACTCCCAGTTCGAGTTCTGTTTGTGCAGTCGCATAGCTACGAGTGCTATATAGCAGGATCCAGACTGACCAGTTTCCATGCTGTTCCATGCCATGGCAATCCATTCATTCATCGCGTCAAGTGTCAGGCGTCTGTGTCAGTCAATCAGAGAACGGTTTGAGTAACAATTTAATTAATTTCAGTATGTAATGCGAACCTGTTGTGTTGTTGTGTGCCGCAGAGAGATATTAGATATTATGCTAGCTAGATACATATACCGCACCGCACCGCACGCATATTGCCCTGGCTCTGAATAAAATTGCCTTTTAATTATGCCTAATACTCATGACATGACTCAATTAAAGGCCATATTCGGACGATGACTGGCTACTATTTGCTGAAAAGATACCAGAGATATCAGATGGCAAGAGAAAGCCAGTTTTGCACTCATATTAAGTTTTGTTATCTCGGCATGGTAATTAGCACAGACACACACTCACACACGACTAGTGTATCTGTGAGGCATTCCAGCTTGTAGTGTAAGCAAAAACATTACCATAACTAAGGCAATCAAAGATCGAGTGAGTGCCTTTTCAAGCGCAGAAGTTCGAGCTTCGGGCTCTTAATTGTTAGTCAGTAATGGAAATTAAATGTCTGCTGGGTAATAAATTGAAAAATAAACGAAGCTCTTGCCTAACATTTAATTTGGCATTTATTATGGTTAGTTAAGTCGTTAGCCAAATGATAAACCGGGTGAAAATGAGTGCTTGGCCTTGTAAAAAAAAAATTAAATTTGATTGATATTGTTTTTTAGTTTAAGATTATTATTTTATATACAATAATTAGGATTATTTCTTTGGTGCATTAAGCAAGAAAAAAGAAGTAGAAAGATTATTTAACAATTTGAATGCCGCTAAAAAAATCTTTTATAATTCCTTACTCGCATTTTCAGCCTTTTTCAGGACTTTAGGCAGGATTTTTGCTATCTGGCTCCTAGCTAGTTTTTCAGTGCCCATCCCTGCTCTCAAATAACATCGATTTTTAATGCCCAGTCATTGACAGTTTATGTTTCTTTAGCATTTATTATTATTATTACGAGTTCTGGTAATCATTTGTTTACATTCCGAATAGTTGCAGCAATTGTCAGGGCAATGTTTTCCCCGATTGCGATTACTAAACCCGTAATAAATGGCAAGAGTGCTGATCCAGCCCATATTGCCATATGCTCATCAACTCACCCCAACAGAGTCTTGGGGGAATGGGAATTGGAAAACGGAATGGGGCAGCAAAATAAATACGATTTTGCAGCTCATTTTAACGCAGTCATCAGTGTGTGCAGGCACACCGAAAATCAACAACATTTACAAGAGAGCTGTGCCGCAAAAAGCAGCGGCATCATCATGAAATTGAAATTAATTATATGTCAACAACGTGATTACAGAGAAATTTAACTAATTTGATATCGTTGATATTTAAATCATCGAGCCAAAATGGGTTGATGTGATAAGAGTTTAAGTAATTTATCATGTTCGATGGGTCAATTTATTTTTGGGACTTTCCAGTTGGTATGAAATAGATATAGAAATAGAATTTCGTTAAATATTCTGTATACTGCTGCTGCCTGCTATTAACTATATTCTTATCTGATTTTAAAGGTTTGCTGGCCTATTTTATGACTTTTTGTCAACAGACAAATCCCCATTAACTTTGGACTTGACATGCTAACTTGAATATAAAACTAATTGACAAGAAAGATATTTTAGAAGTTCACTAAAATATATTTTTTAAGGGGGATTTAAACTCCAAGAAGCTTTCAGTAGTTTTAGATGAATATTTATTAATTACTTAAGTTTCTAAAAGGCTTACACTTTTATAATTTCTAATTGAGATTAATTTTTAGGCCAAGGGTCGACAGTTGCCTATCAGTTTATAAACAGTGTAGTTCCTAGAAAATCTGTTGGGCTTTAACCCACATCTTTTTTTTGTATATTATACCGAAGCTGTTTGTCCGAATAAACGTTTATATACAATTGCAAGTGTGACCCGTCAAAGTATTGATTAGAAACCGACAAGCCCACGTTTGTGATTCCTTATCAGGCCTTTGGCTTTGACCTGTCTTTATAGTGAGATTTCTAGGAATTCCCCTGAAATACAGTACAGGAAAAGTACTCGCTGTGAACTCACCTGTGAGGGGGCCACTCGGGCGGATGGTTGATGTTGGTTCTTGGTGGTTGTGGTATCCAAAATCCAATTAAACGATTCTCACTGTTTTCACTCTCCTTGTAGCTTTGTAGTAAACGCCTTTTATGGCCGATCTATTTATAGTTGGCTTTCAAAGGTCACCTTATGCTGTGTGTTTGTGTGGGCGCACTGTGCTTTTTATTCAGTTTAATTTCCTTTGGTTTTTCTTTTGTTTTTCACTTTTTTGTTATCCTTTTCGCTGACGTTTTACATGGCTCGTTGACTCGTTGGCTTGTGTGCTGTGCTGCTGCTGCTGCTTTTGCTGCTGCTGATTATAATCCTTAATTAGTCTAACGAGTTGCAAATTAATCCACTTTCCCTAATTAAATTGCCTTTGGTCGCCGCGCCGCGACTATGGCCAGAAAAAAGACATCGCAAAATGCCACACAAAAAAAATATAAAATAAACGATACAAAATAATTGACAAATGAAAGAAAAGAGAAACAAAAACGGGACGGAGAGCGAGAGAGAGAGTGAGAAGCAGAGAGATAAATGTAATTAATTCATTAGCCAGCCAATTGACAATTATTGATTATTGTTTTGCCTTTGCCTTTGCGCTTTTGCGAATTAATTTTAATGTATTTTGGCTGGCCTTTTTTTCGTATTTTGTTTTTGCTTTTTTGTTCAGCATTAGCTGCACGTCGTTCATTTATTTAATTTTTAATTATTTTCGAAATGCGTTCTGGTTTCATAATTGGCAGCCCATTGTCTCGTCTCGCCGCTTGCCTCGTCTCGCTTCCATCTGCATAATACTTTTGTAATTTAATTAAATTTATTTTGTTTGTATTTATTGTGCAAGCGTATGGCCGCGATCTTTTGCCTCACTCTCGTGTCTCGTGTGCATTTATCAATTCGCCTGTTTTGGCCTCGTTAAAATATTGAAAATGTGGCGAAATATTTAATTTGCCAAATGCGCTTAACTCAAATGTATATATTAGGCCCTTGATTGTTGCATTTTCTCTTCTTCGTAAGACCAAAAGACAAGTGAAAACATTTGTAAGCCTTACATTGTGTATATTTATTTAAATTGCATTCGTAATTCCTGGCAAGAATTAAATTAAAATAGTTGCATATATATTTTTGTGTGACATTTCAGGAAATCTTTGTGTCTAAATACCGACGGCACTGACCGACCAATTAGCTTGGTGAAATGGCAAAATTTACTGTTTTTATTTTGGGGGTCACATTTTTAAATTCACTTTGGTTTTGTTTGCATGTTTATTATTATTTTTAAACTGCTTTTCGCTTAACTGGGGCTTGGTTTAATTGTTTTGCCTTACATTAAACATTAAGTACTTTTTATAAGCTTTTTCAGCTGAGTTTGAGTTGAACTTTTCGGCACTTAAATGGCAGCCTTAGCGTTTTATATCCATTATATAGTTTATTTATTTACTCTTACTTATTTATTATTAATATGAGTGAGCGAGTGAGCAGCGACAGCATTTATGGCCTGGCCGCGTAATTAATGGGAAACGAACACACGGCCGACCATAAAGTGGACTTCAATTACGATACAATCACACTCACAGTCACACTCATAACAGCACTCACAATCACACTCACACTGAGCCAAATTAATGCTTTATTTATAACACCTTTTTTTTGTCCAACCGAATTTAATTGAGTAATTGAAATATTTTTCGTCCCAAAATGAAAATGAAAATGTAAATGCAAAATTTCCTTTTTTGCACATGCTGCTGCTGCTGCTTTATAATTTATTTATGAGATGTGTATGTGTTTGTGTGCCAAATAAAATGAATTGAAAATCAATTGCCGGCAGTGCGGCTGCGTAACCTGTCAGCGAACGCCTCGCGTTGACAAATTGCCGCACTGTCCAGAGCGTGCGAACCTCCAATAACAAAAAAAAAAAAAGAAAGAAAAATACTGCAAGAAAAAAAAGCAAACACACACACAATACGCAGCGCAGAAAAGCCGACGCCGAAGCAACAACAGCAGCAGCAGCAGCAGCGTACACACAATGGCGGTAAGGTGTGAGCGGCCAAAGTATCTTGCAGATACGCCAGCCAGCAATTAGCGTCAATAGGCAGAAGTGCTTACACGGCAAGAAAAATGTTTACAGGATAAGTTGTGTATTGAAAAAGGAGAACAGGGAACTTGAAAATATATGATTTACTTAAGGAAAAGAAGGAAAATATCTAAATGCATTTGTTGTAAATAAATAATAATTCAATGACAATTTTAAGCTTTTTAACTACATTTTGAGGTTTTAAAATGTAAACAAAAATTGGAATAATATTAAAACTTATGAAATAGTCTCATTGAATGAGTAAAATTTAAAAGATGACATTGAATCTGCGTAGTTTTTGATTCAATATCCTTTTCTTTGAAATATATGTATATTCTCCTTTAGCAATTATTTATATTTTCTTTTCTTTCTTTCTTTTATTTTTCTTGTAAGCCTCACGCTCGAATTTAATAATATTTTCCAAGTAACATTTTTAATTTTTAATTTAATTTAAGTCTTTTTCAACTTGAAGAATTTGTTTTTCGTTTATCTAAAAGTTTTCTCAGTGAAATTTTATTTTTTTGTCGCTAATAATTCCGTTGATGTTGCTGCTGTGCTGTGCTGTGTGCTGCTACTTGTGCTGATATTGCTGCCGTTTCGGCTTTGATGATGAGCTGGTTAATTGTGCTGACCATGTTGTTGTGCCGTCTTATAAACTCGATTGCTGATTGCCGACGGTGGGAATCGAGCGACGCGTCGCCGCACACAAAATAAACAAATTAATGGGGAAATGCCAAGCGAAAAATCATAAAAGAAATGAGGGGCGCGTAAATAAAAACAAAACCAAAGGCAAAAAAAAAAAATAGTCGAGTTGCGAGAAGAAGAAAGAATCCCAGAGCGATATATAAATACCCAAAAAATATTGTATATATGTACATATATATAGGGGATATCGCATAATGGCGCTTGACGCTGCCCCGTTTGCCCGCGCTAATTCTTTTGACCAGCAAACGCGACAATAACAAACAGACGACGAAATGCTAATTAGTTTCATGTGTGACTAATGGACACAAAAGCGGCACACTGAGAGATACACAGATACAGATACACATGCGTGACTTGTTATGGTTGTTTTTGTTGCTGTTATTATTGCTTTTGTTGTTGTTGTTGTTGCGGCACACACTTAATTAAAATAGTACACTGAGGGGGTCGATTGTTCAGTTCAGTTGAGTTACCACCAGCAGTCCCATTCTTTTCTATGGCCTCATGGCTAATTATAATATATATTTGTTCCCCCCCCTTGCTCCTTAATATTTAACGCTTGGTGCTTTAATTGAATAAGAGACTGTGGGGAAGTCGCGATTTACCGGCAAAAATTGAACGCCAAAAACAGACGAAAACTCTCTAAGGGGGGAAACTGGATTTCCGAGTACGAATCCGAATCCGATACCGACCACGACCACGACGGCAGCGATTCTGAGCGACTTGTGAGTGCGAGCGCTATAAAGCACGAAAACGACGACGACGACTGAAACGACGGCTACGACGACGACGACGACAACAACGATGATTGTTGCTAATGTTGCTGCCGCGTTGAGCTGTTTTGGTGCTGTTGCTGCTGTTGCTGCTGCTGCTCTTGTGTGTGAACTGCGCCGTGCAACTATTTAACGACGACTGAATGTGGCAATTATGTATCTAGATACATTTCGGCCAAACGCAGACACTGTCTCTGCCGCTATGTGTGTTTGTGTATGTGTGTGTGTGCGGGGGTTGCTAAACGAGGAACGAGAACGAACCATCATAAAACATATTACTATAATTACAATTATGGTGCGCAGAGAGATACGGATGCGAGCTATACTATATCCACACACAGATAGAGATAGATAGATACACACAGTTGCCGCGCACGTGAACATAACGCACGGCAATAAAACACAAATTTTCATATGCATTACGGCTTAATTGTATCTCGTTGAACGTGCTTTCGGGAGTGTTGTGTGTTTGAATGCGAGAAGCGCTCATAAATTTCGGCTGGGGGGCCCCGAGCATAGCAACATGTTGCTAGCGTCATTCGTGGCGTATCTTTGAGTTTTGAGTTCTTTCGAGTGAGAACGGAACGAAGCGAACGGCTGGCTGTGTGGTGCTGTATGATGGCTCCCTCAGCTCGTTGTTGGCATGATTATTAAATGCTGAATGTGTTTTATTGCTTTGATTGTTGCTGCCTGCCTGGGCGCAGCGTCTCAGTTTATCCGCGGTACACCGAGCGAAATGGTTCGGGTTTTTAAGGGAAATATTAATTTTTAAAACCTATAATTTGGGCATCAATTTCCTTTATAAATTCATTGTAATCACTATTGATAAATGTTTTTTTAAAACGCTTTCTGATAGAGTGATTTAACGATTTGTGTTTTGGGTACTGATGATACAGTTTGAGTCCTTTCCTTTCAAAAAACTCCCTATAAATCTTAGGTTCTTCAAAAGAGTCCTAAGTTAGGCTTCCCTTTAAAGACAATATTCCCTTTAATACCTAAAATATGTTCCTTTTAAAATATGTTAAAATATGAATTGCTTCTTAATTAAATTTCTTTGGCGTCTTGAGGGACTGCTTGCTTGTCAGAAGTACTATCTATTTAAAATCTGATTTAGTATCTTATTTTTATGCACACTCAAAAGTTATTCAATACCACTTTGTTCTTTTATTAAGACTTTTTCAAAGTAAAATTAGTATTTATCATAAAAAATCAGCATATACTTTCAGTGTATATCTTTTGCATTGCAAATTGCCGACGTTCGCTGGCTGTGTGAGTTTGTTTTTAATTCTCTATAATTGAGTTATATGTACATACTTTAATAAGTTGGCGGCGGATGCTGCTGCTGCTGCTGCTGCTTTCGAGGAGTTCATGTTGCTGCCGTGCTGCTGCTGAAGCTGCTGCTGCTGCTCTGTTGCTGCTTGACGATGTTGTGTGTTGCGACGGCGTTTAGCGCTAATTAATGCTGAGCCAACGGCTTTTCAATGGTTTTTATTGCTTTCGGCCTTTCGGTTCGCTGGCTTTGTCTTTCTCCTCTTAATTGCTCACCGAGATTTATTATTTGATTAATTATTGAGATTTCGTTGCCATATCCACCGCTCTCTCTCCCGCTCGTTCACATTTTGAACGGAGTCTGAACGACCACGAGCCACCCCGGCAGCCTCTTTCCAATTTCTTTAAAAGCTTTTTTTTGCTTTTGCTTTTGCTTTGGCTGTTGCTCTTGCCGTTTGCCGTTGTTGGCAATAATTGGTGTATAATTTCATTTCCTGAGAACGTCGCTTTGGGTCACCGCACACACAAAAGCCATTCATTGTCTTTGCAGGAATGTGTCGTAATTCAATTTGTTGTTAGTCAGCAACGTGAGTGTGTGCGTGCCTTATTTTTATTACTTTTTTTTTTCATTTTTTTTTAATAATTATAAGTTATACGAAGAGGGGCGACAGCTCAATTAGCTATAAGGGTGCGATTATTAATGGGGCGATGTTATGCTTTTGATAAGGCCAATTACTCATGGCCATGAATGTTTGATTGCCGTTTATTTTTAGGTTATCGCGAATTCTATATTCGCGAATGATTAATTTTGGATTCAATTGGTGAAGCGAATGAAATTCCAGTGATTACCATAAAATACAGCTGATGAAATTACAGATTATATATTTAGGGAGGTTTATTAAAGGTAGGAAATATACATATTTAAGAAAATGTAATGGGTGTAAAAATCATAAATAGTGAAGTCTAAGTTATATTGCTTATCTTCTTTATTTGGAATTAATAATTGGTTAGTTTTAAAACGAAAAGAAATAATGTGTAAGCAACGAATTACTTAAATTTATTAATTTCTCCATATTAGATCTTTACTAAAATTATAAAATAATTTGAATATTTATCTGAGAATCTAACAATTGATTTTAATTTCTATTAAATTAAAAATTTAATTCTTTAAGCCATAGCTGAACATAAAAATTATTTATAAGAGTTGGTCCATCAAATATAATCACTTTATGCTATTCCTAGCTTGCGACCGAAGATAACAATCTTTAATTAGGAAATTTTTCGGTTTTCTGAATTTTTGTTTGCTGTTTTTATGTTGTTGTTCTTTTCCCGGGAACTTAATCTGCTGGCGGTCAGATGAACCCAATGAACTCTTATTCGCGTTTCGATTGCCGGAGCAACAGTTTAAGCCCCCAGCATCATCATTAGGGCATCCAATGGCAGCAACAATAGGAGTCGCCTCAGCGCTACAGAAACACACACACACACACAGCAACTGAAACGGCGGCAATAACAATGGCCAAGCTGTGAGTGCCCTGATTGCTCATTTAAATTGTACGGGCTGCAAATTGAATTGAATTGAGGAGGATTCGCACAGACACACACACACACACATACTCAAAAAGGGATTGAAAAAAAGGGCGGGCAGTATGCTAAAAATAACTGCGAAAATATGAAACAAGAAATAACATCAACAAGATGCTGATGCTGCTGCTGCTGCTGCAGCACAAAACGAAGATGAAGCAATTTAGATACACTTGAATAGAAGCGAGATGAGCGAGAGAAGGGAGCAAGGAGGAAACGACGTGGAAGTCACTTCAAATAAACACGGATGCACAGGGGAAAAAATTGGGAAACTATTATATTTTCCCAATAAAATGTAGACAAGAAGCACAATATATTGAAGGAAACTGAAGGTAGTTTTAATTTGTTTATATAATATTTTTTTAGAGCTTACAGACTATGTTTAAAAAATAATATCTGCTATATATTCTACGAACCTTCATGATAGATAGGCAATCTGTGATAACTAAGTTTATTATAACTCTACGTTTACCCAGGAAAACATAGTTTTCTAGCCTCTACCATTTAAATATCTTTTAAAATTAATAAAAACGCCACAAGTTTTTCTTAATAAATATCCCAAAAATACCTAAAAGAAATCCACTTGAGTTGTGTTTTTATCTCTGCATAAATGAAATCATGTTTTGAGGCTGCAATTCAAAACAAATTGTGCGTTGCATGGGGTGCGGATGATGCCGCTTCTCTGATGATGATGCCTTTACACTCAGATTTGCTGCCAGCTAGCACACACACGAAAATTGCCTTGCTTCCCAGCCAGCAAAAAAGAGAAGAGTTCACGGAAACACGAGCGTTCTGTTTTGTGATGTTTTGTTCTGTTTGTTTGATGATGTTGCTGATGGGATTTGAACCGACGCAACAACGCAACGTAACGCGATGACGACGACGACAACAACGAGAACGATGATGACGACGCAAACGGCAACGTTTCGGTCGTTAACGCAAAACGTCAATTTACAACTGCGAATGTGATTGTGATTGTGAATGCCCAACAGCGGCAAACAAGCTGGGCAACATCTCAAGCAGCCACAGCAACATGTTGCATGTTGGCTGTTCCGGTGTTGCAGCCGCTCTTGTTGTTGTCCTTAGTTCCCTTCGACTTCGTTGTGGCTGTTCTTGTTGTTGCTCGTGCCACGTTGCCTTGGCGAGTACAAGCAAATAAACTTATTATAAATATCTCCACTTAAGGAGACGCTGTGGGGGCCCATTTATGCTGCAGACACGACAGCAGCAGCAACAACAACAACAGCAGTGGCAGCAACAACAACAGCAACAACAGCAGCAGCAGCGGCAACATCAGCTGCAAATGCGCACACGCAAAGCTGAAATTGCTCTCACAAATACACTGGAAGAAATGTGAGTGAAGAGAGGGAATTGAGGAAAAACACTGGCCTACATGCATCTAAAACGGTTACCTCAAAAGGTACATTGCGTCACGTTTTTGGCTTTAAAAAATTGCCATCCCAAAAGTATTTTTAATAATATGTTTAAAGAAACATTTATTTACTGTTTCATTTATATGCAGAAATCATTTACATCACGTTATGTTTTTAAAAAGGTAAACGATTAGGGGTCTAAAAATTTGTACTCGGCAAAGTTTTGAGAAAATTGATACATTTCTAAAACATTTTGGGAATAGATTTATTTACTGGAAAATTAACTTTGATTTATGTAATCAATTTCTCTTTTCTTTACATAAATAAACTTTTAAACACATACTTTGTTATGAATACTCAACTGGGCTCTAAAATATTTTATCACGTTTATATGAAAATATATGTTATAGAAACTTATATAAACTAAGCCATAAAAGCTTAATAGTGTTATATCTAAGTAAAAACTTTGTAAACACACTCATGTTGTCATTTTATTCCCAAATAATAAACCTATAGATTTGCTGATCAGTGTAAGGATGGCAACAAAAGCATTAAATGATGACGACAACATTGCGCTTAATGGACTGCCGCCTTTGCGTCTCAATTCAAAAGTGCATTTATCTTCGGTCCCTTAGTCTTTCTCTCTCTCGCACCATCTCCCTCTCACTCTCTCTCTCTTACTCTGCACTTAAGCTCTCTCCCTCTCAGAATATCCCTGGCTCTGTCTAATAGCCTGTTTGCTCTTGGCTTGCGTTATAAATCCATTATAATAAAATCATTTTGTTGTTTTATTAGCTTGGCAACATGTTGCCAGCTGACTTCTGCTACTCTCGCTCTCTCTCTCTCTCTCTCTCTCTCTGTGGGGCAAAGTCAAGTGGCCTGGCAACATGTTGCTCGGCTCATAAATATTGCAAGTGTTTTCAATTAGCTCACATTCTGTGACTTTCATATTAAATGAGAGCGCGCCTGCTCGCTCATGAACACTGCTAGAAAATAAGGCTGCGAAATTGAATAGGAATTTACGAAATTTACTAGAGAAGGGTTAACAAGGGTAACGCGATTTTAATTACAGGGTTTAGGGAAATGTCAGAGAACACTTTAAATAATTGAGAAAATGTTTGTGAAAATATTTTCACTAGCTTTTAATTATTATAATAATTATTTTTAATTTAATTTATTTTTTTATATATTTACAAAGTTAAAGAAATTTTTTTAATTGTTTAAAAGATATATATTTTTTTTAAATTGAATTAATAATTTGTTTTATCCAATTAAGGACACACCCTTTTAAAGTCAGAGTTTTTTTTTTTGAACAATGAAATTAATTTTAGTTTTACGTCAAGATTTGCTTCCTTTTTATTTGAAAGAATCGGCGTTAATTATTTTCCTGAGATTTCCATATTTTCTTTTAAAGTTTTGTTCAATATTTCCATGTGTTCGCTCTGTATTTTTTCCAGTGCATTTGTTTGTAAGTGTGGGTGGGTGGTGGTGTGCTGGAGTTGATTCCAATTATAAATTGCATGGCGCATGTGGTGCAATTAAAAACGAAACAAAAACACGAGAATAAACTGCTTTTGCGAGGGAAAAAAAGGTCAAAGTTTTTGAGGTCAGGCAAATGGCAAAAAGGAGCTAGCTGAGCTCAGCCTTGCAATCAACGCACTTCCGCAGCGCAGCTAGTTTTGCACCAATTTCCCCCACTTTTCCCTGGGTTTTCCCACCCAGAAAATGTCGTTGTATCCATTTAGATGGGAGAGCGACTGAGTGAGTGTGTGTGATGGGTGATGTGTGATGGGGATACGATTCTGATTCCCATTCTGTGCTTGTGAAAGCAATTTCCGCTCGTGTCCGCAATTAAAAAGCAATATCATCTGGAGTCGACGTAAACACAAAATGGAATTGAATTTTTATGATGTGTGTTTGTTAAATGGTTGCATAAAAGCCAAATATTCCAGACAGGCTGCAAATGCAGATTGGCATAAAGATACAGATACAGTTATCGTTACACTGCTATTTGGCAATTTCGACTGCATTCAAAAGTCACAGGCGCCCAGCTAAAATTGTTTCCGATTTTGTGTTTGCCCATAAATGTACATATATCTCGGCAAACAAACAAGAAAACGACAGCAAAAAAATAAAAGTAGAATCGATGCTGAAAGAAATTGAAATAAATGGAAATAAAATGAAAATGCATTGGCAAAGAGGGTTTGTGCCACTCTCACCGCCTGGGTGGTCTGCCCCCCTTGCAACTCTTTTGCTCGCTTTTCCTTGCCCAACTCTGCTTCCTTTTTTAGTTATTTTCCTTGTCTGCTGATGCCTGACTGTGTGTGTGAGTCCATGGCCATGTTTTTCATTAGCGTATTTATGGAATTTTTATGCGCTTTGCGACATTTAAAATGTGTGAAATATGCATGAAGACCCGAGCTCTGGGCTAAATGTATTTTTACCAAATTAAATTCCTCTTCAAAAGAGTGATCTAGGGTGTCAATTTGATTGCAGGACGAACGCTACGATGAGCAACATGAATTTCTATTAGACTTAATTGGGGTTGATGGGACATCGAAAGGGATTTATGCTTGTACAGTGGTTAATAAAAGGTGTTAAACTGTGGTCTTAATTTCCATTTTATTCAATTAAAGTAATTTGATTATATTTAAATTGTATTTGTAAATGTGTGTTGTGATATTTTACATATTCTATATAGCACTAATCTATCATGAGCAAGGCTGTTGAATAAAATCTAAAAAATTATTATGAAAATTCGTTTATTTAAAAAGGAAAATTAATTTATTTTTTTTTTATAAAATGTTCGTAAAATAAATAATAAAAGAACTTAAAATCTTGGAATATTTCATCAGTTTAATTTTTATAAATTCCTCCTATATAAGTCATAACAAAATCCTACTTGAAATTTCTGTAAGCGACAAACTGGACTTTAAGCACTTTCTCCTCCTTTAATCAAGGCCTCTTAATTTTATTCTCTTTGACCTCTGGAAAAAAAACTGTCCTCACACCCCACAAATTATGGCAGAAATGCTTCAACAATGGTTCAACTCGTTCAACCCTGTTAACCCGCTCATTAAAAGTCGCTCAAACCCTCACGCGACCATAGCCAGCAGAAAGAATAAAGGTCTTGTCATTTTTGCATAAATGTTCACTCAATAAAATGTCATAATTAAAAAGTATTTCCTTTGTTGTTGCTGCCGATGCTGTTGCTGCTGCTGCTGCTGCTGCTGCCGTTGCTGTTGCTGCCTTGAATGACCTTAATTGCTGCTGAACGTGTGGCAGCGATTCGAATGTGCTCCATGCCATTGTGCCTGTGTGTGTGTGTGTGTGTGTGGAGACGTTGTGCTGCAACTGTCAAATGAATAAAATTAAGTGTAGCACTGACTCCGGACTCCAGACTGTGGAGTCTGCAACTGCTGCTGTTGCTGTTGCTGCCGTGGAAGAGAGCAACATCAACTGCTGGCAGGATATGTTGTTGCACTAATTGAATGTGGCATGCTGCAGCGGCAGCTTCAGCATCACCACCACCGCAGTTTGCAACAGTATCTGTGTCTGCCTCAGTGCTGGCAAAAATTTAATTTTAACTTAATAATTTTAGTTTTTTTAGGAAAAGATTTGTGGGGGAAATTTTACTCATATTAAAAAAAAAGGTTAAGTAATCTTATGGAAATATTCTAGTAGTTTTTTAATCGTGGTGGTTTTGCTTAAAGAATATTTTTTTGTATTCAATTTCAACCATTTTAATTTTTTTAGTAATTAATTACTTCTTTTATAAATTTTTTTCTTCATCTAACATAAATTTATTAAAAAAACAAGATAAGAACGGTTCATATTTTTAAGCTTCCATATTAGTAAAAAGTGCTTTCTTACAATAATTTATTTTCCTTTGAAGTAACTTGATGACATCACTGATTTTTGGCCATATCTCTGTGTCGGTGAGTGGCACACAAGTAGCTTCATTTTGCGTCACAATTCGCATTCGCATTCACAGTCGGTTTCGGATTCGCATTTTAAGTGCAATGGCACACACACAGATTGCAATTGCCGGCGATGCTGTTGCTTTTGCTTCTGCTTTTGTTGTTGCTGCTGTTGCCTTTGCTCCGACTGTTGACATGGCAATGCAATAAAAGTTTGTGCCTCAGCTCAGCAATTTCAGTGGCAGCAACAGCAACAGCAACAGCAACGGCAAAAGGCAGCCGGCAGATGGCAATTGTTTCCCATTATTGCTAATGCTGATGATTAAGAGCGACTGAGCGCCAGCTTTTGGGGCCCGGAGGAGCTCCCAGCTCCCAGCTCCCAGCTTCCGAATACGAATACGATTGCGAATACGAGTACGAACACCGCTCCGTACCTCCTCCAAACCACAGAAAAGCCATTCGCCCAACGGCAGATTAAAATGTGTTAATGGCCCGGCCAGCCATCTGTCCATCTCTCTCCCTCACTCAGAGACAGAGACGGAGCGAGGCGGAATCACAAATTGCCATCAATTAAGATCGCAAAATGCCAGCTGAATCACCCAGAGAATTCACTGTCGCATCGTTTTTGGGGCCATCTCTCGTTGTTGTTGAGTATTTTGCGGGCTCTCGAATGAAATATGCAAATCAATTGTGGCCTATGCAAAATTCATCAGATTTATGAGAATATTATGGAGCGTTCAAATATTAATTTGCTGAATTTATGATTTGACCTTTATTTTTTAAATATTATTAACTTTGATTTATATTCAGGAATTAATTGTATCAATATTTAATTGTTATATTTTTTTAGTTGAAAAATGATACGTTAAAAAATTAATTACTCTAACCAATAAAAAGTCACTTCAAAAAATTCACCAAAAAAATGTACCACTATAAACTCACCAATATAAATGATTTAATATACATACATACATACATCAATATCAGCTCAACAATATACAATAAAAGTTTACTAACATTGGTTCATCAATAAACATTCGACAACAAACATTCACCAATATAAATCCACCAATAGCTCTATCAAATTCAGTGAACTAAATTTACTAATTACATTCACCGATATGAATATAAATATATAAAAAAAACATGTATATTCTTTCACCAATACAAATTCAACAATATGTATTCCAACAGTATAAATTCAACAACATAATTACCCGATGAATTATGTATTACGAATTCACCAGTAATTCATGATTTCACCTAAAAATGTACCATAATCTCTGGGATGAACTCCAGAAACAAAATGAAAACATATTCGTGAAAATACAATTTAAAATTATCCAATAAATTTATGCCACAAGAATGGCATAGATTTTCCAAACAAAAATACGTCAATAAACTGAAAAACATTTATTTACTAAATGAATGAATGGATAAATTCCATTAAACCTTAATTCTCAGATCATATTTGCCTTTATTCAAATTTATTTTTCTACGAAAACAAATAAAATTTTAAAGTTTTTATGGAAAAGTGTTGTCCAAATTAAGAAAGCATTTTCTCAAGTTCTTTGTCACTCTTGATTTGCTGAAAGCATGCTAAAAAGTCGAAGCAGATGCCATTTATGCCAGGTATTTACTAAAATATGTATGAAAATTAAGAAGTTCGGATGAAAAATAAAACTCGGCATGTGTGTGCGTGTGTCTTTCTGTGTTTTTGCTATGCTTTGCTGTTGCTGGTGTTCGGCATTCTCTCTGGCTGAATGCCTTTCTGATTGTCTGTGGTGGCGTTTGGTCTGTTTGTTTAACCGGCAATGGCAATGGCAATAGCAACAAAGGCAACAAAGAGCAACAAGACTTGGGACAAGCCAATAGACCTTCCTTCCTTCAATTCCCTGCAAGCAGCTCATAGGCCTGTTTATACGAGTTTTGTCTGTCTTGTGTCTGGTCCTGTCCCCTTCTCTGGGCATACTCTGTGTGTGCACTGTGTGCTGCTTGCTGTTGCCTGTTTACAGGAAATTCCATCAAATTTCTGCCGGTTGTCGGTGCAGTCAAATGAATAATATAGTACCGTGGAATTAGGTTATTACACTGAAATAAAATGCCAAAAGGAAGTGTTTTGATTAACTGCATTTTTTTGTGCTGGTCTAGAGAATAATACCTACTTATCCTTGATTCTTGAAGAAATGAGGAAGCTGCATTTCTCACTCCTTACTGAAGGTGAAAGGAAGGTGTGATTATTTAGAATAAACTCTGAGCAGATGTTGCCATGGCTCCCAAGTAGCTGTTGCCGTTGCCAACTAGCAAATACAAATCGCTCGTTTGTATTTAGACAGCCGACTTGCAGGGGGTTAGGGAGTGGGTCTTGTCTGCTGCATGCACACGCCCACCCACGCTTCTTATGTCGAAAAGTATCTTTAACTGATGCTCAGTTTGCCATTCTGGCGGATGTTGCTGCTGCTCCTGCTGCTGCTGTTTATGTTGCTGGCGTACTTGGACTTTATTTTCCAACAATTTGTGTATGTGTGCAATATGTGCTGCCGGGTGCCGGGGCCATAAGAGCCTTGGTAATGGCACAGTCACAGTCCCAGACATTTCCTCCTCCTCACAAACGACAAGAAAAAAAAATAATAGTAGACCCCCGCCCATATTCTCCATGGGCAGCACAAGCAGCAGCAAAAGTCAAGGTATTTTACTTGTGAATTGTTTGTAAGTGGAAAAGTTTCTGCACACGTTTCCCCATAAATACAACAGAATAAAAACGAAATATGTAAGTCAGTCAGCGTCATACAGAAGCTTAGATACTCTAGGTAGGGTATTACATGAAAACAATAAGAGATTACACAGGAAAAAACTTATAAAGGTTTTATTTTTGTTTTTATGTTATGGCCATTGTGTCAGAAAATATTACTAATTGAACTTAATGATGTGATTTAACCTCAATTAAGATTTGATCATTAATTAAAATTGTAATTTAAATTCCAGCAGCCTTTTAAGACATTAAAGTTTCTTTTTTAAGTGCACAAATAAGTAATTTCACACAGAAATATCAAGAAAAGATTATAGTTTTATTTTCTTCGAAAAATGTACGTATATTTGCTTATTTTTCTGCGTACAATCACTCTATTTTCTAAGCATTGAAAATCCCCTTCAAGAGTATTTGAAGTTGTCGTCATTTTCATATTAAAGTTCTTGCGCTCTGCCGCGTTGCTGTAATTGTTTGTACGTAAACTTTGCTGAGTAGGCAAAATGCCGGGCAGTTTCTCCAAAAGGGGGAAAAGAGGGAGAGAGGAAGAGATTTCATGAGAATTCACAGTGACAATAATTAATGCGAACTTAAGTGTGTACATATATGTATAATTAAGGAGAAATTACAAGAATTGCCGCGACATTGAAATCATGCCAAGGCACATGTACATATGTTACATGAACTCGACCACTTTTTTTTTTACCGGGCTAAGTTTTGGGAGTCATGTGAGTTAAAAATCAATTACTCAACAGTGGCCAAGGTGGCGGAGAATTGGGTGGTTGTTGCAAAGGCCATAGATCAAAGACACCAAGGACAAGAGTGGATGATGAGGAGGGTGCCCATAGCGGCTGAGCATCAATCACATTTCGTGCATTCATTTGCCCGCCAGGGAAACAACCCCAAAAATACACAACTCTAACTTGAACTCCAACTCGGGACGAGACTCAAACAATGGCAGAAATGGGGAAAATGCCCTGCCACTCGATTGTCAGATTGTTGCACGTTCTGCGTTTCGGCGACGTGTGCGGCATTCGGTTGATTAATCAACCCTTGCTTGCAACATGCCATAATTACGTTTTAAATGCTGCTGCTTCGCCCCCCACTTTTGTTTAATTTTATTCCTGTGTATATAATGCTTTTAAATACCAGCCCCATGTAAATGCAACAATTAGGCGGACAAAGCTAGCCGAAAATCAATTCAATTCAATTCTATTCAATTCAATGCAATGCAATTCAATTAGAAGGCGCGCGGGCGTGGGGCTTTGGTATCTCGAATCGGATCGGATCGGTTCGACAAAAACAACATTGTTGCATGTGGCCAATACCATTTGCCACACCATTTACCATTTTGCAGAGCCAAATCACAGAGCGGCCAAAAAGCAAATGCGAAAGCTCAGCCTAAAAGCAGCCACAAAAAGTTATGGCAGTAGCAGCAGCTAACTCCACCCACACTTCCTGTCAGGGTCGCTCCACAAATTGCCAACACTAAACGAAAAATTGAGCTGGAATTATGTTATTTAAGTAGCAAGATTTTTATTAATCTCCTCTACAGAATGAAATGATCTTCAATTTATTAAAAAATAACCAAAACTACTTTGAGATCTTGTGCAAAATAATCAAAGCTGTTCGCCAGTATCTTCTTGAATCATTTAATATTAAGTACTAAGCCTTCTTGATGCGTTAGAAATTATCTAATAATTATCCTCCAATGACTAAAAACCTTCAAAAATTATTTTATATTTTATTTAATCAAATTATTTCTTTATTCATCTTATTTTGTAATAAATAAATTTAACTCTCAGTGATTTTGTTGCGGGCGTGGCACATAATAAAGCTGCCTGTCTGTTGCAATAATGGCCGTAAATTGCCAGCGCTTCTTGGGGGTTGCTGTTGGGTTGATGTTGCAATTGCAACACTGCAACAGAGCAACACAGCAGAAGCAGCAGCAGCAGCAGCAGCAGCAGCAGCAACTGCAACTGACTGCACCATATATTTGTATATGGAATGCAAAGTGTGCGTGTGTATCTTTGTGCCGCCTGCGGTATGTGAAGCACATTTAGGAAATTAAATACGTTTACCTTCACTCTGTGAATGTGTCCCCCATTCCGTAGGAAAATGCCCATCCCTGAGGCCGATGACGCCGCCACCCACAATTTATAAGCCTTTTGGCTACATTTTGTGGCTTTGATTGCAATTATCTTTTGCATTTTGTATTTATTTGCTACACTTTGGGCAATTGTCCGTTTCGGGCGGCCTTTGTCTACTCTGGCTACCAGCTGCCACCCGTGCGTTGTGGCCATTGTCAGTGGCCAATTGGCATCCATACGTGTGTGTGCCCTATAAATCCTTTGTTTTCGATGCCCAAAATGGGAGGAGCAGTAGGAGAGCGCCATGTGCGGCTTCCAATTTGAAGTTTATTAATTGTCAATTTCATGAATTTTTTGGTAGCCTTCAGGCAACCAAATCAAAATCAAAAACTTTGATTTGTGTGTGAGTACAGAGTGCAAAAGTGAGTCTTTATTTGATCTGTAAATGCTTTATTAACAGCAACGATGCCTGTAAGGCTTAAGTTAAGAGGTATTCGCCAAGATGAAGATTTCTTTACTAACTTGAAATATATTTTGTAGTAATAAAACATTAAGATATCATACTTGAGCTTCTTGTTTTTGTTTATTGGGTAATATATAGAATCCACAACTATTTTCCAACCTGTAAGTAAATTAAGCAGAGGTGGCAGCTAAGATAATATCCCTTTTTGGTGAGTTGAGAAAAAATTCAGTGAAGTCCGGATAGTTCGCAAATTAGTTCAAGTCATTACAAGTCAACGAAGAGTTTTTCTGAGTTACCATTAGCTTTCGGAACCCAGGAGTTTTTTTTTTATATGTTATTTTGGCATCAAACCTTGGAGCAATATCTATGAATTTCAGGAGTAGATCAATAGTCTCCGATCGATTTTTATGACATAATTTGCTTTACCTGATGTAAGAATCCCTTGTGGCTTCTCTTGTGTGCTTGATTCCTACACATATCCCGGCTTTGTAACTTCTTGGCTTCCTCGCACAGACCACGGCCAATTAGAATTGACCCCAACGATCTGGCAGACCCACGCCGTTGGGATAATTCTGACTGGTCATGTGCTCGGCGATGTAGTTGGCAAAGTACTCGCTCTGGTGCTCCTCGCTGACGGCCTGCATCGCCGCTCGCTTGGCATTGATCAAAAGCGTGGACATCTCCGATGGATACAGGTCGTCGAGATGCAATGTCTTTCTGGCCATGGTAAAGATGCTCCGCTTCTTACGTGGCCTCAAGGGTCGCGGCAGGCCGTCGTAGCCTTGAACCACCTGGATAACAGCAGGATCACGGGGCGCGTTATAGATTTGCCTTTGATTCCGCCTCAGCTCGTGCGGTTCATCATTGCCCGCATCTCCGGCCGCTGCATCGCCAATCTGTTGATTTTCGACCCCATCTCTTTCCTCGATGTCTAGATAACCCTCCATGGAAGTAGCCGAAAGCGTAAGTAAACTAAAACAAATAATACGACTCAAAAATAAAGTATATTTATGGTTATCTAATGAACGATACGATGTTTTGTGTTCTGTATTATGCTTTGTTTTGTTTTGATTTTGAGTTTGTTTAGATACTATTCTTAGCTTAATATAGTATTCTATGCCTACTTTTGAGTATAAAATAGAGCTGGATAATTTGTATTTTTCTTGAGAATTAATAAATCAAGTAAAATATAAACAATAATACTACATTTTTATAGATATATATTTTTTTTCGCTTTTTCGGATCCTCTTCCAAGATTAAAGGGATGACACTTAAATAAACTCTTTTTTGGGTTTGAGAAAAACTGCAGAGCGCTCTCTGAGTGTTTTTTTGTTCGCTACTGAGTGGAATTTATGAACATTGTTGTTTTGCTTGTACAGTGTAGGCAAATATAATAATCTTTTGGTTTTGTTTTCAATACTTAACTTAAAAGAATGGTATATTTCGAAATAGAACCGTTTATTTTTTTGTTTCTCTTTGGATTCAGGTTAATTAATATCGGAGAGAAACACTGCTAACCACTCTCAAAGTATTTTTTCGTTCGCTACCGAGTAAAATAAATTGTTGTTTCAGCTTTGCTTGTGCATTGCAGGCCAAGTGCGGAACGGCAAGCAGGAATCCTTGGGAGTCCCTCCTTTACAAAGCATGCTTTCTTAGCTTGAAATACCAATAATGAGCAGTTAAGGGATGTATTGATTCGAAACAAACATAATCTGAGTGAATTGTTATCATCGTGTAGTCCGAGTATAACTTGTCATTTCGCAAATCCCATTTGGGCTAAAGTTTTGCTGTTCGAAACACTCGATAAGATACAAATCGTGAGCGAGTATTTATGTGTGTGACTGTATCCATTGTCCATTAGAAGCAGTCATATCCATATCGGTACGGGGTTGGCAAATGGAGAAACGCTGTCTGACATTTGCTTGCCCCCAAGTCCCAGGCCCAGTTGCAGGCCCCCTTAAACCTCCCCTTCATGCGCCCCGAGTGATTGGACACATTTAGCCCTATTTACCCCAAGTCCCCCCCAACCCCAACCCCTTGGAGTCATCATTACAAGCCATTTAACGCGGCGTAATGTTGCCATCGAGTGGAGTCCACAGCTGCCAGCTTGTGTGCCTGTAATGGGGGCACATTACGAACTGTAAATGAGTTCATTACGGGCCTGCTCAATTAATAACTTTTCGAATTGCGTTTAAGCAATCGCATTTCGGAAATTGTTTGCCAGACAAATCACGAGACGGGCGCAAAAAGTTTTTCCCTATCCCCCACACCCCAGGAAAAGCGGGAAAACAGTACGACGGCAGGGAGGAATTAATGAAGTGGGGCAGCTGCTGCTGCTGCTGCTGCTGCTGCTGCTGCATCCAACAAGTTTGCCATTAGCAACATGTTGCCTTGCGCGTATATATGTGAGTGTCTGTGTTGGCAACATTTTGAGCGGCGCCGACGCAGATTGGGGCGCTCTCTTCCCCTCACACCTGCCTCCCCTCTCGCCCGCTCACTGACCTCTCTCTCGCCTACGGAACAATTTATTATGGCTTTGGGTCTATGACTGTGTGTAATCACATTGTTGCCATTTTCACTTCATTATTTTGCTTTAATACGAGCAAATTTTTGCTTTACTGCTGCACTGGAAAAAAAAATGTTTAACTTGTCAAGTATTTATTGTATTAATTTGTATATGTCACTTAGTTGGTTAGTTATTTTGTCCTGTAAAAATCTATCACAAGAGAGAAATATAAAATCGAAAGATGTTTTTTGTGTCTATTTTTCTTTTATATTACGAAGCATATCATATAATTTCTGTTTAACTGCAGGTTTTGTTTTTTATTCCCCAAGAATGTTTTTCAGTTTAAACCTGAGATTTAAAATAACAGTTAAACAAGTATTCTTGGATCAGTAAACATATAGTTTTAGTTTTTGTACCATCATGAGTTAATGTGTGCCTCTAAATAGGTATCCAGTTTTAATCTGAAATTGAATAAAATAGTTATAAAACCATTATTTAAAAAATAATTGTGTGTGTGTAGCTTTCGTTTTTATAACTCCAAAAGCATTATAAATATGCACGACGATGTGTAAATTTGGTTTTATAAACCCTAAGTGTGAAATTTTAATATTTAAGCTCTTGAGTTTTAACTCTTCTTAAATAATATCAAACATATATAAATAAAAATATATACCATAAGTATTTTCTGTATGATATCCAGTAGTTCATTATTACCTGTAGATTTTCTCTCGGTACGTGTGTGTGTGTGTGAGAGTTGCATCCTTCGGCTTCTGTTTGCGTAAGTTTTTAGCTGGCCATCTCTCTCTGTCCATCTGTCTGCCTCTCTTTCAGTTGCGGGCCTGCTGGCTCTCTGTCGCTCTCCTTCGGCTCAGGACTGTTACAGTTGGTTAAGCAACGAGGCCAGGATGAGCTTCACCTCTCGTTTTTCGCTTCCCTTCTGCGCGTTATCAATGAAGAAGTGAACATGTCCCTCCTGCTCTATCGCTTCGGGGCGACCTTGCTTGTATGGGCGGGTGTGCTGCAATGGGTCCTGTGTGCGGCTCGGTGTGTGTGCGCTGGAGTGAGCTGTGTGCCAGAAGACAGTAATTATAATGCCATGTCCAGCGTTAATTGATTCAATGAAATATCTCCAGCATGGCTATTGTACCCGTGAAAACTTCTGGCCAAGGATACATACATACATATGTATACATGAAGGAGGTTATGTTTGTGTGTGGCTTATTAAAGCTCACGCCAATTTGAATTTGTCAGCCAATGCAAGTCAAGAGCTAAGAAATTTGGAAGTTTGGTTTTTATTTTACTTCTTTTATGGGGAATTAGTTATAGTTAAACGTTACCAATTAACATACTGGAGTAAGGAGGGGAATTAATGCTCATTAAGGTATTCGTTTTAAGATAAACAAGAAGAGTGTAGACACAAAGAACGTTTTAAAATTACCTAACACATTTTTTCCGTACGAAATATTACAGTTCGATTATTTGAGGAATCTAGAAAATAATATAATTGCAAAGAAAATATTAAAGTTTATCATTTATAATTATTTTATTATCAAAGCTCGTTCCGTTCCCAAGGTAACACGTCACAGCTAGAAAAAATCCATCTCCTTAAAAATCCTTATTCTGAGTAAAAAAAATGTAGCGAAACGGAAACTCTCTCGTTCGCAATTGCTTGTACTTTTCAGACAAAGCGTGGAAGAGAGCGTCAGACAGATAGAACACACACATAAGTGCAACATCTTTCCAAGAGGATAACGGTCTCAGGAGATCCAATGCTGCTCTCACACTCAATACATACTGAGATGTATTGTTAAATTAGTCTGGTATTTTGCAGACTTAAATTGAAATGGGACCCCCTCTTATGAGCTCCGTTTATTATTGATTCTGAAGTCCGTTCTACCTCCAATAATTTAATTAAACAATGAGAAGGCAAGCACACAACTCGGTTAGTTTTGATTCTCAAATAAACACCCCTGTACAAATAACACAAAGACATGTGACATTTGTTGTATAACTAATCGCCTCTTTTAAGGTTAGTTGCTGCTGGTGCCGTTAAACTAAATTCCCAAACAATGTGAAATCATAAGCCAAATATTAAGCTATTAAATCAGTTCATCAATATTTAAATACTCGCCTTACGCTTTTCCACCAGTCTCGACGAAGCATCGTCTCCATATTTATTTAACATTTAAACATCATTTTATTTTTTCCGCCAATATGGATTTGTACTAATTTCAGTAGCACCAAAGTAAGTCATTTGAAATGCCGAATTGTATTCTTGAATATGACTCAAAAAGTGCTTCGACGTTTGAGATGTCCCAAACATTAAAGAATACAATGGTTCGGGTGCAGATTCTAATGCTGGCCTTTTCACTTTGCAATTAGCAGTTTTGCAATAATTATGAATGACAAAATACCAATGATAGAAAAGGCAACATGACGAAATGTCATTTAGTGAAATCATTTATTGCAATAAAAGTAATAAGTGAAGAATCACTCGACCATTTTTGTGTAAACTTCACATAAAGCATCTGCTAAATAGTCCGAACAAAGCCTTAAGATTTAGTGTGTTTAGGTGAGCCCTTAATCAATTTGAGTTCTAAACTTCAGAAAAAACTCCACTTTTTTTTTTTTTTTATAGGTAAGGTTTAACATCAGTCAAATAATATACATTAAATTCTCTTCTTTTTCATTTTTATACCCTTGCAGGGTATTATAATTTCAGTCAGAAGTTTGCAACGCAGTGAATGAGTCATCTCCGACCCTATAAAGTATATATATTCTTGGTCCGCATCAACAGCCGAATCGATCTAGCCATGTCCGTCTGTCTGTCTGTCCGTCTGTCCGTTTCTACGCAAACTAATCCCTCAGTTTTGAAGCTATCTGAATAAATCTTTGTAGATAATCTTTTAAATACTCTTTTATACAGGCCAGAACGAGACGGATCGGTCAACAATATCATATAGCTGCTATACAATCAATCCCTAAATTTGAAGAATAAAATTATTACTTCATTGTTTTTTAACATATCTTTATCAACTATCCGTTATAAGCTTTATATATTATTTCAAAATTTTTGATTGAAATTTATAAAAATCGGACGACTATATCATATAGCTGTCATACAAACTATAGGAACGGTCGGGAAATTTTTAGAAAAAAAAATTACAAAAAATTATAACTCTTCTATTTTGAGATAGAAGCATTCTATATGGTTTCAGAATTTTGTTTTGGGTTTCATTAAAATCTGACGGCTATATCATATAGCTGCCATTCAAACTATCGGTAAATGTGGAGGTAAATTACATTTTACTTTACATGTACAAAATGTAAAGAATGTAAAACTGTAATAACAAAATGATTCTGAAAATAATTAATTTTTTAATATATAGATTATTATTTATTATATATATTATATGTTATATATATATATAACAATAATAATATATTGGACTCTGAAAGGGTATAAAAATTTCGGGGTGCCGATATATTCTCAAATAAACCCCACTGTACAAATAATCATCGGCCGTGACAGATGTTGTATAACTAATGACCTCTTTTAAGGTGTTTCAATTAACTGCTGCTGGTGCCGTTAAACCAAATCCCCAAACAATGTGAAATCATAAACCAAATATTATGCTAATCAATCTATCAATATTTAAATACTTCCCTTGGGCTACTCCACCAGCCTCGACGATGACGACGACGACAGGGAGCAGCCAGCCAGCCAGCTGCCAGCTAATTAAATTGAATTATTATTGCATTTAATTATCGGCCATGCCCGGCATTCTATGGCCACATAAAATGTCAACTGCATTAGCATCATCATTATCGGGGCAGGGCAACACTTTCGGGCATCGGCATCCCAGCCGGAATCCCCAGCATCCCAGAGCTCCTGCCTCCTTTGATCTCTGCCTGCAGCGGCGTTGCGCTTGTTAAATTCAATATAGGCGAGCATAATTTTTATTTTTTGTCTGTTTTGTGGGGACATGGGCTGGGCGTGTGTGTATGTGTGTGCGTTTTCCTCTTGCTTTTATATTTTCGTGTTTAATTACTTTTGCGCTATTTTTAAGCTGTCTGCGGGCCGGCACAACATTCGAAACCAGGTCCCCATTCCCGTCCCCAAGTAATGACAGAGCAGGGACACAGTTGGAGAACCAGTCTCCCCAGTCCAATGCATTTTTACTAGGTGTTAATTTATTTTTAATTTTTATTATTCATCAGCGCTCTGGGATCGCTCTGGAAGGCGTCGCCATCAAAGAGCGCCACACAAAATACTCAGACGTAAGTGGATCACTTTGACTCACTGGGCATTTTATGGATTTTCATGGATCACTCAAGAAAGATTAAGATTTTTTATATGATATTGAAATATATCTTATTTATTACTTAGAAAATGATTCCGGTTACATAAGGGAGTAATTTCACTTGTATTAAGGTTGTAACATCTAAAAAATAGCAGTGACTAAGTCTATAAATTTAAATCTACGACATTAAATATATATTTCATCAGAAAACAGTAAATGAAAACTCCTAAACTAAATCAATTTTCATATCTTTTCATTTTCTTTTATATCAAAATTATATATTTATATAAAAAATTGTATACTTCGCTAAACAGCAACTGTCCGAGTCCGACACCCGAAAGCTTGCTGCCACTATAGTTTACCTTCCCATTTTTATTGTTTTTCTCTCTTCTTAAGTGGATCTTTCAAATAACCGAAATAACCTAAGGCCTCTCCGTCTCGCACCTCGCCAGAGCCCCAAAATATTCCATCATCATAACGCTGACGTTTCTATTGCCATGTGCCACTGCTCCGAGCCGAACCATACCATGCCCATCCACATTTTCAGTTCCATCTCCATGCCTTGGCCCCGGCCTGCTTGCACTCTCGCATGCAATTAATATCATTTTTATGTCCTAATGACATTCGCTGCGCTGCATTTCTCGTGCGTTTAGCGAGGGAGCCATCCCTTATATATTCCCCATGCCCGAAAAACATCATCGCTCAAAACGGCGTGGCAGGCACGAATCTTTCAAGTTGTAAAAACGCCATTAAATTGGCAGCGAAGTGCATGCCCGTCTGCCACAATGATGATGATCACTCACAGGGCAGAGGAGCTCCTAGCTAGAGTTTTTCGGCCATAAACCAACCGAGAGAGAAAAGAAAGAAGACTATGGGCATTGCGTAGGGCGCCGCCCCATTAAAAGGGGTCCGAGACCCTGGGCCACATTTAATTTACTTTATTGACTTTAATTAATTTGTATGTTTTTATTTCGATTTTAGTCAACAGAAAAATAAAAAGAATTTCGTTTCACGTTCGCTGGTTTACTTTTGCTGTAACATAAATATCATAAATATTTCGCTGCTGCCAGAGCTATAAAATATAAAGTAAAGTAATAAAGCTAAAAGTGTATAAATAAGTGTTGTAGAAAGCGACAGTGGGTGTATTCCATGCTGTGGTCTGCTACTGTTCCAGCAACGATTGGAATCTTAATGGTCAATAAAAGCTAATTAAATGTTTTTAATACAGCCGGAGCGAGCGGATTGAGATTGGTATTAAGATTGAGAGAATGATCGATCAAAACACTGGAAACTGTTGCATAAATCAACACTCCAAAATTATCGAGGAGATACAAAGATGTAGATTTGTGTGGGCGCCTTGAGGCATTTTGCGTGTCTCCCTTGGAGAAGCCCCTGGCAACGTCTTGGTTTTTCCTCCTTATAAAAAGTCTTCATTAAATAAGTTGGTAAACGTTTTTATACCCTTGCAGGTTATTATAATTTTAGTCAGAAGTTTGCAACTTAATGTCTTCTCCGACCTTATAAAGTATATATGTATATTCTTGATCAGCATCAACAGCGGAGTCGATCTAGCCATGTCCGTGTGTCTGTCCGTTTCTATGCAAACTAGTCCCTCAGTTTTGAAGCTATCTGAATGAAACTTCGCAGGAACGAGCCGGATCGGTCAAATATATCATATAGCTACCATAGGAAAGATTAATTAAGATTCGGTTATGAGCTTTATACATATATTGTTTCAGAATTTCGGATTTAATTGTTTAAAAATCAGACTACTATATTATATACGAACAATCAATAAATTTGTAGAAAAAAATTATAACTTTGTCATCTCTGAGATATGAGCATGTTGAAATATTTCAGAATTTCATTCTATGAAAATCTGGCGCTATGTTATATAGCTGTCATTGGAACGATTGGTAAATGCAGAGAAAAATGGAAAACTGTGAATGTAAACCTGTAATTGTAAAACTGTAAGAATAAAATGGATATTAAAGTATATACATATATATTTAATATATATAAGAAATGAATATCTTATTAATAACACAATTGCAATCTGCAAGGGTATACACATCTTAGCGTACTTTAGGGATTCCCTAGACTTTTCTTGGGGATTTCCTAGGGATTTCTCAGGGAGTCTTAATTTACACACTAACATACACATATTACCAGACCGATACTTACACAATACTGATAACTATACAACACCGATAAACGATACTTGTGTTAAGCCTTTCTTCTCTGAGAGAGGCATTCTGTCTAGTCTGCTTCTGCGGGGGAAATAAAAAGGACGTGTCTAAACCAAAATTATTAAAGTTCTTTTAGAGACTTGTACCACAAATATAATATCGAATGCATCAAAAATAAAAAAGGGGGGAGCACGAGAGGTTCTACCCAGCTCTTTTAGGTAATATTTTATTTTTATACCCTTGCCGAAGTTGGCTTTCTTCCTTGTTTTGTTATGTTTTTGCTTTCATTTATCAATTTTTTTTTGTAAACGCTATTGGTCAAGCTGATGCAACGGAACCAGTTGCTACCATCCTGACCAAATGTCTCCGATGCGCCAAAAATAAAGAGGCAACGATCAAAAAAAGGGGGAAAAAAGAGCAGAAAGAGGAGAAAAGAGAAGACAGCGTCGACGAATGTATTCTTTTAGATATTTAATTTTTATAATAAAAATAATAATAATAATAATGGCAATTTTCTGAACTGTTTAATTCAAATTGATCTCTATGATCTCTATCCATCCTAATGGGAAAAAAGCAGGTGGGGTTGTTACCTTGGTTAAAGATGGTATTAAACATATCTCCATGAACCCCATCTGCTTGGAGTACCTCCAATGCTCTCCCATTGTGTTGATCCCAGACAGTCATAAATGCGAGAAATACGGAAATGCTAGTTTAGCCAACAAAATAGTAATTGTGAGTCACAATTTGTGACATCTGTTTATTGTGCTAACATAACAACTTGGAGTAGTGAGCATTTCAAAAAATTATTCAACCATTTTGATACGAGCATTCCTGGCATGGAGACCAGATATATTCTCAGTGGTGATTGGAATGCCCATCATCAGTGGTGGGGCAGTATTAGGTCTTGTCCTAGAGGTAGAGCGTTAATGGAGGCGGTACACGGAACACGCAAAATTAATATTTTAGCCACTGGCGAAGCCACCCACTACCCGTACAGTGCAAATAGGAAACCCTCGGCCATTGATTTTGCTGTTTATAGCGGTCTGTCCCCTGAATGTGTCAGCATAAAAGCCACAAATGACCTGTGCTCTGACCATTTGCCTTTTATTATATCGCTCAGATTGGGTAAGGTGGACTCTATGAACTACAACTCAAGGAGGAAAAACAGCAAAAGAATCCACACACCCAGAACAAAATTCGAGGCTTACGAGTTCAGGCGGCTACTTAACGACCACATACAACTCTGCTATTTCAGAGCTAATTACTTTATATAATACACTTTATTTATATTTAATAATTTTTTCTTTCATAATTTGTGCGAATAATTATTGTTATTTTAAGTTTTTACAAAATAAGTTTTTTTTTTTCAAGCAAGGCCAAGCCTTTCCATTAACTCAGATAACTTACCGCTTCATAATGTTTACTCTTTTAACCGTCTGCATTTTTTCATATTTGACATATTTCTATAAAAGTCTTAAGGATCAATTATTTTACAACAATTTAGCAATGGAGTTTTAGCTTATTATAAAAAACAAAAGGGCTTAACAAATTTCATTCTTATGTAATGATAACCACATTTATTGCACTCGTAATTCGGTGAGACTTCCCTTAGTAATTTTCCTTTCAGTGGCCTGTCAGTTTCCCTTGCTCTTCGTCATTCTTCTGCTGCTCGGAACCGCCTGCATCTCTTTAGCATCGACGTCGAGTACGACGTTCCGTGCTGACTTCTTGGCTGCCGATTTGAGTGCCTCTCTCTCTGTCTGGGCTCCACTTGCGTGGCTTTTCCGCTTTTCCCCCGTTAGCATACGATTTTCGTCCCGATTTTCCCCCGTTTGGTCACCCCACTCGCTGCTGGCTCTTCGTCAAACACAACAAATCGTTTTCATTGCCGGGCAAAAGCATTTTCAAAATTGATGCGGTGTCTGCGTTTAGGTGGAAAATTGAATTTTCATTTTCATTTCGCTCTGGCTCTGTCGTCGTTGCCGTCGTCTGTCGTAATGCTTGATGGCGTTGGCGATGGCGCTGGCGATGCTTGGGGTGTGTTAACTTAAATTTGATGAGGTTGAGGTATTTAAATAAATTGTTGCATGCGTTCTGTTTGACATTTTGTTATTTTGGCCGTTGATTGGTGGTGCTCGCTGGCCCCTTAGGGGGAAGAAAAAGGGAAATGTCACCCGCAGTCACCCGATTATATTTTCTGTATTATGATTATGTTTTCTGGGATGTGTGTCTTTTAAGTGGCACCATTTTATGTGCACCTGCTGGGAAGAAGAGCAAATTTTATATATTCTTAGTGCCGTTAAAAAATATACTTGATATTTCTTATTATTAAATTGGTAATATACTTTGCTTGGAATTTATTTACAAGTTAAGTTAGTTAATGATATTTTCTGCTTTGATTGCTTATTTTCACTAAAACAGAACCTTAAATACTTCTTCCAACTAGTTTACATTTACATTAAATTTACATTTTTGAACAAACTCTAGACAAAGCGATTAGCTTACCTATTAGGTTTTATGGTCACCACTGGTTAGAAAAATCGAACAGAGGGCCTCTCTTTATCAAGAGTATCGATTACTCGCAGCCTGTTTAACTACCCATTAACCCGTCTGATAAATCTTAAATCAATTATAAAAGCGTTTGAAAGAATCTCGCATCTTGGCTAAATTATAAATTATCTGAGCGCCGCCAGACAAGAGCCCATCAGAGTCGGCGTCTTGTGACTCAATCAAATGGGCCAGACATTCCTAATTGCAGTTGGGAAGAGGCCAGTGTGGGCGGGGCTGCTTCATTAGGTTATCTGAACTGTGAGTGGGGAGGGGGGGGGGACAGTAAATAGAGTCATCAGCAGTCGATAAACGTTATCGGATCATCACATTTATATTGCTGCTGATTAATGAAGGGCGAAGGCGAACGCGAAAGCGGACGCAACTCTTGGAACGTCAACTGCCGTCGGCTGTGTCGTTCATTTAATTGCTGCTGCCTCTCGCTCTCTCTCTCTCTCTCTTTCTGTCAAAGACACAAAGCTGTAAATAAGTCAAAGAAGCGGGGAACAGGAGCAGTTAGCAGTTGATTTCATCCTTAAGCTGCACTTGGAATAATATATATATACATGGGGTTATTATTTTTTAACAATATTTATAAGTAGGGCTGTTCTGAAGCCTTAGTATAGGGCTATATATATATATATATATATATATATAATTATTACACATTTCTTGGTATTATTTATTATAAGTTTTGACCTTATAAAGTTTTTTTTTTAAAGTGTTTGCAATTTCCGCTACTAACCAGACAGCAACTGTTACCGACGGGCTAAGTTGCCTCCTGTTGCTCCTGAGTATGATGGTATCTCGGTCCCATTGTCCCTCTCTGGCCCGCTGTTTTTTGCACTGCCTGTCGGCACTTAAACGGCTGGCTGCAACATTCTTTGCTGACAACGCAGTAATTAAAATTCAATTGCAATTAAAAGTGCGCACGCAAAACGGGGCAACGACAAACAAAATGAAGGCCGCGAGGGAGATGCAGCAGAAGAGCTGCCAAGAAAATGGCAAAGTATAAAAGTGCGATCGAGTATCGCGTCTTATAGCAAGGAAATCGACTATAGGTTTATCCTACATAAGCAAGGGAATATATGTATTTCTCTACAAATTCCTTAAACGAAAATATTTAAATGAAATATTTTATTTTTGGTGCTATATTTATGTTTAATTATTATCTATTATTTTTTTTTCGGTAAATTTATTTATATTTTAACAATAAATTTATAAAAATATATATATATATATAAAAAAAATGAATAAATAATTATGAAAAAATTAAACTTGAATTAAATTAAAATTTGTCTTAGCTATTAAACAAATTTTAATGTAAATTTTAAAATTATCTAAATTTTAAGATTAATTGTTAATTGTAATCAAATTGTAAATGACTAAAAAGTTCAAGTAGGGAGATATTGAACAATGAGCGAATTTTGTAGCTCTACCTTGTAGCGCTATAAATAAATAAATTTATAAATACAACTTTATTTAATTATATATTCTACATAAATTTCATTACCTTAAATTATACATAATTTCTTTTATAAATTTTTTTGAAATGATTGTTTTAAAACTTATATAACTTAAGAACATTCTTATATATTGTATATAATTCTTACCGCTAATATACTTCCCAATCCCTGCTAAGACACGGTATTGAAATTTGTCGCAACGCCAACTTTTAGCCCCCTTTGGATTGTCAATTGCCTCCATTGGTGGCCTGCCTGGCCCTGCCATGTCATCGTCTTTTGCCATCTCCGCGTCTTCCAAAGCTCAACTCTCCTCTGTCTTCTGTCCTCTCTCCTTCATGTCTCATCCTCTGTTCTCGGCCCTCCTGTATCCAGTTTCGCTTTTTCAGCGCCTTTTCCGCGAGCGCATTCTTGCGTAGGCGTTTGACGTGCTGCTGATTAGCCGGCAACTCTCAGTTCTTATTTAGCATTTTGCATTGTGAATAATAGACAAGAAAAGAAGCTTACTTCGGCATGCCGATGTTTGTATACCCTTGCAGATTGCTATTGGAGCATTAATATTCTATCCATATTTTACGAATTGTACAGTTTTACATTGTCTTTTTTTTTAATTTTCTTACATTTACAGTTGTAACTTTTCGTTTACCTTAAGCCATATTTCCTATGGCAGCTGTATAATACAGTTGTCCAATCTTTATGAAATTAAAATCAAAATTCTAAAATAATACAAAATGCTCATATCTCAGAGTAGATAAAAATATGTTGAAAACTGGCAAATATATAAATTTTTTTTTAAATGTTTTAAAAGTCGTTCGATTTGCATAAGTTTTGATCAAATATCAAAAAAATTCACAAAACACACAAATCTCAGAGTACATGAAAATATTTTGAAAAAACGGCTCAATTATAATATATTTTGTAAAAATTTTCCAAAGGTTGTTATGGCAGCTACATATATGATATAGTTGTTCGATCCGCCCCATTCTGACTTATATAGTAGTGAGAGCATAAAAAGGACTATCGGCAATGTTTCATTCAGATAGCTTTAAATCTAAGAAACTACCTTGCGTAGAAACGGACAGACTGACATGGCTAGATCGACTCGGCTGTTGATCCTTATGAATAATATACACCCATTATAGAACGAAGGATATAAAACAACGAATTTTGCTAAAGAAAAAATTTAACGCTTTACAGATACTAAATACTTGTTTTTAAAATAAATGGACTCCTTATTTATATTGCATTTTATTTAAACTTGAGTTCAATTTGTAAACTATTTCCATACAGCTTTCAGTGTACTTTACATTTTGTACTATCATTTTAAAGCTCTGTTTGTCTCTATTAATTCTCTCTGCTCAATTCTGATGCTCCTTTTTATGCTGCGTTATCTTTGTCTATAATATTTTCACGATTTGGGCTTTACCGTTTCTTAGTAGAGCTTTGAGTGCTGCTATTTCTAATCTCTCAAAATTTATTCAAAGTCTTCAGCGTCTGCAGTTAAGTTGTGTTTTATTCGCGTTAATTTTATTAAATTGTCTTCGTGTTGTTAAATAATTTTTTTTAATTTTTGTGCTTATTATAAATTATTAAAAATAAAATGAAGCCGATTAAAAGTCACAACTCTGAGGATGAGAAGATGTCCGAGGATGAGGAAGCTGCATCGCCAGCGGCTTCTGAAGAAGATGAGGAGCTGGAAGAAGAGGAGGAGGAGGGGGAGGAGGAGAACGACGACGACAATAAGATGGCGGATGAGGAACACTCTGCTTCAGAAGATTCACTCGATGGGAATAAGTCATCCGACCGTCACCCCTATCCCACTCCGCCGCCCGATGCTGAATCCAAAATGGCGCCACTCGATCTCCTTGTCCAGTCCAAGACACAAGCTAAGTCGGTGTCTATGAAGAAGAAGGTACCCTTGATCACCTTAGCCATAATGGCCATCGAAAAGCTTAAGGAACGTTCCGGATCCTCGGTGAAGGCCATTATGAAATATCTCAAAGAAAATGGTCATCCGTGGGAGGATGAGAAACGGCAAATTCGGAACATGAACAAAGCTCTTAAGATGGGAGTGGCCAATGGTCAACTAGTGATGGTGAAGCGATCCTTCAAGCTGACCGAAGCCTCCAAGAAGGCCAGCACGGCCGTGGAGAAAATGAAGGCGAAAAAAGCAAAGCAGCTGGCCAAGGAAAAGGAAAAAGAAAAGCTAAAAAAGGCCAAGGCCGAGGAGAAGCAAAAGGAGAAGGCAGTGAAGAAGGCGGCTAAAAAGGCTGAAAAGAGTGAGAAAAAAGAAGCAACCAAAAAGGAGAAGCCAGCCAAGCCCTCTGAGAGGAAAACCAACCAGGTGAGGCTAGATTTTAACCACATTTCTAGCGATTTCCTATTAACTTTCTCTCTCTACAGGCTACCAAAAAAAAGAAGGCCGAGGACGGGTCCAAAGATGTTCTACCAAAGGCTAAGACCGCCGCCTCTGTTGCCGCCAGAGCTCTGCTGGATACGCCAACTAACGATGAAGAGCCAGCTAAAAAGACGACCAAAGCCAAGGCCAAGACCAGCTCCTCCGAGGCGGGAAAATTAAAGAAGCCGCGTAAATCCATCGGAACCCTGGCTCAGACCAAGACCTCTATGCCGAATGTAAAGGCGGTTAAGAAACTGGTGGCTGCCAAGTCTGTGGATACGCCAGATGACGGGGATGTTGGGGAATTATCTGACGCCCAGTTCACATCCACGCCCGCAGCACCTGCGAAGGGAAAGCGCAAGCGTAAAGTGTGATTTTTTTGAAATTGAAAATCGATTTTGTTTATTTGCTTACCATAAGTTTTTTGTTTTGGGTTTTTGTATAAATTTTATTATATTAATTTACATACAAGAAAATCCTGCAAAGGTTATAGAAAAACAAAGTGTTTTATTTATGTTCTTACTGCTTAGGGGCTTTTTTATTTGATTTAGATTAAAATTATAGATGCATTCAAGTTGTGGTAATGATAATTTACTGCTTAGTTTGCTTATTCTTTAATCCAAAAGCACCTTAAGTATTAATTTTTAAGGAAATTCCAACAATAAGTTAAAGTCAAAGCGATTAGCTTCACCATTTAGGTTTCATGGCTACTACCATCATCCTTCTATCCATTCTCCGCTATATACTGTTTTCCATTAACCATGTCTCATCCTCTGTTTGTGGCACTCCTGTATCCAGTTTCGCTTTTTCCGCGACTTTTCCGGGAGTGCATTCTTGCGTGGGCGTTTGACGTGCCGCTGATTAGCCGGCAGTTCTCAGTTCTCAATTAGCATTTAGCATTCGGAATCTCTTTTTGCCATATGCAGACACTCGAGACTGAGCGCTTTTAAGGCGAAATTAGCTAACGAAACAAGCATTTGCGAGGAACAGGTCTCTGGGAAACTGGGATTCAGGCGCAATTCACGTTTTCGCATTTTAATTGCCTTCGTTTCTGTTGCCTTTTCTCTGCAATTTTCTGGGCTCTGGTGTCCCAAGGGAAGTTCGTGGAAAACGGTTGAGGATTTACAGACAAATAAGTGGTGCTAATGGGAAATAAATACAAATATCATTATAAAAATATAAAAAAAAGGATTTAAAACATATGAGGAAAGTGTTGGGTGTAAAATACATTCATTAAGAATTTCTTAGTTCTCTGTTTTTGTTACATTATAATAAATATTATTTCCCTTACTTAAAGCTCTGTGTATGTATCACAATAAATGCACATTTATTTTATTTAATAATTAAATCAAAATATGGCTTCAGTTACCATTGACTTTATTAATTCTCTTGAATTTTAGCCTTGTTTGGAAGTGTCAGCAATTATGTAAAAATCCGAATTAAAGGGAAGAACTGCAGAGGCTTTGAGCTGATATGTCACTTATATTTATTTATCCGCCAGCTGTAATTGCAATATGTTAAATATTTCACAAAGTATTCGCGCAACAACTTACATACATACATAGAATTGTAAATCAGTTCATGGCAAAAGTTGCCGCTGCTATTTATGATAATTGTTTTTCGGTTCATTAATTTATTGTGGGCACTGTTTGGCATGCGATCAACACAGAACTTCGCTGCGGGATGGGGGTTGGGTGGTGGATGCCAATGCAGATAATTAATTACAGGCTGCGTTTAAATACAATTTCTGCTTTATTATTTGCTCATTTTAATGTGTGCGTACACAGGGGGAAATTGCGTGTTCTTCTTTTTAAGGAGTTTGTAATAAAATTTATACTAAAAGTAACAATTTATGTCCTGCTTTTTATGATAAAATTATTCCCAAATTTTTTGTATTTTTCTTATATTTTTTCGTTAAGTCGTTTTGGCTGGAGCTTGCTTCAAAAAAAATTTTTTTCTTGAAGAATATAAATATTTTTTTGATTTTATAGAAAAGTTTAACATACTTTATATATAGTCAAATTAATACAAAATATTTGTGTTTTACATATTTTTAAACTCCTTTAATGAGAGTCAAACTTTGTGCCTCCAAATGGTAAATATTTAATAAATAACTTTATTCTGTATTTCATACCTCTAGACATCTTTTTTAAGTTTTAAAACCCAAAATTTTAGAAGCAATAACAAAATTATGCATTTTTAATTAAAAAAAATTGTTTTTTAGGGAAATACTAGTAATTATAAAAAATAAATTATTTCAATTAATGTTAACAAAAACTGTTGGGTTTATTAGATTTTAACTTGTAATAAATTAATTTACTCGTAATAACTTAATTAATACCTAAATTCCATTCTTTTGCTTTAATTTATCGTTAATAATTACATTGCAATATTTTTAAAACATTTTTCTCTCTGTGCATTCAGTTCATGATCTGGGCTATAGTCCCGCATAATTGTCACGCCGCATTTGTGAAATAATTCTTAAATAATTTCATCAATTACGTCGCCCAGCTGCACAGTGTCGACTGCCTTTGCTGCCTTTTCAGTTTCGCTTTTTCATTTCTCTCCTCTTTATTTTTTTCTGTCGTTATATTATTTTCCCTTCCTTTTCCTTCTGCTCTTGCCATTTCAATTATGTTGATATTTATTTTCATATTTAATTTAACACAGAAAACCCAGAAGTGTGGGTGAGAAAGATAGAAAGAAACGTGTCGCAGCGGCAGAGAAGCATTTGGAAAATCCATTTTACAGTAAAAACCGCATGCATTATTTAATTTTTAAGTGAAATCAATTACAAGCTCGTTGAGTATTGCCCGGGAGGAGGTTGGAAAGGAGGCGTGTCTGGTCTGGTCTGGCCTGGCCTGTCCTGGGTCTGGTCTGGGCAGGGCTTTTGATGTTAAATGCCAGCCGCCGTGCGCCGTCGGCGGTGGTGCCATCGATGGCGGTACGTTCTTTGCTGCGAATTGCAGTTGCAGTTGCAGTGGCAGTGGCAGTTGCAGTTGCAATTGCAATTGCCGGTGCAATTGCGTGTGTATGTGGGGGCGTCGCGACGGAAGTGCGCATAAATGCAATTGCATTGGCGAATAAATAAATAAAAATATTTTGTGCCATTAAATTTCAATTAATAACAAGGCATACACAAACACACACACACACACGTGTCGCGGCGTCGCGTCGCGTCTCTCTTTTTCTGGCCTGCAATATTAATACATTTTGGCAGTGGTGCGTGCACAGCGCGCTGATTGCCGCAAGCCCATGAAATTAAGTCACAAATTAATTAATTAATGCAATCAATACGTTGGACATTTGCATTGCCAGGCAAAGGCTGGCTGCCAGGCAGGCAGGCAGGCACGGCAATCGATGTCACTGCATGTGGGCACAACATTGCAATATGCAATTTGCAATTACAATTATGCCTTTGCCTGACTGTTGCTGCCAGCAGTAGTTTCTGGCACTCTAAATATAGTCGCAACTGGGCCATTAAGGTCGCCAGCCTGTACACAGAGCGAAATGGGGAGGAAGCTTATTTAATTCTTATACTTTCTGTGTTTTAAAATATTAAAGAAATTTCGCTGGTTTTTTATTTCCATGTAAGGTAACAAGGTTTTTTTTTAATAAAAGATTTTTATGTTCTGTAATGCTGATCAGAGCTCCCAAATGAAACATTGTAACTTTAAATCGTTTATGAATTTTATGGCATTTTTCTACGTTTTTTATAAAATGATTTTAAATGATGACTTTGTTTCGATTTTAAATATAGGCGTTCTTATATATTTATGTATTTTTTTATGAGCATTTTATATTTATATTTTTTAATTTTTGTTTTGAATTAGTATATCAATCGTCGCTATTTCTCATTTCTATTCAAATCTTTATTATTATTTATTTATCTATTGACTTAATCTTAACTTAATATCTTAACTTGCTATTGATTTACATTTAATCATCCAAGTTAAGTTCAGCATTTTATGAAAAGTTGAAAAAAATATTCAGCTGACAAATAAAGCTTACATCAGGTGTTATAACGGATCAGTTTATCAAAACACAATGTAAGAGTAAAAGCTTTCTTTCAATATGTAAATAAAGCCCATAACAAAATATTATAATGATTTGCCCTGTAGAAACCTTATAAATAATATTTGAATATATTTTTCCAAGTGCCCAAAATTGCCTTCGCCCATGGTCTGGAGCTGGAGCTGGAGCTGGAGTCTCTCTTTCTCTCTCCTCTCCAAGCACACAATCGAGCAAACGCCCCAACAGGAGCCCGGCACGCCATGGGTGAACATAATTTTTTAATGGACTTTTAATGTCTGTCGCATGAGCGCGCGGTGAAAAAAGGGAGTGTGATTGCAAGTGCGCCTCCTCTTACGGTGCTTTTTTCGGGGTCAGTTTTTCAGATTCAGTTTTTATTTTTTTTCAGTCTTTTTTTTTTTGTTTTTCGGGCCGGCTGCCTGGGCACAATTAGCGACCGTTTGTCCCGCGACATGTGTAAAAAGCAACGAGAGTGGGGAGAGGCTTGGAGGTGGGCTTTCCCAGTGTGGCGTTCCCCCTCCCGTGTGCCGTCAATTTATTAGTCGACGCCTCGCTCGCTCGCTCGCTTGGGCGGCAGTCAATTAGAGAGCAAACAAGGCTCCAATAAGTTGGTATTACTGACGACGGCTGCAAATGTGATAGCCGTGGCTAATGGGCTCGAACGGAACTGGTTGCTCCAAATGCTAATCGAAAACGAGCTTGGAGCCTGCTCAGGTGCAACATAATAAAATTATTAATTATTTTAATGTGAGTGCATGGGGTGTGAGTGCAAGGGAAATTTGCTTAAGTGCAAAAAAAAAACTTGGACTATAAGATCTTGAGATTTTTATGAGGCGTTAATAAGTATAAAATTCTATATACATATTATTCCGAGGTTACTTTAAAATGTGTATACTTTACTTTTTTCTTTTTCACAAATATTTAACTAATTAAAAAACCATTATTTTTAAATAAAACGTGAAAGGATATTTTAATAACAGAAATGTGTAATAATTTATGGAATCATAAGAGAACATTTTATATTTTTTAACTGTTTACAAAAATTAATTAAATTTTTTAATTTAATTTTCCGTTTATGATTTATTTATTTATTTCATTTTTTTGTGCTTATACTTTCTTTTTTCAATTTTATATTTTAATAAAATTAAAAACTTTTGTTTTTAAATCTGAAAAGAACATGCAGGCGCCACCTATGCAGGCAGTTTTGCCTTTTAAGCGCCACCTATACAGACACTTAACTTATCTGAAGCGCCATCTATATGTGGTTATTGTAACTATACCTACATACTGTAAAATGTATGTTTACTTTATTTAAATTTAAACAAATGCATGAAACCAAGTCAAATCAAGAAATATATTAATAAATATCTTTTTTATCGAATTTTATATACTTTCAGTTAAAAACTTCCCAAAGAAAAATGGCATTTTGAAGAATTCTTAAGCCGCCACGTGGAGCCGAAAGGTAAGTGTAAAATTTTATGTAAATAATTTAAAGTGATTTTTTGTCTTCAAAATTAAAGAAATATAAAAAAAGTATATATTTTTTAAGGAAATAAACCTGAAAAAAAATTCAAAACTCGAAAGCATGAATATAACAGCCTTACTTTCCTAGGTAATAACAAAGGAAACCAGAAATTTCTTAATTTCTTTATATGCAAAGTAGTATCTCTTAAAAACAAAGTGTATTTTAAAAAAGTTATACCCTGAAACCCCAATTTATATATCCCTCTTTCACAATATAAATAATTAAAAACACCATAATTTTTGTTTTATATTTTATCGCTTTTCGCATAATATGTACTTTTATTGCGTTTCGCTTGATGCTTCGAATATATCCGAGTTACAGCTCTGCTCTATATACCCCTTGACATTGGTTAGTTTCAGTGTGTTCTTTCCGATCCGTTTCGACCGCCCTTATATAGGTAACTCGTACACTCGATTATAGATTTATGTGGTAGCGTATGTATATAGACACATATAAAACTATAGTATATATTAGAATATATATATATAATGTATTGATCGGGGATCCTAGGGCACATCCATAAACTAATGATAGTGGTAATAATAACTCCGATATATATAGATACAATCAATATTTCCAGCCAAATCGATCAACTTACTCCTCGAAAAACGTTATTTATTGAGTGGCAAAGAACTTCTCTGCTTTCTGGTTTGCTGCTCTTCTTATTGTTGAGTGTATTTGGGGTTAGTATTTTAACTTAGATTTATAAAATTTGACTAGTTGAATTTGCTTTACACATTTTTAAGGTTTGCCTTTGCTGTTTTCTGTTTTTCCCGATAGATATATTCATACTTGTTAACATATTGCCGAGAGACTACAAACTAATTAACATTAAAGACATTTGGAGTGCCGTAGACTTTTCCAGGGGAAATCCTCATTAAAGATACGTAGATACATAGATACTTTGTGATATTTACGTCTCTCTCTCTGTGTGTGTGTGTGTTGGTTGAGTATTTTGGATGTTAGATTTCACTTGTCCGTACAGTATAAATTATTTCCACATATAAATATAATACAGTAAACTATAGGTAAAAGCTAAATCGAAGAAACTAAAAACTAGAAAACCTACTAATTTTGTATTTACAAGATTATATTCTCTCTCTCTCTTTGTGGTCCGGCTTCACCTATATATTTTTTTTATTTTTGGAAGGCAGGATGTGAAACTCAAGCTCTTGGTTTTGTGGTCCTTGGGTTGTTTATGGTTTTTTTTTTTTGTAATCGTTGGGTTAAGCTCCTCCTCCTTGTACGTATAAATGCGTCAGTTTTGCGACAAACAACGATCTTCTCTAGAATATATTGTGTTTAGCTCTTAGACCTTGCTTTCGGGTCCATCGGCGACGTGCTTGAAGGCCAACCGGATGCGGGACAGATAATGAGAGCAGATGTGTCCGTAATTCTTGTTGTACCACTCGGGTGTTTTGCCCCTGAAAATAGGAAGATATTTTGGTTATTTTACTGGGTAAATAGTAAAAATTATTAAAAAATCCCTGGAGATTTAATAACAGCTTATTTAAAATCGTCTAGATATTTGAGATCTCTTTAGCAGCTGTCCAAAAGTATACTTCAAAATTGTTGATGCTATACTTTTCAAGAAATCTCCAGATATTCCCGATAATTTCATTTGGTAAAACTCACTTGACATCCACTCTGGCCAGATGCATGACCCTTGACCTGCCGCTGCCACAGGGTTCGATTAGGTAACGGGAGGCAAGTACCACGCCCCTTACAGCCCCAAAAAGCGGCTTGGCCTTGGCATGATCTATCGAGGTCTCCACTATTACGCAGGCGCCGCGCGGCAAGTCCGTTTGCCAGGAACTGCAAAATTAAGGAATACAAAATATATTTAAAATATATATTAAACAGAGTAATTAAATAAGGATTTACTTACCGCAAAACGCAAAAGTCCGTGGTCAGCTGACCATCTAGCGCATACTGATAGATCTCGGTGCGATCGTCCAGCTTCTTCACCGTCTGACACTGCAGCAGATTGGCATCCCACGAGGCTCGCTGCTTGATTATGTACTCAAGGACCTCCCTGGGTGGTCCCTCGATTTCCGTGGAACAGCGCCAGAGCCGCAGGGGATGGCCATCGCCCACCTTCTTGTAGGCAATGTCTACATTGCTGTCGTTCGGCGAATTAATGCTGAACCAGCCGCGGGTTCTGGTAGAGAGATTAAAATATATATTTAATATAAATACAGCCTGAACTTGATAAGTTAATAAGCTTTTAGTTTTGGTATTTCCAAAGAATTATGTTTAAATGTTAATTAAGAGTTCAACTTACTTCTCGCGACCCTCCTTGATGGTGGCACTGGTGCACTCGTACAGGTATCCCCGCCAATTGTGGAACTGCATGCCCTCGCCCAGGGCCTCCAGCGGCACTGGCTTGGACTCCTCCATGTAGCTGAAGTTGCACTTGCTCAGCTTTTCCTTGGCGGCCGTGTAGATGGGCTTGTAGTGTTCGATCATAAAGGAGAGGCATTCATGAGAGGCCTTTGCCTCCGCCAGCTCCTTCATGTCCGGCATGCCGGAACCTTTGCCCTTACGCCGCGGCGAGGCGGAAACGGAAGCAGAACCCGTCGAAATGGATGAGTGGAAAATGGATTGGGCCAGGCAAACGCCCAGATTGTTGCTGGTCATTTGATTCTGTTGCGAGTTGGCTGCCACAATGGTGAGGAATTCGAGAAGGACATACAGGATTTCGCGGTTTTCATCCGGCAAGAGGAGCACCGCACATTGGACGGCATCCAAGCGGACTTCAGCAGGGAGATCTATGAAAAAATATGGGGAAATTATATGAAAATCTAAGAAATTTGTTGTTTTGTGTTCTGAACTCACGTTGAAAGATGGCCACAAAAGTCTCGGACATCTTGGTGGTCAGCAGGGATTCGGGTAGCTCGCGGAAATACTGCTTCAGCATATCGGCCACATCGTAGGCCTGCTGCAGATCAAAGACATCCATGCACTCGGCGGTGGTGTCGCTCACCTCGATCTGTTCCCTTAGCTTAATAATCCTCGACTTGCCACCACTCTTTCGGAAGATGCCAACCTGATCCAAGGCATTCAGCTGCAGCCAGCGGAGGGCAGCCCGCATGGCCAGGGGTAGGGTCTGGCCAGTTCGCTGAAGAATCAGCAAGAGCGGCACACCAAACACCTTCTTGTCCTTGTAATCCGGCATCTTGATCTTCTTGATGAACTTGGGCAGTTCCCAGTTCCATCCTGACCGGTGGCTAGGACAATATCGCTCCATGTGTCCGGTGAGCGTGACTAGGGCCAACTTGCGTATGATCTGCAGCTGTCCCGCTGACATGGCGGCAAAGGGAATGCCACTTGGATCCTCCTGCAGTGGCTCGATTTTCTTGGAGAAACACTTGCGGAATATCATATTCGGACGCTCCTCCATCTGGAAACTGTGCCAACGCACTACCGGCTGACGCTTTGAGGAGCTGCCACTATTTCCAGCAGCAGTTTCTTCCTCGTTCTTGGTCTCCTTGCGCGAGGTGCTGCGCGAACGGAAGGATGAAGAGCGAAAACCATCACGTTTCTTGGGATCCTTGCCCAAATTCAGGGATCCGCCGCGTGTCAACTTCTTGATCTTGACCTCGGTGGTATTGGAATTGGCATCCTTGATGAGCAGCTTGCGTCCCTGATGGCACTCCGAGTCGGAGTGGGCGCCAATGTCATCGACCTTGCCCGACCGCTGCAAGAATCGGCGGGCCTTGGAGGGTTTTCGCAGCGAGAGCTTGCCCCCAGTGGAGGACTCCTGGCTGTCGCTGTAGTAGGACGAGGAATCATCCGACTTCCCCTCCTTTAGCTGGGACATGGGACTGGAGAAGAAGTGCAGGGGACTCGTTCGCATCGATCGCGGCGTGGTGGGCGTACGCTTGGGGCTGGCGCGATTGGGACTCAGGAAGTTATCGCTGTGGCTGGGCACCTTCAGCTCGTTGCCGAAGAACGGCGCCTTGGGGAATGTGTGCATCGGACTCAGGGCCGAGGGGGAGGGCGGGGTGGAGTAAACGCCATCGGGCATCTTGCGGAGACTACTCCGCTGACCCAACTGGGAAAGATCAAGGACCTGCGGTCCGCTAATCACCACATTCTCACGATTTTGCCGCTTTCGACGCCGCGACTTGATGGACTCGACGCGACGCAAAAAGGCCTTGGCCCCATCCTTGAACCGCTCGCTACCCGTTCGCCTCAAGCGACCGCCATCGGAGCCATCGCCCAGAGAGGAGCCATCGGTGGCTGCACCTCCACCGCTGCTGGTTTTACTGCAGCCAGGAATCATCAGGGTTATGCCAGAGCCTTCATCCTCGAAGCGATCCGGACTGGACTCCTTGGAGGAGCTTTCTGTTTTCTCCACATTCAGGCTTAGGTGTCCTGGCGGCGGCAGTTCCAGGCCCATCTCTCCGATCCGCGACCAGCGACGAATGTGCGGTTGGAATGTCCAGTTTTCGCTCAAAGCGAAGTTCTCATCATCCGATTCCTCCTTTTGCTAAAGGGAAAATATTTAAATGTTCAAGTTTAAAGTATTTAATCTTTAGCTTTAAATAACTCTTAAATATATTTGTAATATTAAAAACTATTTTTGTAATAATTTAAATACATTTTATTCCTACGTTTCAAGCACTTAATGAAAAATTAATCAAACCATAAATCACTGTCTACTCTCAAGTTAGCTTACAGAAAATAATTTTTAAATATTTAACAATTGTCTACTCTTGTCAGAATATTCTCCCAGATATCCTCTTAATTATTATTAAATTAATTCAAAAACTTACCTGTGGTGTCTGCGGCTTGTGCGACTGATCCAGCCGCATGGTGGCACACCGATTAAGGACACAGAGCCGGCGATACAGGGACTGCAACTGATCGTTTTCCAGATTTGTGTGATCTTTGGCTACATTATTTAGATCAATTGGGAACTGATGATCTGCAAAAGGCAAATAGGACAATAAAGAAAGGACAACTATTAGGCTGGCTTTTTTAAGCTTTTAAAATTTTTGCGACCGCACGCCTCGACGACGCGTGAAATTCTAATTGAGAAAACCAGAAAAGTCGAACGCCCATGGCGCCAGCGATCATTAAACGGGTACGGGTACGGGTACGAGTACGAGTACGAGTGCACGGCTGCGAGTCGGGTTGCTGCTTCGTATATATATATGTATGTTATATGTACGATATAGGAGTCTTAGCTACATTTTCACAGCGTTTTTCCACATATTTGCGTGGCCAATTCGCACGTAGGAAATCAAGTTCCAAGGCGACCGCCGCCACGACCACATCAAGCACAGAAAAAATAATAATAAATTGAACGCCACAAAAAAAAAATAAGAATTCAATATTTATTGTAAAAAATAATTCTTCACTATTAAAAATCCCTAAAAAAATACCTCAAATTCCCACAAAACATCTCTTAAAACCTTCACATAAATTAACACCTAATTAAAAAACTTTTCTTTGAGTGCATCCAGACGTTTACACATGTCGCGACGCGTCACACAGATTGTTGGAAAAAAAAATCCCTGATACGGGCAGGCCACCGCAGATACAGATACATGGACAGCTGCAGCTGCAGATACAGATACACCTCGGCATCCGTAGGATGCACTGGCTGGACCTGGACTGCGTTGCAATGGGGATGGGGCTGCCTGGAAAAGCTGTTGCCGCTATTGTTTGTACAAATATTGTTAGCATTACAACAATATTTTGTTCTTCTTGAAAAGCCATTCATGGTTTGTTGAACTTTTCAGCTGAAAGTAACGCCCCAACTCGTTCCTTCTCTCCTTCGAGAGGAGAAGCTTTTTATAGTTTTGTTTACGCTCCTCGGTAAGGCTTTCCTTTTGGCGCTCTTGGCCCTGCTGCTGCGTGTTTATAATACCATTTTGGATGCTCCTCTTTAAACAGTCAAGTGTTGTGAGTGGTGTGCGTGTGTTTAGCTTCTAATTGAATGCACTTTGATGCCGCTGGCTGAGGCGTAAACAAAGTTTGGGAAGTGTGCCACCAGGGAGTTTACCTTTACCCCCCACAAAAGGAAAAAACTCCATTGACGTCAGATAGAAAATGATATTACTGGGAACTCGGTGTAAATTTTCGTGTCTTTCTTTATATATTTTTTTTCTTTTCCTTTTCTTGTGGCTTTTCACAGTTTACAAGAGTGCAAGAGTCTTTATTGGGCCAATTATATGATTAATCTTTTTTCTCAGCCAATGACGCAGATTGTAGAGAAATTCGAATGTAATTAGGAACAATTTATGGCTGTTTTGTGGAAAATATAGAAGCAATTAGCCTGGAATCTAAATTAGGAAGCGGATTTCCACCGAATATAGATTTTTATTGGGATCACCCAGCAATTAAACCACAGAATGATCACGAAATATATATTGTTTAGATGCATGCTGAAATTTTGATAATGTGTTTTCAAATGAAGGAACTTAAGAGGGGACTTTCATTATGAGAAATATTTAATAGTACCTAATATAACTTAATATATTTGATTTATTCTTTTATTAATTTTATCTCGATTAAAAAAATAATTAAATATTTTGTAAATTCACTTTTTTAGTACCTTGGGCTCCCAGAAAAACCAGTTCTTTTGAACAGTCAAAAAAAAATCGATTGGCCTGGCTTGACTGCATTAAACAAGCCTCATGAGCTCTTATTGCCCTCTTAAGCACTCCCATATGATCCTGTCTTGGCGCAGGTCACACCCTCGAATTAAGTCTGCCACTTTCGGTGAATAATGTGCGCAAGAAATGCACACAAAAGGCAAACAAAGAAAGGGGCAACTCCTTCTCCTGGATTTTTTTCCCTGCATTTTTTTTGACTCCCTTTTTGTCCTGGGCTTTGAGCAAATTAACAGTCGCTTACAGCCGGAACACCTCCTTTCAGCGGCATCGGCGAAGTCTGGCCGAAAATGACAGAGCTACGGGGAACACACCTACGGCATTTTAATTTACAGAACTTTTGCAGAGCAATCCTCGAAAAGAATGCTGAGCCAAATGCTCAGGAAATTTGAGCAGAAAAATCTGCGCATGCGCCGCTGCCTTGTTTACACGAAACTCATTAAAATACGCATTTATCATGTTGTCCCCGGTCATGGGGAAGATGGTCATGCAGATGGGGTTTTGGGATTGGGATTGCGATGGAAATGAAGCTTATATTCTTGGGTTGGGCTCCAGTTTAAATGGCCGCACAAATTATTCCACAAGTGGGAAACTTTGAGTTTCTATCACTCAGGGAAAAGAGAGACATTTAAAGATATGAATAGACATATTTTTGTAAAGGAAAAGGTAACACTTTTTTAAATAGTAATAAATAATATGGCAACGCCGAGCGAATAAGGTATAAATTTTAAGAACTGCAGTTTCTATTCCTTAAACAAAATCATATTCTTAACATTTGTAATAAACACATTTTTTTTTAAAAAAGGTAATAATTGAAGTTAAATGGAGTCTTTTAGACTGATATGGAAAGTATTAAGGCCTTTTTGAAACTACACTGCAAATAGTGTGACTTAATTAACGAATCTTTACGAATATTATATTTTATTCTTTGACATAGATGACATTCCTTCTAAACGTCAACCTGCTTAAGCTCAAAGTTCTAAAAACTCATTCGTCTTCTGCAAGCGAACAAGTTAACATGTTATAGGTTGAGTTTTAGTTCAAATTGTTTAATTTTTAATATTTTGCTTAGTTTATAAAACGAGTTTGTGTTTTATCTTATTGGATTTTTGTACAACTCGCTGTTTGCAGTGTTTGTGCAGCATATCCGTGGAGCCTATAGGTTATATTGGGTTTTTTCCCTTGACTTAGATCGATTTTAATTTATTTTTGAAAAGTTTTTTTGTTATTATTATTTTCTTTATTATTTTTTATTTTAATATATCTTTAAATAAATTTCTACTGAAGTGTTCGGATTATAGAGAAATCAAGTCTCATCTTTTGTCTGCTCCACAGCCTCGGTCTCTTTGGTTGGATTTTTATATTATTTTTATTTCCATTTAATTTGTTTGCAAAAATAAATGAGTCGCCTGATTACTTTCGCTTCGGAGGCATTTTTTTGTCTCACTATCACAAGTGATTTGTTGCAATTTCAGTTTCATATAAATTGAAAATTTTCCCAGTGCAGTTGATTCTGGTCTTGAATTTATGCAATACAATTCACATATTTCAAGGTCGGCGACGGGGCGCCTGCGGACATGTCCAAATTGCAGGCTCTCCATTTCAGATTCACTTTTTGTTGTTGCAGTTTTTTGTTAGCTTTTTCACATTTATTCTTTTGCCGACTTTTTGGTCATAATTCAAACAAAACTTTTTTGTTTTTTTGAATTTGCAAGCTTAAGAATGTTCTTTTCGGGATTGTTTGTTTCGAAATATCCGCGTGGAGCTCATCAATCTGCGCGGCCTTCGGGCGTTAAATGCGTTGCGACAAATGCTCCGGAGAAGGGTCGCCTTCGCTTGCGATTAAGGAAATCAAATAAATATGCAGCTTGTGTGGAGTTCATCGAACTTGGGCAAACATATTTCGGAGACCCGTCTTCAAAGGCCAAAGCCCTTTCTTAAAGAATAAGAAAATAACAAAAACATACAGCGAAACCATTTTAATTTTCGGTTCTGTGCCAAGTTCTTTTATTTTTTATACGAAGGTGGTCCTCATAAATTCTTTCGGCCTGCGTGTCCTTTAGCCTTTTATTATATTTTATCCGAGATTTTGGCTGCTTCTCATCTGTATTTTTTGCGTGCCTCGCTTTGGGTTAAATTCTCGAGATTGCCATGATCTGGTCGGTCGTCGGTCGTCGGTAGGCGTTCGCTTTCGTTTTTCTTTGGTTTTTTTTTTTTTTTCGGTTGAAAGAACTTGAATTGGTTCAGATTGGATCCATTCCGCCTAATTGTTGTCGCGGCTTTTTTGCGGCATGTTTGGGATATCAAATTCACTTAGCGCTTTGTCTTGCCTGGTGTTGAAATCTTTAGACATCGTGAGGCGGCACTTAAAGTGTTTGTTCTCGAATTGTTGCCACGTCATAAATGTTTTGTTTCGTTTTTTTTTGTTTTTTTTTTTATTTGTATTTGTGTTCGCCCCTACTTGTACGCTTGGCAAAAGTGAAAGTTCGTGTAATACAATTAATAAACCGCCACTTGGAGAGCGTTAAGCATACAAGACTAAATGGCGGGCATGTTGGTCAAGTGCCTGGGTCGTCGCTGAAGCTGACGCTGCTGCTGCGTCACTGACGATGACGAGACCATCAATTACCGACCACCAGCCACTAGCCACCAGCCACTAGCCACCTTCCACCACGCCCCCAGGACAAAAGCGCAAGCTGACACGACACACACACTGAGAGATACAGGGGGTTATGTTCTCTTTGGAGATCATAATAATCTAACAATTGTTTAGACCCAACTTTAGATATGATTGGTCTATATTTAATTAGTAATTAGATTTGAAAATTTCTATATAAGGTGCTCAAGTTCCAATGTTTCCATACTTAACAAATTATTCAGCTTATAATTCCCAACTTTATATTTTCAAGAAAAATCTAGTATTGTTTTTTTTTTATTGCCGTTCTTAGAACTTGATTCTTGTAAAATGAGCTCTTAATCTTGCTTAAAGTATAATCTTTAGGGATTAAACGGTCTTATTATTTGCTACTATTTGCTATTCCCAATCTTTTTAAGGAAACATATAAATATATATATATTTCTGAGCAGGTCTTCATTAGAAAGGACAAGAGTCCCCAATTCCCAATTGCTTTTTCTGTACAAAGTAAAGTGTCTTTAAAATAATTTTCATAAATTATGAAAGACGAAATGTAAAATAAATACAAAAGATTAACAATTGAAAAACAAAATTGTTAAAATGTCCAAATAGTATACATTTTTGTATTTTTTTTAAATAATTTTTTCCCTCAGTGCAATAGACGGAAGTGCGTGTCCTGGCATTGGTCTTTACTACTTTGGCATGACGGATATATGTATACTATATATATGTGTATTTGAGAGGATGTGGTTCGCACTTACCTTCATACATCTGCGCATATTGCGGGAAGCCGGCAGCTCTCAGCCATTTGCAAGCCTCCACGGCTTCGATTTCTGCAAAGAGAAAGGGGGAAAAGGGGGAGTAAATTGGGGGCTGAATATGCGTTTCAATATTGCGTATACGTAGGCCAGGCACGGAATTAAATTAAATGTAATTAAATTGCCGACGGTCGCGAGTCCTTTCAGCCGGATCAAATTAAATCCGTGAGGCCCGAATCGGTTGCGGTTCAAAATGCAAGAATCGCGCCAGGGTCTGGCCATTGTTCGGGTTTTTGGTTTTTGGGGTTTTCACGGTCACTTGATGGATTATGTTGTAAACCGTCCGAATGAAGTTGGCGGCTTAAAATTATGTAGCTGCGGTCAGTCGACGACATGCTCTTAAATTGTTTTTCTCCTTTTACCCTTGAGGAGTGGCAGTGACATGAAAGTAAAAGTTTTTGCAGAATCTTTTGCGCAACTCTTGAAAGTGAAGTGATTGAGGAGATGTGTGTGTGTGGAATGTGAAGTGTCAGACCGAAAACAATGGGACCTTAAATCTTCTTTCTGTCAGTTTTGAAGATATATTTTAAAGTGCAATTAATGTGGGTTTATTTTTATTTTATTTCAAACAAAAGCGAGCTATTCAATTTTCATAAAGAAAAGAAGCTAGAAGAAGTTGTGCTTGAACAAAGTAATTTGTCTTCTTAATACAGCTTTGTCAAAAAATAATATTTAATGATGTATGTGTATGAGAGCATCAACCGCATTAAAATGCTTATTTTTGGTTCGGCTAATTCCAGTTAGTCTGATGACAAAGGAGGCACTGAACCGCAAATAATAAATATAAGTCATATCTTTTTACGAGTCGAAATCCCCCAAATGAATTTCAATCGAATGGCAACGAGACAGAGACAACCAATTTGTAGATGAGAGAAAATAAGAAGGAAACATAGGCACTTGGCCTCAGCAGCTATTTTAAATGCTAATCTGTTGAGTTTCAGGATCTGGCGACGGAGCTATTGATTTTTAATCAGCCTGAGCGACAACATGAAACAGTTTCCGGCTGCCTACTGCCAACGGGGATGGAACTGCCAATGGCATAGGGAATGGAGAGGAGGTGACCATGTCGAAGAGGGGGACCCCGAGCTGAGTGAATTATTATTGAGTTTTGCAAGCGATTAACTTGCACGAGGATACTGCCAGCGATGCCAGCAACTCAAGCGAAGCGGTGGCACCACCACCACCACCACCACCGCCACCTGCTCGTCCACCTGCTCGTCCAGGTTGTACGGGCTGGCTTCCTTCTTACCGCTCCGGTACTCTGACTCTCTCTGTCTCTGCATTTATTTATAACCGAGAGCAACCCTTTGGCCATCGATTTATGCCACTGGCATTCTGACAGCTGCCGGGCCGTAACTGTGAAGTCCGGACGCATGACCCGCTTGTAACGGATCTTGGCAGCGGGCCAGTGATTCAAATTGTGTTTTGACCCACTCGACCTGGTCAAGGAATTACGGCTAACTGCATCACAGAATTATGCATGCAAATTGTGGGGGTAAATAGCTTAATATTGGGTCATTAACGTGTTGTTGGTAATGTTGTACAATATAAAGGGTAACCATTACTGGGTAACATAATGATTACTTTGAAAATTATCCTAAATTATCCTTAATTTATAGGATAAAGCCATAAGGCATACATATTTTATAAAATAATGCAACTATTTTATTTCAATCACTTGTTTTACTCTGCAGTGTGACCAGATGTGTTTATACAGCATTCTAAAAGATGGCCACTCTTGGAAAAAATGATTAAATCCTACCGTCTAAGTAGAGCTCTGTTTTATGTTGTTTCGATTTGATTTCATTTAAACAAATTACAATTAAGAAATGCACAAAACCATCAGAAAGTAAGGCAACAAAGTTATTTATTTAAGGTCACCTACATCCATGAACCTTTATTCCCTATCACATTCACTTGGCATTAGGGTGCAAGTGGAAAGTGAAGTCATAATTTATACTGTATCACATTAATTATCCAGCACTTGGCAACTTTTGCGTTGGCAAATGTTATTTTTCTGTAAATGCCACTCGAGTGTTGTATAAATTGCGCATACGCCGCGTTGACGCTGCAGGCTCAAACTCATCTAAAAGCCATTTAAGGCGAGTGTAGGTGTGACTGCTGTTGGGTGTGCGGGAGTGTGTGTAAAAGGCTCACTCGCAGCTTATTGCGTCAGGTTCAATATTTGTTCTTGTTTATCCACACACACACACAGAGAGAGGCTCTGGTACAGGCACAGGACCGCCCAGTTGTTGTCCTTATTGTCCTTTGGTGTCCCATCCCGCCCACTCTCCTCCGTCGGTGCTGTTAAAACATTTTCAAACAAGCGACGCGTAAATTCATGAACTTCACCTGCGCCCAGGATAATAATTATTCTGATGGACCCAGGACAATGTGTGTATATGTGTGTGTGTGCTGGATGGGCGTTTTGGAACATGAGACGATGCTGATCGGGGCTTACACGGAATGTCGGAATGCCGGAAAGCCGGGATGCCGGGCTGACCTTAAGGCTAATTACGAAAAACAAAAAAAAAAGTATATATAAAATTCTGAGGCAGCCAGAATACGAATTCCTCTCTGCCTTGCGTTCAATGTGAACTCTGCTCTTTAAATTGTTGATGTTTATCTGACTGCTATTAAATTTCATAGTCTTGAGTTTTCAATTTTAGGAATATGAAATTTTCATAAAAAACTAAGATGATTCGAGGACAAAAGATAAAGAGTACATAACCTTTCTCTAGGAACATAAAAAAAGGAAACTTGTTTGAAGTCTTTGTAAGTTGTAAAAGACAACCATAAAACTTTTGAAAGTCTTCAGAATTTCAATAAAGTGTAGTGAACCTTGAAATATAAAACTATCCTTGTCAAAAAATAATTGTTGATTTAAAATCTTTTTTAAAGGTGTCTAAAGGTATGCAAAAAAATGTTTTATTGCGTTTAATTTTAAAGTCTGTTTCTGAGCAGCATTTAAATAGAATTATAATCGTTTAAAGGTGATTCTGAATTAAAGTAAATAATAAACGGCATTATTTATATCATTAATGGAAAAAGCCAAACCGATGACCAAATGTATAAATAGTTGTATATTTACAAATAAATTCTAATCCTTTCGACTCTTTACATTGATTTTCTATTCAAAAAGTAAGAAAATCTCACCTTTGATCTAAGTTTTCCATGTCCTAGCACTTTGCATAGATAATGTTGTTTCTGCCAGGACTGAAATTCAATTTATACCCCTTTGTGTGACGTGAACTAAAGCTTGGTGTTCACTAATTTTGTTTAAAATTTCAATTAAAATTTGCATTGATATTAAGAGCCCAGCTTCTCTTCCACAGTCACCGCAATAAGTACAAACTCAGGGAAAGTCAGGCATTTCTCTGTTTCTGCTTAACAGCGGGGAGGAGAGAGAGAGTGTCAATGAAAGCAAAGTTCCTAACACAATTGCCGTAGAATTTATCCTTGAGCATGTGTGTGTGTGTGCCAGTATATGTGTGTGTGTGTGTGAATATGAGTGCGTGTTAGTGACACGCTTTTGCCTTTGTGTATGGGTGTGCTCCAGAAAAATGCAGCCAAGCAGAGCGAACTGACAATGTATGTGAATGACAGACAGACAGACAGCCACAAATACACACACACGCACACCCCAGAGACGATTATTATGACCAAGTTATGTAAATGGTTTCCTATTCGTTTGCATTTATAGCCCGATTCTAGGGAATCCGTTCCAACAAATGCATTTAATAGCAGTCCTGTCCAGTCCAGTTATATCCTTTGTCATGTGCAGCTAAGACTTTAAGCTGGCTTTATGTAATTAAGAGGTCAGAACAATATTCTTCGAAATACCTTTTCTGGGGAAATAAGTATTCCTAGAAGCTTTTAAATCTTTTAAAGTTGGAATACGCTTTTTAAAGCGTACTTTTGGGCAAGTTTCAAATTTATTTTAAGTTCCAAACACATCCTTAGCAAGATTTTAACTTCATTTTTGTAGCCACACTCTCTTATGCTTTCTGCCTTCTTAGATTAAAGTATTTTTACTCACTTTAAATCAAGTCTTGAACTGTTTTTCCCTTAAATAGTAATATTCTACAAGTTTAATGATTAATTTTTCTTCAAACTTAATAGCAACATTGACCTTTTTCCGCATCGTAAATCGAATTCCAGCTGACACTAATTGATAGCTAATTCAATTGCCTCAGGCTGGCCGAAACATTATTCAGCAATTTTCATTAATTTCCCGCTAAACGGTTTCATATGCCAATTATGCTGCCATATAAAACACTAAATTACATACGACCACCCCAGGGCGGAAAATCTCACAGAGCGAGAGAACCGAGAAAGACTAAAAACAATGCAATTTTATAACCACTGTATGTGTGTGTGTATAGTAAATGCAAATGAACCGTGCATGTTGGCACATAGATAAATAATTCAATGATTGTCGTAGGTGTCGTGCCATTAATTAATTGTTGCAGAAAGAGGAAAAGCGCTTGCTTAAATGTCAGGCGGAACATAATTTTGGTCACCTTCAAAACTCGGAGACTGAGCGCTGGCAAAAGTAGATTATTAATTATAAATTGCAGCCAGAAATAGCACTTGAACTTGCAATTTTCAGTTTATTTTCAAAATAGAGTCGTTGTTAGTGGGTTGGTTTGGTTCCTATGGCCCAAGTATAAAGTGTATATAAATAGGCACACAGCACACTCCTTTCCTCTTCACTGGGCACACAAAAGCCTGCCAGCTTTTCAGCAGGATCAGGCTATTTATAAAATTTACTGTGTGTGAGTGCCTCCTTCTAACCAACTCCCTTTCCTTTCCTTTCCTTTCCTGGCTAGAAGTAGCAGGGTTTGGGCATGGGTGCAACAAGTGGCAGGAGACGTCAGTTTAATTTGCTGTAAACTCAACGATGGGTGGAGCAGCCACTTACTTGGCTCGGGGGTTCTCAACCATAAATGCCCCGCAATTACAGAGGTTCAGAGCCAACACAGAGCCACCCCATGAGAATTCCTTGGCCAAATATAACAGATCATTGAGCTTTTAATGTGTTTTTAATGTCAGCGTAATTTATGCGGCATATTTCCTGCCGAGCAGCGGGATTCGCTTCGCCTTTCGCACACAATAAATATCAAACAAATTTCGCATTCGCAGCAAAAATAATCAAACAATAACAAAGATATAAAATAAAAACAAAACAAAGCAAAGCGCGAATGGAAAGTTTATATATTGTTTCAACCCCAAAATGGCAGGGGAAAAAAGAGAGAAAATTAAATGAGTGTTTAGAAATGAATATGGTTTTTCATAATTGAAATATTGAAAGCTGCGTACTTTTGTATCAATTTTAAGTTTGAAGAAAAGGTTCTTACTTCAAAGTTTCCCTTTCAAATTCCGGAAAATTATTTTCTTATGAATTTCATATGTGCATCTTGGGAATGAAATACATCTTTTTCGGTGGAAAATTCATTCATGTTAGCTCTTACAATGAAATTAAGTAAAAAGCAAGTGACTTACAGGTGGTTATGTTTTCTGAGAACTCTGAGAAGTTTCCCTAGAGACAAAAGATACTTTCCGTGCACTTCCTCAATTGAATATAGACAGCCTGTAAAGGCCATAAAAATGCCTTTCCAATGGCCCATTCAATTTTGTGTATACAATTTAAGCGTCATTTATATATGTTTTGTTTTTCTTTATTTTATTTTTTTGGAGGCACGAACCGTGGAGGCAGGTACCAAGCGAGTTATAAGTAAAAACAATTTCCCTGAACTCTTTGCTCGTTTTTTTACTCGTTCACGAATATACATATTAATTGTATAATAATTTTTTTCCATTTATTACTACACGCAAACAATTTTCTTTATTTAAATGAATGGCTTTGCTTGACTGGCGCGCAATTTCACCAGACTGGCCTGGCCCGATGGTTATGATGATGATTGTTATGATTATGACGGCTATGGTCAGTGGCTGGATATATACATAACACTGTGGGACAGTGACTGACTGACTGACTGACTGGATGATTGACTGGACTGGCGACGGGCTACTGGCCAACAGTGACAGACAGGAACAGCACACTTGTTGCAAATCCTATTGCCATATTGATACACATATCTACCCATGAATAATTCGATTTAAATGCGAGGCGTCGACTGATAAGTACAAGCTGTGCACTGTTCACTGTGCTCTGGAAATAGCCATGCCCCGCATTCCCATTACCAAAAATAAATCGTGGTTGGGGGGGATCGGCGGCTGTTTTGTGGCTATTGGTGGGGTGCGGAAAAACAATAAACAGCCAATTTTCGGGCCGCCGAACGAGTGGCGCGCGCGCATTCCTTGCCACCAAAGAAACACAATGATCCAGACACGCATTTTTCCATAATTGTATACAAAAAAAAAAACGTTTTTCTTAAATAATAATTGCCAATGGCCCGGTGGCCAGTGGGCAAAACAAAATTGCCCTTGAAGCAGGGCCACATTGGGTTAAGACGCATTGAAAGAGGGTATTAAGTATATCATATAAAGCTTACAAGGGAGAAAAATTAATAGAATAGAAGAGTATTTTCTTGTAATTATATCTGCATTTGTGGAGCAACGATTTAAATTTTAAATAAAAGCGATGTATATACAGTCGAATCCCGATAATTCGTACCCCGGTAAATCGAAAATCGCGATAATTCGTAAAAAATTCTGTCCCCTTGAATAAAACTCGTTAATTCGTAAAAATTCCATACATTTTGGTCCCCTCGTTAATTCGTAGTATTTGGCGCAACGCAAGGAATATTGAACCTCTTATAAGTCGTAATTTTGTTTCGTAACCTCTTATAAATCGTAATGCGATGCGAAATTAGTGTCTTCGACAAACTAATAGGTTTAGAAAATGCAATGGAAAAAATAATAGAAAAAAACACCAAGCAATCAAAAATTACCAATTATTTTAAAGCTTGAATTTTTGTTTTTTATAATTTAATGTTTCTGCTTAATTGTTTAATTTTTTGTTATTATAATTTTATGTTATTGTTTAATATTCCTTTAATTTGAAAAACGTACAAATAAATGTACATACTTATAATGTTATAATTTTAAAAAAGTTGAATACATATGTACACATGATGTGAAATGTAAAAACCCCGTTTATTCGACTTTTTCATTATTGAGCCCCGTTAAATAGAAATCTCGATAAATCGAATTCCCGTCTAATTCGTAAAAAAAGTGATCCCCTTGCCATTTCGAATTATCGGGACTCGACTGTAGTAGTTTTGTGGAGACTTAGACTAGAATATTTATACATTTTCATTTATAATGAAACTGATTTCTATATTTGAAATATTATTTAATTATAAAGATTTCAATTTTGGGATGCATATATAGGAAGGAAATATCCGTAATAAAATATCAAAAAATACTGGAAATATCATAAACGTTGTTATCGAAATTTTGAATATCGAAAAATATTGCCTTCAAAGTAAAAATATCGATATAATAGTGAAATATTGAAAAAATGTTATTTAATTTATTTGTATTTTTAACCGATTATAGTGGTGCGATATATTAGACGGATATCGGCCAATCGCTCTTATATCGAAACGTTAAAGTATCGATTTATATATCGTCGTAATATTAATATAGTATCGATTTATTGATATTTTCATGTTATTCCATTAAATTTTAGAAATAAGACTTGCAGTTATTAAAGTCATCTTCTACCTACTTGCTAAAAAAAAATCTATTTTGACAGCGAAAAATACACCAAATTCCCAACCTCAACTATGTCTTAATTTCTGGCTAAATTCTTGTCTAAAGTTCTGATTTAAATTCTTCTGAAATTACTCGTTTACCCACTCCTCCTTTCGCTGACTGCATTGCCTTCTTGACTTCGTCTTGAGATGGTTAAATGCCGCTAACAAGCTCACCTGCAATCTTGCGTTCGCGCATTTTCCGCCATAACGCCTCGGCCTTGCGCTTGGGCCAGTTCTCGAACTTCTGCGAGAAGCTCCTGAAGAACTTGTACTCGCGTATGGTGATGGACATGCGACGCTGCATATTGGCCAGCTTTGGTAGCGCCGTCTTGAAGTGCACTCACAAATGTTAAGACCAGAGAAAATACTTAAACTAATTGCTGCACCAGGTAGCTGGTAATTTACACGAAGCACTCAAAGCACTGAGATATATATATATATATATTTCTTTTTATTTTCCCTTTTTTCTTGTATTTATTTTTTTGGATGTGTTTAAATTTCCGTTACAAGTGAGTCGGCGGCGTCGACGCGCTCCACCCCGAGTGTGTTATCCACTCGCTGCGGCCACGAAAATCGACAACCGTGCACGGCGCCTGTAAGAGCACTAATGAATTTGCCAACTCGCTCGTTCGTTTTTCGTTCGGGGGCAAAATGGCGAGGCTCGTGTCGGTTCGGTTCGGTCCGTTGGTAGACCCCGAAGTGGCACACGGGGCGTATGAAAACAACGACAACGGGGCGTATGAGCAACATGCTTCTTCTGTATGCTTCTTGAAGGGCTAAAGGTATTTGTATTGTTTTGTTCTGTGATGAGAAAGAAAAAAAAGGAGGGGATGGGAGCAACTTCCTGGCCATGTTGTAGAGTTATCGGCGCCACAATCGCTTATTATTATTTTGCTGTGGTTAGTTGGCCAGGGCCAAATGCCCGGAGGCAGCCGCCGCACACAAATAAATAAATAAGTAAATGAATAGCTGTCATGTTGTTGATGATGATGATGATGCTTCTTATTTCATTTCCATGTTCCATGCCAAAAGGACCTCGCTGGAACAACACAGGCCCAGGGAATGTCAGCTTATGTTTTAGTTCTCTCTGTGTGTGTTTTTATGGCGGGGGAAATAAGTAAAACATTCATTAAAATTTATACGTAGCCATGTGAAAGTTTCAAGACACAGCCAGACCGCACCTGTTGCTCATTGTGGGCGGCGGCAGTTGTGGCACAGTTACACTTCTCTGTGTTGTGTGTGTGTGTGTGTTTGCCCAAGGTTAAGCTTTTACATTTTGTTTTATGATTTATGAAGAGCTGAATAAATGGCATTATTGTCTCTGTTAGAAGAAGCTTTGATGATTCAGCCGCACAGCATTTATATCAAACAAGAGAATAATGGTTAGAATAATAGTTCTTTAATCGAACAAGTGCAGTTCCATTGTTGATCCCCCAACAGCTGCAATTGGTTTGTTTAAGAAACAAGTTTATTTTTCTCTAGAAAACACGCCCATTTTTTAAGCATTTATATTTTGCTTTCAATTGAGTAAACAGGAATAATTATGCGAAAATCATTGCAAGTCACGGCTCTCATTAATCTCCTGACATTTTATATACTTATATACTTGATGCGGAACACTCTGAATATTATATGCAAAAAGATAAATACAACATTGTGTCTGGTATTAAATATGAATGCGGGCCAATTTGTATTTTGTGCAATATATCAGATATAAATCACAGTCTATATATGTGCAGTTAATCTTTTCAATAAAATAAACAGCACTTGGGAGGCATGCTTCCGTTATGAAACAATAATAAATGGGAAGCAGCAGGCAGCATCATCATCTCGCCGCTCCTTAAAGCCTGTCATTATTATTATAGCCAGCACACAGGGCGTATGTGCAATGCAATGGCACACGAAAAATTGGCAATATAAAGACGCGTAAAGCGAGATATATATTATATGATAACAGAGATATATACAATATGATAGCATGACCATCAACCTTTTCAGAGGTCACTGCGCGAGACGTCACTGTAATGACGTCAGAGGCAGCGAGAGGAAATGGCTGGCAAACACATTCGCTTAATGGTCATGAGATGACCATCTCTCTTTCTCTCTCTCTCACTTTCTCTTCACACTTTTCCCACTGACGTCATTGGTCATTCGGGATTTATTTCGTTTTTTTTTTTTCGAGACTGCTCCAAATGCCAACAACTGGCTTTGTATGTGCATAATTCGTTGCGAGCAGTCAGGCTGCAAAATCGAAAATGAATGAGTCCCAGCACCAGGAGCAGCCAGTTGGAGGGCACTTGGGCGTCCAGTTTGTGATTCAATTCTTTTCTCCATCCACCATTCATTTATACGCCATTTTTAGCACAAAGAGTGTGCCATCATTCTCATCCCCCAGCGAACTCTGGACAAGAGGCTGGGCATATGTGGATAGATATGCCTATGTGCACGGCAAGAAAACTATTCCAAGAAGTAAAATTCATGGCAAAGGGAAATGTTATTTTATAAAAAAAGTTTAGCTTGAATAATAGAATTCGTATAAACCTCAGTTTTATTTAGTAATAGAAAGGAATTTTTTTGGTTCACTTTTTTAAGATATTATTCAAAAGAAAAACAATTTCAATAGAAAAGTGGCTATAAAAACTACAAAATAACCAAACATTGAGACGGAAAATTTATTTAAAGCACGCTTTCCAGAACTTTGTTAATAAAATTCACTAAAATTCAAACTACTTTCAAGTCTTTCTTTCAGTGCCTTCACACCACTATTGTTTGGTCTGCAAACTTGACAGATTGACAGCCATTTTTGGCTGTGGTTTGGGCTTCGGGATTGTGCCATTTGTATTGAAGTGTTGACGGAAGTGTTGGAAATACGCAAAAAGAGCAGTTTGCTGGTGGTGGTGGTGTTGCTGCTGCTGCTGCTGCTCTTGATATTTCCCAAAGAACATGAAAGTAATTTAAATGACGAGAATAGGACAGGCAGGACGGCAGCCTTCCATTGAATTGTGCGCCATAATGAAAGCAAAAGTTGGAAATTGGAATTGATTTGCTGGCCAAACAAAGCCGAAAAACCGCACAAACCCGGGCCATTTCATCACATTTATAGATCGGCAGGAGCTGGAGCATCGTGCATAATTATAGAAATTATGAATCATGCCGGCGGACAGACTGTTATTATAAACCACTCAGGCTTAATAACAGACCGCTAATTGGCTGGCAGGACCACCGGCGCATCAAATCAGGCATCCAGCCTTGATGCGCACATCCCAGGACGGGGCCATTTAAATAACTCATTTAGTTGCGGCTCTCGGACATCGTCTGGCTCTACATTGTGTGGCTTAAAGAGAACTCGTTGCTCGTGGCTCGACTCACCTGCTAAATAGCGATCACTCTGCGAACGAGAATAGCGCAGCGTCTGTGGAGGAGAAGAGAAAAAAAAAAGAGGATAGAGAATGTCCATTAATGTCTGATAATCAAGGCGATGCGAGGGCGGCTTGATAAGTGCCAGGGAAGGGGATCCCTAAGCGGATTGCTGTATGGTAATTCTTCTCGGAATTCAGCAAGGTGAAAAGTAAAACCAGATAAAGTGCATGCCAGCTGCCTTGAACTTCCACAAAAAGCTAAGAGGCTTCCTTGTTGAAATCATAAAGCAGATCAGGCACTAAATAATCCCTTCAAGGTTAAGAAGTCTACTTTAAGTATTATTCTACATATTTCTCCTCTTGCTGATCCCTTCACAAATTGCCTTCGATCTGCCCTCGTTTTGCCTTTGATGTGATCTAGGGAAACACTCACCAAATGCTGGGCGGCAAAGTCATCGAATCGCCGGCTCATCTCGCGCTCCTTGAGCAGCAACGGCGCCGAGTTGGACTTGGTGGTCAGCTCCTGGATGCCACCAGAGTCCCCCAGGCCGCTGTGCAGCGAAGCACTGCTAGGCGAGGGCAGCTCCACGAAATGATGCAGCTGATGGGCAGCCGTGGCCGAGGGCGAAAGCAGCGATTGGAAGGGTTCCTGGCGCAGGACAAGCGATAGTTGACCTCGTTCCTTGTGCTTCATGGCTGTGCCCGGATGATAGTTTGGCAGGATTTTCATGCAAGGTCGCTGTAGGGGCTGCGGGGAATGGTAATGATCCAGGGAGTGACTACGTTGAGTCCTAGGCACCAGGATTGGTGGTGGAGCCGTGTATTTTCTGCGTAGGATCACAGGAGTGGCGGTCACACCACCACCACTGGCACTGCTGGCATCGCCATCGGTGCAGTCACAATCGCAGACCCCGAACTCATCCTGGCACTCATCGTAATGCTCCGACTTGCTGCCCGCCTTATCCTTATCCTCGTCCAGCATGTCATCCTGCGATTCATTGGCCGCCTCTCCGCCACTGCCACACTGGCTTAGGACCTCCAGGAGATCGGGATCATCGGAAGAGGCCACTGAGCCACTCTTCTGGAACTTGATCTTGCGCAGCGCCTCCAAGCTGCTCACAGACTCATTATCCTGGGCACTGCCTCCTCCGTTCCTGTGATGATGATGATGATGATGGTGGTGGTGGTGGTGCAGGTGGTGTTGCATTTGGTGGCTCTTCCAATAGGGCATATCCTTGGGAGGTGTTGCCGTGCCAATGCCGCTCTCATTGTTATCGTTGTCCAGTCCCGAAGAGTCCAGGGAAATGCCCGATTTACCGGAGCTCAGCACACCCGTTGCCTCTTCGCAGGCCGAGGAAGACGAAGTGGAGCTGCAAAAGTAGAGTAGGACGAGGGTTAACAGACATTGACAAATCAATTTATATATATAAACAGGTACATTACACTCAGAGAAATTTAGGGGGGTTTGATTTAGTTTTGTAAAGGAGAAAAATGAAATTTAATATTTTGAAAGTGAAGTGAATATATTTGTTGTTAATGTGAAATGTACACTTTCTTGTTAAAACAAATTTTAAAATTAAATTCCATATTATTTGCTTATAATTCTCAACCAATTATTTCATATAAATTTCAAGTGATAAGTGAGAGATAATTTCTTTGCGTTTATTATAATTATTAATGATCAATTCAAATTAAATTTCCTTGAGTGTAATTGTCTCCATGTCTATGCCACTCACTTATTGTCTTCATCGACGGCGCCAACACTGCGCAGAATGGACTCCTCCGAGGTCCAAATGGTCGAGGTGGATCCTTTTTTGGTCACATCCACCAGATAGCCGGGAGTGGCGGAGCCTTTAACCACCGGATGCGATGAGGAGGCCGGTGACGATGAGGATGAAGACGAGGCTATGGATGCCGGCGGCGGGGTTATGGCATTTCTGCTCGTCAGCGCCGCATGATTAATGCCCACCCGTTTTGGCATCGACATCGGCTGGGAGCTGGTGGTGGGAGCCGGGAGCATTGTTTCCATGTCGCCGCTGCTCAATTGTCGCTGTCGCTGCCTAGATTTCAAATCCTCCAAGGTGGTCGCCGGCGATCCACCTGTTGAGGTTGCCTTTGCCTCCTCGATTTTCAGTGCGCTTTGGAAATTTGTCAGCTTATGAGTTGTCGGTGTCGGTGACGGAGTTATCGTCTCTCCTAAACCATTAAACGGGGGGCAGGCCAGGCTCTTCCTCTGGCCAACCGCAGAAGCAGCTCCACCTCCTCCTATTCCTCCGTATCCCAGACTGCCTCCTCCCTGGCCATTCGGCGCCGACAGGGTGCGCATGTAGGCAACATTCGATTTGGTCGCTGGAGATGCCTCGTTGCGTCCGCAATCAAGGTTAAACGATTGCAGTGGAATGGTGGCCTGAAAGAGACAAGAAATACACTTAGAGAATTGATTTTAAGTGGGGAAAAAAGCATTCTTATAAATGAAATAAATTAAAATTCTACTTTATGCCAAAGAATACTTATAAATTTTTTTAAAACAAGGTCCGTCCTTGTCTTTATAATTATTTGTTTGCTGCCAAACTTAGTTGTTTTAAAACTTAAAGTTTAACTATATTTTGCTCAAGTGCAGAGGGAAGAAGAACGAGGCAAACTTATTAAAATATAGTCAGTCAGGTTTAATAAAGAAAAGTCGACACTGAGTGCCGCTGACAGTTTCGAGGGCCGCAACCTCAACCTCCACGAGGAAGGACCTTGAATGCATAATGAGCGCGAGCCTGGACCGGGTCCGGGATGTGACTATGGCTGTCCCCAGCCTCCGATTCCTTACCATACCCAGACTCTATCACCTTGTTGGGAAGCCGAAAAGGCGGAGACAATGCGAAAAAGGAAACATCAGTGGAATTTTCAGACATTGTCAAGTGGAACGCTCAGGCAGTGCAGGAATTTTCGTATTTTATGCAAATCTTTTTGGTCAAAGCTAACTCGTTGGGCTGCTCTCTGCTTTGTTTTTTCTTGTGTTATTTCTGGAGAACCTGGCTAACCTGTGGAACAAAAACCAATGCCGACATTTCCCCTATTGTTTTGGTTTATGATTTATAAGCCGCGTGTGATAACAGCCCCCTATCCCGGTTGCTGCTGCATTCTGGGAACTCGGTCCTGTCCTCTCCTATATTCATGGTCATGGTTCCATCATGGGGATAAGTGTGTTATGTCAATTCGATTTACAAGCCTTTGGCAAGCGTTTGACAATTTGGTTTTCCGCTAAAATGCATTGCAGGAAAAAATGGAGGGGCCGCAGCAAAGAGCAACAGCAGCAGCAGCAGCAGCAACAGGCGGAAATTGATTTAAATGATTTATTGGCAAAAAAAAAAAAAAGATAAAATGTTTATATATGTGCCTCGAGGTGGTGCAGCAGGTTGCTGTCGCAGCAGCAATATTGCTGCTGTCGCTGATTTTGCTGCTGTTGCTGCTTTTGCTGCTGTGGCTGTTCCTGCTGCTGGTTCTGTGTTTTGCCGCAATTCCTTGGGGGCCTTGGGCGTATTGTCGGCCAGTGAAAATGCAGGCTCTCGAAAAAAAATGTGTATCACGGGGCTGATTGGAGTCGCCAGTCGAGTTCCCCAAAAGCAATCAATATGAAATGGCCTGGCTTTGTACTAAATTATAAACGCATGAATTTAATACCCAGCATTTAGGCATTTCCAGTTAATATTTAAATTGCAAACACATGTTTCTTTAATGTATTGCAATTAAGGGTTGTTAATCGAATATAGTTTAGCCTAGAGAACAATTTCCGGGTGTGGGGATTTTGCAATTAATTTTACGCTGCGAGAATTAAATATTAAACGGGAAAATTAATTTTTGGTATGTTTACAAAGCACACAAAAAAAATCTAGAGAATCTTATTTCAAATATGTTTAATAAATCTTATTTAACTTAAGGGAAGTCTCTACAAGATAATAGGATTTTATTCTTAAACATTTATATAGAAAAATTAATAAAAAACCCAAGGAAACAACATCTCAAAACTGCACAACACAACATCCCCCCCAAATCGAGAGTAATTGCCAACTCCGGGACCAGACGACGCCCGTCTAAAAATGGTCACAGGATGCGGATGAGTGTGAGCATGAGTGATCCGGGGGGTCCTTTGGGAGCATCCACAGCAGCAGCAGAAACAGAAGCAGTAGCAGCACACATCTGTTGCCGTTGTTTGAAATCAAATTTGTAATGCATTATGGAGCAGTCAGTCTCGAGTGCCTGTTACGGCGGCGTCTATGAATTATTAATAAAGCCCCAGCCAGCGATGCCATCTGAAAAACTGCGTGTTAATGAGCCGCCAACTCTCGCCGGCGACGCATTAATTGGGCGTCCAGATCAATGTCGTTTATGGGCATGGTATATATCGGGGCAGCATATGGGCGCCATATAGTGTATACCCCGGATCAGATCGGTTTTCGGAATAAAAACTTTTACCATTTTACGGCCAGCTACGGATATCATCTATCAGCCCGATTAATTTAGCGATTTTATCAAGGCAACCAAAAGAAAAATTCTCAATGCCCAATCTGTTTTACATATGTAAGCAATTTCCTTTTTCCTATGATTCTTCTCTCTCTCTCCTCTGTGTTGTGATTGAAACTGAAGCATTTTATGGTTAGAGAAAATGAAAATTCAAATCAATTTTATGGCCGAGGCTGTAGAATCCGATATCCGAAACGCTGACAAAGACTTATTTAAATGTCATAAAAATGTGAACATTTCTCACAAAACAACAACGATAGATGTGGAAATTGGGAAATGGAAAATAAATGAAATGTTTTCTTCGGTTAGTTAATGAAAAATGCAATAAAATGAACACAAAATGACACATAAAAATGGGTTCTCTCTCCTCCCCCTCTCTGTCTAGGTTATCAGTGGGGGAACTGTAAATGCTCCTAATTGATCATAAAAAAAATAAATATATATACATATATAGCGTTTGTTTACTACTACTTCTACTGAGTCAATGCCTTCGATATCGAAACGGCTGAATAAGCCGAATGACAAATGCCCTGGGCAACGCCTCGGCAGCGTTCCACTTTTATTGATATGTGACCCAGAAAGTGCCGGGTCTTTGGGTACTATATTTATATATATGTATATATAAGTGTATAGCCCCGATCATGTCCGGCCAGACTATCGCAAATCGATTGGACATGCCCCTGGTCTGGGTTGGGAGTAAATGAGCAAGCTGCCCGCAGTCACGCATGCGCACTGATAATAATTATCAAATCACAACACTTAAACGCCTGACCAGCCCATTGCGTCCTCCTCTGGACATTGTTCCCTCTCTCTCTGGTGTCCTCCACCTCCTGCTCCGATCTCTGTTGTCCATCGTGTTTGTTTGCCTTGCAGTGATTTGCAAGTTCTACTTAAGTCAAAGTGTCTGGGCCTCGTTGAGCTGCGTGAAAAGCTTTTTGTGTGTCGCGGCCTTTTGTCCGGGTAGCCTTGCCCCCCAAAGATCACTTACAAAAAAATTTATAGTTGGGATAAATTTGTTATTGACCGACAGCAACTGGTAGCTGATACTAGCTTAGAAAAGGTCACTTAAAAAGCCCGTTGCAGTTTCTAAATATATACAGAAAATTAAAATGTATAAAAGGAATTCAAAAATTAATTTTTTTATATTTTTCTCATTTTATAAAATATATTAGAGTTTTTACTGACATTTTATATGTGTAATAATTAATTATAGATTTATTTTTGAAAACTAGCCACAACTAGTAGCTTTTTACAGCGAATAAAAATCTCTTAACAAGCTATAAATAAATCATGAAAATTAAAAAAAATAAAAGTGATTTTAAAAATAAACTTAAAACATGTTTTTTAGACTTTTTATGCATTTCCCCAAGGTTTAAATAAAAGCTTCTACTATACCTATATAATTTATATAAAATTTTCCCCCAGTGCCTTCTTGTGCATCTTGTGCAGCATCTTGTACATCTTCAGCATCTGCATGGTTCATCATCATTAAGCGCATTGCGTTGGATGATGATGCCCTCCTGCCTTCCTGCCACACACACAAGATTCACTTTCGCAGGGGAGAAACAGCAAAGAAACAGGCGATCCCCAAGATCCGATCCCCATAAATTGGGGCGTTTTGGGTTCCGCTGGGTGTCTGATATACACTGAAGCTGTGTTGACAGCCGGAGTGCAGTAAAGTGGAGTGTTCTCCTGTCTCGTGGATTTGCTCCAGGGCGGCATATTGACCCAGTTCACTTCTGCACTCCTTTCGAACGTAACGATACGAAACGAAACGAAAAGCTCAAAAAAACTGAAAAACTGTCCCGTGCTTTTGCGCTACCTTTACTTTATACTTTCATTGACAGTATTTTGTATTTTTGCTTTTTCTTGTCAGATTTTTAAAACCGAGCACGCACTTGTGCCCTCGATGCTGGCCTTTGATTTATGCTGCCGTTGGTAGCTCATAAATCTTGCTCCTCGTCTCCACTGTCTCGCTCAACTGACTGATTGACCGAATGAGAATGAGAGTTTTGAGTTTTGCACGGGGACAGTCAGTCAGTCAGTCAGACAGTCGGAGTCGACCACATTCTTTGCCTTAATAAGTGCACTGGGCACCGGCAGCTGGAGCAGCTTAAGGGCTTTTAATTGGCACTTTTACTTGGGCGATTAAGGCAAAATATGACAGCTCCAGTGCCTGGTACTTTTTTTTCCCCTAAAAAAACAACTGGCAAAAATGTGCCAACTATTTCTCCTGAATGTTTTGACATTTTTATGGTCAGTTTAGTTATTTTCTTTAACTTTAAGGTGGGTTTTATGCGATTTCGTTCGAGTTAATGGAAACAATTACATTATTTAATGATCTGTATTTAAATTTGCATTACTTTAATAACTCTAAAGTTCTCATTGCTTGACCTCAGCTGTATTTAAAAAGACAAAAACAGTCAACTAACTGGCTTTCCCGTACCTTTCAGTGAACATTTTTAAGAACGAAGGCGAAATGGCAAAAGGGAAATGGGCCAGGAGCCCTTTTTTACTTTGGGGAATATTGCAGCTGAAACTCATCATATCGATTGGTAGCAAACATTGCCAGTTGTCAACGAAAACAACAATGGAAGCCCCAGTCCCAGCTTCAGTCTCAGCCCGCTTTAAGCCCTTTTGCACCTCAGTTTCCCTCTCTGACAGACTTTTTGTGGGTTTTTTGGTTTTTTCGGTTTTCGTTTTTCGGTGTTGATGTCGTGTTTTTTCCACCGACGCCGGCCCGGCACGCGTTTTGAAAATTAATATTTGTCTTGTTGCAGCAAGTCAGTGCTGCCTTTTTGAGGTTTTTCCATCCGATAAACGGAGGTGGAGGAGGAAGGAGGAGATCCGACAAGAGGCAAGCGAAATGTATGCTAAGCATATGCAACAATATGAGAGACCGCAAGCTCGGTGCCGTTTATGAGCAGTTTTGGCTTATAAATGTTTTAATTAGATATATTTGGTTTGATAAGCCGGAGACAGCTAACAAGTTGGTTAGTCTGTTTCGGGGCTTATGGTTTATGGGCCTGAATAGGCACTCACATACACTCCAGCGACTGCACAAAGTGGGTCATTGAGTTGGCCAAACACTGCAGCCTCTTGGCTAGAGTGTAAACACAAGGCACTGGGAGAAAATAAGCTAATGGAAATCATGAGAAATTAAGCCGTTGAAAATTACTTTAACTTTTTTAAAAAGAGGTTGGGAAAAATTTATTATTTTAAGAATATTTTCTTGTATAAAACCAAGTACTAGATATTTATTTATTGTTCTCCGAAGAGTAAACAGTTGCTGAGGAGGAAGGAAAGTTTTTTTCCCCTTTTTAACTGTTCCACAGGATGGTCACAGGATGCCTCCTAAATCTATTCTTAAAATTTTATATAATAATTTACATTAAAACCTCGCAGATTTTATAATTCTCTAAAAATATTAAACATTTTTTTAGTGCATTTACCCAACCAGAAGTAAGACTTCCTTTTGCGGGGTTATCACCGAGTAAAAGTTGCCAGCCAGCTCCCAGTGAACTTTGGCTCTTTCCTCTGATTGCAATTAGAAAATCTTTTACGACCCAAATGCCCGGCAATCAATCTCCAATTGTCTACCAATCTATCGCTCAAGAACTGCACTAATTAGACTATTTTATTACACATTTTATGGCGCTGGCGATGAGGCCCCCGAAAAAGTGCAACGAAAAATCCCCATTCCCCAGCCATCGTTCCCTTTCGTTCGAGCAGAAGTTCAAAGTTTAACTGGTTCAAGTGCCAGCCACCGAGTGACGACTGTCTATCAACGTTCTGGGCTGCCTGCCAGCCCTTCATTCCTCATCCTCGTTTCCATTTTCATCTCCATCTTGATGCTACCCCAACTCCTCAGCTTTTCTGCTGCCCATAAATTTCACGCGCTTCAGTTGCGCATCCGGCGAATGGATGGATGGATGGATGGATGGATGGTTGGCTACCTGGCTGGTATACTGGCTGGAACATATGGCAGTTCTTGAAAGAACATTCTTTCCCCCCAAACCCTGTTCAGGGGCGAGTGTGTGTGGGCCACCGAAAAATTCCGCTGGTGCGTGTGCATGTTGACAAGATTGTTGTGATTCAGATTAAATGCCTTTTGTCTTTTTCTGAGCGCATTTTATCTAACCCAAATTCATAAAGTATGCTTGCTGTTGGTTGTTTGTTCGCTCGCATGTCGAAATTGAGGCGGCGAGGAGGAGACAGATTACATGGGGAATTCCAGTGACTCGAGATTAGGAAATCCCAGTCTGAGCTACAGAATTTATGAATACTCTCAGGGATAATCCCGCATTTGTAATGTAAATTGGAGTAACTGATTCTTAAAGGGGGGCTCGAGTCTTTGTTTTTACAATATAAATATGGTAATTTTTCTTGGTATTTAAAAATATATATTTTCTGTACACTCACGTGTTTCTCTGGCTTCAAGACGAGTCCATTCTGCTGCTGCTGCTCCATGATGGATGAGCCCTTGCCGTAACGACTCTGTATGGCCGCCGTGGCTGCTGCGGACAGGAGCATGGGAGCTGTCCGGGAGATGGGCGAACTGCTGCCGGAATTAGAGCCGGATGCAGATCCTCCGACTCCGGCCAGGTGTGCCAGGTGCGGTGGCAGCTTATCGGCGGCCATCAGACTGTCCAGATCACGTAGAAACTTGCAGGCCCAAATGTTGACATCGTCCGCCTGGCCTTCAGCAGGAGCTGGAGCAGAAGCAGGCAGGGATTTCACTGGACTCAGCGGCGGCGGTGACAATGCCCTTAGTTTAGTTGTCAATGGCTTGCCCGCCGATGTTGCTGTCGCTGTTGCTGCTGCCGCGGTCGATGTTGCTGTGGTGCTGCTGCTGTCAAATCCACTATCTGATTCCGTGGAACGAGACAATTCATCAAGCTGCTGGACTCCAGCCTGCGATAGCCGCTCCTCCCGTTGGTCGCGAAGCTGCTGCTCCAAGCGCTGGACCTTGCGCAGCTCGAAGACCTCGTTGATTTCCCGCTGCAATTAGAATGGTAGTTGTTTTAGTTGACAGCACTGGGAGAAAAATGGGGGATAGGATTTTTTTAAAACAAAAAAAAAATGAATATATTTATTCATTTATAATTATTTTATTTCAGTTTTTCCTAAGGCAATAGTTTGTATTTCATGAGTAATCAATCTTATAACACTATTTCCACCTAAGTTCTACTTATTCCTATTCCATGTATTTGTTCCTGTATTATTATTTTTTGCCTTAAAATTTCCAAGTGTTTATTTAGCTGACAGAATTGGTAATTTTTCCACCTGGTTTTTCATTAAACAATCATAAATTTCTCCCTATAACCCTATTTTCCCAACCAGTTTACTTTTAGCTCCCATTCTTGTAATTATTTTTCTTCTCTGCATAGAGGACACATACATAAATTCCGGACTGCCGCTAAGATTAGGTTTTGATTAGCACTCTAATTGCACACATATATCAAGGCAATGGTCTATTAATCGCGCCCAGAGCGCCACAGCCTCTTCTAATGGCCCCCGACTATGATGTATGTTTGCTTAATTTGTCCCGCAAACACAGGGACAGGAGCAGGAGCAGCGGCAAACAGCAACAGCAACAGCAACAGAAATAGGAACAAAAAGAAAGCCCAGGACACGACCAGAAGAGACCCACAGAGACATGGGCACAATCAAAGACAAATAAATTAGAACACGACCGGCCGAGGTTGCTTTTTCCACACTCGATGCTAAGGAAAACAGAAAACTGCAGCCACGAACTCTCGGCAACAGGAACACGACTCGCAGGAGGGAATGCAAATAAATTGAAATGAAGCAATTTGTTAGCCAGATTAAACACAACAAGCGAGAGAGAAGCAGCCAAAAAAAAACCCAAAGGGAAGAGAACCCGGAGAAGATCAGACAGATGGAGCCCACAGGGCTTACAAAGTCAGCGAATTACTTAATTAAAAATCGTGGCCCAAGACAGAGAACCAGGTCTGCCTGCTCCTCCTTTGCCCGATTCCTCCAGTGACATTAATAACGTGCAGTGCTCATTACTCAACAATTGTGTTTGTTGTTGCTGTTCCCCGTTTCTTTCCTTTATTTTTTTACCCAGAAGGGCTGCCGCTGCTGCCCTCAGACAAATGCGATCGAACATTAGCAGGCAATAAATTCTGAAAAGGTAGCCAGTCGCCGGTCTATGGCTTCTTGGGGGCTTTGAAAGAAAGCCGCTGCCGCGAACTCTACTCCACTCTACTCTACTCTACTCTACGATATTATCGCCGCTGAGATTTCTCAGTTGTTCTCAGGTTGTGCGGCTAATTTGTGAAGGCGGAGGCCAGGTCACAGGTTAGGCAAACAAAAGAGCTGAACAAACGAATTGGCCCACTGATTTCGATGGTTCTAGCACAGGAACTATGACGTATGAGGGGGTAGTTTCGTGCCTGCGGTGATCTCAAGTGGGCCGCTGCTTATTTCCCAGTTCGCCGTCATACAATGCAATTGCTTTTTATTAATTTCATGCTACGACGCTCTGGACAAACAATTGGCATTGCTAAGGAATCAAACAAGAAACACTTTGGGAAACTGGGAGGTACTTTTATAAGAAAATGTGTCATAAATCGTAGGATTTCTTGTGAGCTTTTAATGATAAATACTATAAGCCTGTGGCTTATTCTATTCTTGGATTCCTTTGATACAACATCCAAAATATATAATTTTTGTAAATTAGTCTATTAGGAACTCCTTGAGTATTCTTCCACCTCTACTTTCTTGTTCAAAGAACCCCTGAAAAATTTATTTTTCGCAGTGCTCTCATATGTGTGACCAAGGGTCTCTTGGACCACGACCAGCAGGCGTATTCCCAAAACTCCGCGGGCAGCTCCTTCGCTGCATCCCCATCCTCATCATCATCCTCATCGTCATCACCATCAACTGGTGGCTATAAAAAGCTGGTCCGCTCGCCAGCAACTTTCAGTTTCAGTCTCTCCGTTTTTCTAAGAGCCAAAAACGCAGCGGTCGCCGCTGGCTGGCTTGGCTGTTAGCTGGTTTGGTTTCTTGCCTGTATCGCTGCATCAAAGTGGCCGCCAAGGCAGCAGCAGCAGCAGCAGGAGCAGGAGAAATAAAAATTGGAACAGCCTCGTCGTCGGTAAAGTCTGGAAACAGCAGCAGACAGCATGAGACTCACGTTGGCCTGGCTCAGCGTCTGTCTGGCGATTTATTGTGGCGGTGGCCATGGCCATGGCAATGTGGTCCTATCTCTGCCACCATCGCTTATCGCCACGGCCACGAAGGCGGCCTTGAGCCAACAGCAGCAGCAGCAGCAGCCGTTGCAGCAGTCTTTGCAACTGCAGCAGCAGAAAAAGGATGCACGCGTCCTGTTCGACATGCTGCCCAACTCTCCAGCGGAGAATTCGGAATCGCGGACACCGTCTGAGGATTTTAATCGAAATGCAGATGATTTAGGGGACCGGCAATCAGCGCCGCAGGAAATTGTACCAGGATTGGGCTTTGGACTGGGACCCGCTGGTGGTGTTGGTGGCTTTGGTGCCACGCCTTCTCACCGCTATTGGAGCAACCGCTGCCAGGGTCGAGCGGGTGCATCCGCCAAGTGTCCGCAGGAGTACTATCGCACCATGCTGGCCGCCAGGTGAGAAGTCCAGGTTGAAAGTCAGGATGTGGGTGGCCCTCAGAGGTAGAGGAGGAGGAAGTGGAGGAGGAGGGGAATAATGGCAGCGGGTTCAAGGCTGCACAGGAGGAAAGTTGAGAAAGTTTCGCGCCTCGTTTCCGCTTCGCATGTAAACCAATTTATCAGGCAAAGTTCGACTTTAACCCTTTATAAAAGTGGTTGTAGTATTTTTTGAAATATATTAAAAGGATTTTGAGGTATTTTTTCTGTCTCTAGAAAAGAGGTTTAAAATTAAAATCAAAATGCTTAACAAAAGTGGGAAAGAATAAAAACTTTTAAGATTAAATGAAGAGATGACTTGAGATACGTTTTGTCTCGGAGAAGAAACGTTTTTCTTGTGATATCTCTCATTCGTAGCCGAAGAGAAAAATGCAAAGCTCTCTCAGCATGCAGCTGAAAACACTCTCTCGTTCGCTACTAAGCAGAACATGTACGCTGTTGTTGATGATTAGCTTGTAGAATGTAGAAAAGCGTGGAAAAGGAAAGCAAGGAATCGAATTTTAATAAAAAGAGATCATCATCAAAAAGAAAAACCTATTTAAATTCCTCAAAAAACCTTTTAATCTGTTTTAATTCAGAGCTTAACCCGGTACTCAAAGGGTTAATGCTAACCCTTCTCAGGGCGCCAGGCCTTGCCAAAAAAAATGTAAGAAAACGGCGCGAAAAATAAAGGTTAAGCCCGCAAGAGCGGCAACAAATCGTCGACAATTTGGCTGTCGGCTGGGAACACGCAAAACCAATTAATGGGCGTGAAAAAATCAGTACGAACGATTGCAGTTTTGTTTCAAGTCAGCCAGGAGGCCGCTCGCCAACGTATGTTGATTTATTTTATAAAATAACAACTGTCAGCAAATTCATTGGCCCGCAACGAAATCGAAACGAAAACTGCATTACGAGTTTCACTTTTCATGCCCAGACTCGGACATATACATATATGTATATATATATATTTTTTCACTCTTCTTTTGTTTTATTTAAAAAACTGTTTCTTTCTTCCGCTGCGGCTTGTAATTAGTGTGTGGAATATTATCTTGTGTTGAAAAATTATTGGGCGCTGCTATTAAAATCGAATTAATCATGTATCTGGCCGAGGGACTTTATAGTAATAATTATTTTTTGTGTTTGCTTGCTTTTGTTGATTTGTTAAATGTTTGATTAATTGGCCACCGAGGAGACCCGCATAACTTTCGATGATGTTTGGCTCTTCGCTTAATTTGTAATTTTACACAGAAATTTTCAATGTAGAATTGGCTCAAATTGTGTGTCGTTTGATTGAATTGGATCAGCCCTGACAGCTTCAAAGAGTTAAGGCGATTTCTGGGTCACATGTCTGAGAGATGCTACGAGTGGGAGCCACAGCAAAGAAGTTCATCAATTTGGTGGTGTCGTCTCTTGTTTTTCCAAAAAAAAAAAAAGAGAAACTCCCGCTTAAGACATGTAATTGAAACTCATGGTCGCTGCCCACGCTCTTCTGGCGAAAGAGTAAAATGTGAAAATGTGCTGCTCCTTAAAGTGAACAAATGATGGGGCATTAATCACACTATAGAAACCCAGAAAACCTTATAAATATATTTTTGTAGGAACAAAGAGGCCCTTGCACGCCTACATTTGCAGCTGAGCTCCATGCAGGATTCGGACTCTGAGGTTAATTCCTCCGATTCCGAGGAGCTCTTGGGGGATGATGACGACGACGTGGATGAGAACAGCAATGAGGTCTTTATGCTGCTGACTGGCGAACAGGATCTCATCAAGTTCTTGCACTGGGCCATGCAGCTTCTATATCCTATACAAAGGGCTCCTGGCAACTTGAGTGATGGCGCTGCCGAGAACTATTATCCAGGCATGTTTCTCTGGAAGAAACTAAATCTATCTGGTCACTTGGAGCCTCCACTAATTGTGGATGAGCCGCAGTATGTGTTAGTTCGCAGGGAGAAGCTTTTCGATGGCTATCAGTGGGGAGGTGAGTCTATGAATATTTTCTTTTATATTTAAATTTAATATTTCAAAATCCTTTATTTTAATTTTTAGATGAGGTCAGCCAGGAGAGTGATCCCTTTATACCGCCTCGCGGCCGCAAGCACAACTCTCCTGATCTGGATGCCCTGATGAATCGCTATGAGCCCTTTGTCCCAAATCGCGGTAAACGCGACAAGGTCAAGGATCTGTTCAAGTATGACGACCTCTTCTATCCGCATCGCGGCAAAAAGCATCGCAACCTGCTGTCCATAGACGACGATCCCTTCTTTGCCACCCGGGGCAAGAAGCTGCAGCTCCGGGATCTCTATAATGTCGACGATCCGTTTGTACCGAATCGCGGCAAGCGCTTCTGGCGGGGAGCAACAACAGATGACGACAGGCCGCAAAGAATGTCAACGCATAAAATTAATGGTTACGATCAATCAGTCAGGCCATCACTGTCAATGGAGGATGCTTTGGCTCCTTCTTGGCGACTCTCCGCTAATAGATTGCACCCGACAAGATCAATGTCAAGTGCCGATCATCAGCAGCAGCCGCAGCAGCAGCAATTGCTGATGTTGCCCCAACAACATGTCCGCTTCATTGGCAATCCCAATCACATACGCCAGCAGGTGAAAACATCCTCCTCATCCGCCTCCTACTCCGCCTCCCCCTGGACAATGAACATCGGTGGCGTTGGTGGAGAGCGCCTAAGGAGATCTCTGCCCACGAGACACAATTAACGCAATCGCACCTTGGCTAATCCACTGGTAAACTCGGACATGGACACTGATTCGGGCAATTTGAACATTTAAATGCGGCGGGCGATATTCGGTTTAGGTTTTCGCTCCTCAGTTTCCAGTTTGGTCGGCTTCCTGGGGGCACTGTTTTTCCAAAAACAAAAAAAACTCATGTAGAGAGAACTATAGCACACAATAAAGTAAAGCATGCAATTGATTTTGAGAAAGAAATCGAATCGAATCGAATCGAATTGTATTGTGGCGAATTGAAGGTTACACCGATCGGTTGCCCTTGGTAGAGGCCTTTCTAGAATGGCACTGAAAGAAATTGGGTATTTTTGTGTATATTTTAGCAACAAAACATCATTATCTAAAAGATAGAACTCTGTGGCAAAACAGGCAAGGGTTTTTTCTTACTCTCTATAACGAGTTTGCTTCTCGAAACCCCTTAACCCATTGACCAACTGAAGTTAAACACATATTTCTTCCTGTGTTCACCGCGAACAAGGTCTCCTTGCCTGGCTGCCCTTGGCTATACTGCCTTGCAGTCCTCGAGTATTGCCTATTTTAATTGTATTCATTGGTTAATTTATCGCTAAATGCAATCAGCATTGTGCCGGTCTAGACGGGGATTGGAGCCACAGCTGCAGACAGGCGGGCGTGGCACGCAGTTGTGATGCCACAGATGCGATATGCTGGCCAGATATTGTAGAACAACAACCAGCAGCAGCAACACCAAACAGATGCTAGCTGTGTGTGACTGCAAAGGTCAGAGCCAGACTCCAACCAAGGGCTCTATAATCCCCCAAAACGCACATCAATCACACCAGATTTTTAGCTTATTAAAAAATAAAAATTGAAGAAAAATTATAAGGGAGCAACGCATTTTTCCACTTTAGCCCATTTCTGACATTGACATTGACCACAGCACAGCATATCGACATATCAACGTCAAAATATTTGGTAAGCCAGCACACCAGCTTGCCTTTTTGTTTTTCAACAAATGACCATTGAAGGTCATCGCCGGCAACCAAAACAACAGCAACAACAACAAATTGGTTAAATAATACCATCGACTTTTGGCTTTTTTTCTTCTTTAATTTTTTTTCTCTTCTTTTTCTGGTTGGTAGCCTGACGTCCGAGCGAGTGTTCGGTCCAAAATCCCCTGAAGATCATTATAAATTTCAATGGCACTTCACATGGAGAAGCCAGTATGCATATATATGTATATCTATGTTTGGTTAGAAGAATGCAAGCAGCAGTCCATAAATATGTTTTTCATTTGTTCAACTCTCCTCGACTGGGCAATGACACTTGAAGTGGTCAATCGCAGCTCACAGCTCACGTGCAGCAGCTTTTACAAGGAGGGGGGAAAAAAATCTCTGAAAGGTAGTTTGTTCGCGTTTTCCGGAGGACTGAGTTTTTATTTTTTTGAGTTAGGTGAGCTTAGTGCTAAACAGATGTGACAGCTTCAGAGGAAATCCCATAGAAGCACATCTCGGATGCCGCGTTCTGTTGTAACTTGAAATATTTAAATAACTTTTTAAGTGGTCAAGCTTTTTATTGGCAAATAAAATGAATGAATTTCTTAAAGAGTGGGGGGTAAAATACGTTTGTGTTTCATTAGTTTTTAAATAAACTTACTTATTAATAATTCTCTTTAAGGGACCTCTGGTGATTTGGTACATTTTTTCCCATATTTATTTATTTATATTTTCTTCTATAATTTTTTTTAGGATTTTCAAAATTTTTCTTGCAAAAAACCGAAAGAAAGAGCATTGCTCCCACGCAAGTCTATTGAACCAAATGTGTCACAGGAGTGAGGATTGTACAAATTAAATTCCATTGGCCTTGTGCGCTTTCAAAACGCCAAAACCAAAGTCCCAAGTGGCAAGCATAAAAAATAAAAATAAAATAAAATCAAAATAAAATGTAGAAAAAGAAAGTCTTCGGGTTGCGCGATTCCCCCCAGCTTGTGAGCTTTGGCGTCAGCAAATTGGCTCAATTTCTGTGGCAAGGCCTTTTTGTAGCTGCTGATTTGCTTGTCGGAAAATATCAACGCATTGTCAGCGATCCGTTGACAACTTGCAACATGCAATGCGGCAGCAGCAGCAGCAGCAGTTGCAACTTGCAAACTCTGCAACGTTTGCGACGCGGCAACTTTAACTTTTCAATTGCATTTGTAACGCGATCAGCATGAGTAGCTGGCAGCCTGTGACAGCGGCTTAATTGCTGTCTGCAATTATGATTGCTGCCGGTGAAATCGTAGAAGTCTGCCACCCCTTTCCTAGCATCTGAAATGCTTCACTTTTGTATCAAAACTTCTCCCACTGTGACCGTTCGATTTGTGAGTCTAGTTTTACACAAGGAAAAAATATCGATTTCGGTTGAAAAGTTATTAATTTGATTTCTTTTTAACTTTTGGTTGGTTTTTCTTAAGAAGTCTGAGATAGTCATCAGTTTGTGGGTAGGAAACCTTGCCTTTGGTTTACAATGATTCAAGATCAAGTGTCATTTTCGTTTATAAATTAATTAAATACAAATATTATAAGTTAAAGAACACAGAAGAGTTTTTTATAGAGATGGCAGACTATATCGATATAAAGTTAAGATATCGCTATTTGACATCAAGACCGTGCGATAAACGTAACGATAACTCATGCGATAATTTGATAATTTATATATGACATTATATTGAGAGCGATATTTTTGACTATAATTTTTTAGGATTTTTCTTTTAGCACTGTCTTTTTTAAATGAGTTTTTATTACCTCAAAGAAATATTTAAAAAGGGTATAAAAACCCATAATTGCTTGACTTTTTCTTTCTGTGTTTTGAGGATTTCTTTGTTTTGCTGAGGATCAACTCCCGGTTGACGAAAATAGTAACGTGCAGGCAGGCGCTGCCTTTTATTGCCATTTGTTTTTTGGCCCGTTTGCCCGCTTGACGTTGACAAAAAAACGTCATTTGCAAATTGGGCAAAGACAACTTTCTCTAGGCAGCTGCTGCTGCTCCTGCTGCATTTTACCGTCGCAGTCGCATTCGCCGAGTGACAGAGCCATTGCATAAAGCCATATAGATAAACCCAAAGGCGAGTCGTCGCCCACATTCATTAACAGCATTCGCATAATTGGCTGAAGCAGATACTTTTTTTTCTGGGTTCATCGAACCACCACCACCAACATCGACGAAAAACTAAAGCCCCGAAAAAGAAACAATCCCTGGGCGCAGCCTTACGTCTCAATTTCCCAGCTTATTTTTTTACTCATATCTATAATTAAAATCGTTTGAGAACACACGCAAGCCCAGTCGCGTCGCGTCTGATTTATCAGATTTCAAGCAAAAATATGGAGAGAAAAAAAGCAATATTTATACACGTTGTGACGCTGAAAGCTTGATTGATGCATTAAGCTTACTGCTTAGCCACCACACAATCGTTGTCGCCGGTACCGATGATGTTGACGAGCGCCAATTAATGGCTGCTTAAACGGGAAAACTCTGCCCCAGCCGGGCGGCATAGCCTAGCGCTTGTCCATGTAAAATTATGGAAAATCTGTGCAAAAGCCATCGCTAATTGATGCAGGAAGCGCGACGCAGAAAACGAGTTGCTTAGAGCCAAGCCGAACGAACGCCTGTCATGAATTCGCTTCGTTTCGTTTTGGTGCGTCGTCTGAAATGGGTCAGGCGGTGATTACCGCCTCCACTAACGCATTTCATAACTACACTCGAAAAGAAATTGTAAAATAAATGGGGAAAGCCATGCTTGATTACCATATAATTGTCATAAGTCAATCCAGGCTGTCTTTGGGCATGCGAAAGATTAATTGTTATGATTTACATTTCATGTTTATTTCATAAATTTTATATTTGTTACAAAAAAAGAGATTCCTTAAAGTAATATCTATTCAAAAGACCATTATTTTGAAAAAATGATAATAGAAATTAAAGATAAATGGAAACTTGATCCAATATTATATCGTTGCAAAAATTGGTTGATATATCGGACCTATGAAATCGACCAAAGAGGTTAATAAGTTAAATACCTTTGTTTTTATATTATATTTTCATATTGATATTAGAACTTTTAAAGAGTTTTTTTTTAATATTTTAAATTTATATGTATTAATTTTAACGATATATTCGATATGATATTGAACGCGATATTTTCTTCTCGACATACCTTTAAAGTTTCTCTTACCTATTATATTTTTTAGTAAACATTATTACCTATAACCTATTTTTTGTTATATTTTCTTCTGCAACTTTTAACCCACTTTTCATGGCATTTCATTGAAATTAACCCAACTTGTACACCCTTTAACGACCTTATTTTTTGCGCCTGTGTAGTAAAATTAAGCCTAAGGCTAAGCGACAAGCGTCTTAGCAGTCTTAGCGAGTAACGGCAATTTCCAGCCCGCAAAAGGCAAAAAGTGCTGCACTATTTGTCATAATAAATGTGCACAAAGGCGACCTCTCGCCCCTCCTCAATCCTCGCCCAAAGAAAGCTGCGTGGGCAGAGCGCTGTGACACGTTTTGTCATCATTAGGCACAGTTGCCGGCTAATAATTTCAATTTAGCCAAAAAATTAGTTGTATATATATTTTTACTTGGAGGAAGAAGAGAGGGCGAAGAGGGAGAAATATGTAAAAAGGCGTTAATAACCGCGGTGTAAGGCCATAAGCTGACAGCCCACGCCATTGCCATGGAAAAAAACTAAGCCAAACTAGGTTTAGTTGGGACGCCTCGAAAAAAAAAGGGGCGTCTATGGGTGTTGAGGTGATGACACTGATTATAAAATGCAGCATATGCAGCATCAGGCACATGGCACATGGCACATGGCGTGCCCCGTTTATATGGCCATAAAGCCATCCCAGTTGATCAGCGGCGATAAAAAACGCCTTGCTCTGATTTTGGAGCGTTAAGAAACGCAGTTAAATCGGCGGCGATTTGCCCGCGATTTGTGGGTGCTTTACTTTGGCAAAAAAAGCGATGGAAAAGCACTTTAGTTATGAAGTTTATTTTTATCTAGAGTTGGGAAAATGCAGCGGAAAAATCTGGGTAAGCGGGGAAAAACTGTAATAAAAATATTAGCATATCCAATGTAACCTCATTTAATGTAAAGAAATTTAAATTTAGGGAAACTGAAATACTTTTTATTCTATTATTATTTTTTTGTATTATATATTGCACTAAATCTTCTGTGATACTACTTATTTTTTTCAAGTGCAGAGAAAGCTGGAAAGCTATTAAACGCATTTAGTAGTAGTTATCTTCGTAACCTTAATGGCGAAAAATAAATGTCATCTAAAAAATAGCAAAACTCCTTTTTGCTCTGAATTTGCCACGATTTTGACATAAAATCGAAGGCGATTCCTAGCAAACTCAATCGATATAGAAGAAACTCCACAAATAGACTTTACAAACTTTATGCGAAGTGCAAAAACTTAGCAGTTTTTAATGCCCCAATTAACATAAAAATAGATACAAAATTCCTTATAAAAGTATAAAAAGTATATTTTTTTCCCCAGCTTGCAGCCTGCAGAGTTTAATGTTTAATGTTTAATGGAGCTTAGCTGACCACTGACCGCCGCAAGAACCATAAACGCATATGCCCGCTAAAAGCGCGTGCGTGCATGGCTTCCGCCTTGAGCAACAAATAAACAAAATAATAATAATAAAAATACACAAAAAAAAAAAGGGAAATATTACTCGGCTATGAAGAAAATTCATGCGAAACAGTTGTAAAAAAAAGACAAAGAGCGGAGGAAAAAGGCGATGAAAAACAGAAAACTAAAGCTGCGGCCATTGACGTTGCCGTCATCGTTGATGTGTATGTGTAATATTGCGCTTTCCGGTACAGAAACATAAAATTTTATGTACACGACCGTTGACGACGACTACGACTACGACGACGACGCCGCTGACAGCGGCAACGACAACTCTAACGACAGCCAAAGCGGCAAAACGGAAAGTCGGGCGTGCAACACTGCGTATGCGTTACATATTACAGCTGACTAGACGAGGGGTGTGTGGTGTGTGTGTGTGTATGGGAGTGTAAGTGTGTGCTTTTGAGAGTGTATTTGTGAGTGTGTTTGTTTGCCTTAACACATTTTTCTGTCACGCAAAATAATCATTTGCAAAATCACACCGTGTTGACAGGAGGGAAGCGGGGTTCATTGAAAGACTGCCACTAGGCCGGGTCCCAGGCGCAGTTGAGTAAGTTTACACAGAGAAAAAAAGTAGAGTAGGTCAAGTAAGGGTAGAAAATCATTATAAATTCATAAGGGAATATAAAAAGAAAAATTAAAAAATATTTTGCTGAACTAAAATATCTAAATTACATGTTAAATCTCAATATTCTGAAGTAAAAATGGTTTCTTGCTATTAAAAAGCCTGAAATGATGGCAAATACTACTTCCTGATTCATTTTAAATATTAATTTTTTCCTCTGTATAGTTTGTCGTCATTTTCCTACTCGGCGACACACAGAAATTGCTGGTTATTATCATGTGAAAATGCCAGAAATTGAATAATGTCATTTAACAGACTGAGACAACAAGTGGAGCATAGCCCAATTCTTCTTTCCCCCATTTAATGTGAACGGAAGAGTGTTGTATTTCCCATAGACTCTGCTGTTTTCATAGCCAAAACACTCACCTTGACACGCTCCAAATAATCCTGCAGGGCTCCATATGGATCCTCGCCATCCACATCCAACAGGTCTAGGCTGTGTGCCAAATCCAGATTGTCCAAGGCGGCCAGCTCGGAGTCGGCCTTATCGACAAATTGCAGCTTATGATGATGAGGATGATGATGATGATGATGAAGATGGTGATGGGGATGAGGATGCCCCTGAACGGGCGCCGTCTGTCCCAAGAATTTCTTATCAGCTGTCATGGTGTTGGCTGCATTTGCTCCTGTGGATGCAACCGATGTTGCTCCTGTTGCTGCTGCTGCTGCAGTTGCAATGCTTCCGTATTGGCGAGTTCGCGGCATCGTTGCACAACCGGTGCTAAAAACGCTTGGAGCGGCGGCTGGAGTAGTCGGCCGGCCATCAACGTCTCCGCTGGCCGCCGCATCACTTAATCCCGATTTGTAGCGCGTCGCGTCAGTGGCGATTGCTGACGTGCCACATGTTGCTGGTGCCGCGGATGTGGCTGCTGCTGCTGCTGCAACATCAACTCCGCCTGTTGCTGGCGGCACAGTCGCCTTGCCGTTGATAAGCGTTTGATGTTGCTGTTGTGCGTTGCTGCTGCTGTTGCTGCCACTGCTAATTGCACTCTTCACATCGCCTGTCATGTTGTTTTGATTTGTATTGCCATTGCACTGCATTTTAGTTAACTTCTTGACTTTGTCATGAGGCCGCACCGACTGCTGGGGCTCTGTAAGAGTTAAAAAAGTAAAAGATATAAAAGTTAGAAATATAAAAAAGCCAGAAAATGAAATCAAAAATAGCTATAGATGTATATAGGTATATAGCTTCTCTATTTAATGCAAAATTACCACATTTAATAATTCAAATATGAGACTTTTACCTGAAATCTTCAACCTTTCCTCCCCAAAAAAAGTGTCTGACTAATCTGTGCATATTTTTGCGACTTGCGGCGCACCCCAACACAATTTCCCAATAAATTTTCACAAGCCAGCTGACTGCTTGAGTCCAAATGCGCGAAAATTTCTGCGCTAATCGCTTTAAATTGTCCACCAAATGTGTGCCATTTAAATTGTCATAAATTTTGCAATATGCCTTGGACTCACATACACACACATGTGTGTGTCAGCTTGTGGACTTAACTCCTTTTTTATTTGCCAACACATATGGGCTGAACGAGCGAATGTTTTAATTAATTTCGCAGTGGCGCGCCAAAAATTGCCAGCAATTATTTACATATTCGAATTTATTGCTCACACCACACTTGGCCATTCCCCGAATGTTTCCACATTATTTATCTTCAGTTTGGGTTCTATTATGGAGTTGGGGGAGCCGAGCCTATAAACATTTATTTTCCTGTTAAAGTTGAAAATGTGTCACTTGGTTAAAGAGATTGAAATCGGCGTTATATTTGGGTGTGGGGAAAAATACAGGAGTATTTAAGTTGTTTGAGAAAATATTGTGGAGAAAATATGGCAGGGTTGTATTTTATTCAATTAATGTCAAGTCGTATAATCAACTATCAAAATTGAATTTAATTTAAACACCATAAAAATAAATGCCTTTTATTGCCATATTATACCATAATAGAATTTTGGACCTTGTGCGTTTTATTGTACATATTTAAGCAATATATCTTCAATAAAGCATCTTAATTTCCACATTTCCTCTTCTCCTCCACGTAATCTTAAACCAAAAATCAATTCTCAAGCTTTAACCCACATGAATGTGAATAAATTCCCAGCAAATCGAATTGAAATTCGCATAGGGGCTAAGGTTATTTGAACTTTGTCAAACGGAAGAACTCCGACGCCTCCGAGCCGGCCGGCATATGTCTCTATATCTCTATTTATGTACATTCGGATTTCTTTTACTTTTATTTTTTTCCGTTTTTCAGTTGGCTGGCGGGTAAGTGAAACGGTTTAAGAGTGACTCTTGTGGTGGTTGCCTGTTGATTTTATAGGTTTGATTTTATTTTTGTTTTTATTGCGCATGCGTGCGTTCGATTGAGTTTTTTGATTAAAATGTCGCCGCCACCGTCGAGACTTGGCGACAGCCAATACCGAAAAAAACAACAGCAAGGGGTCTCTCAACTGACTCTTTACTGTACACTGAGAAAAATTGCCTTAATTGGGTGATTTAATGGGTTTTTACTTCTATAACTTAAAAAATATTTAAATATTTATTTGAAGAACGAGAAGGAAAACATCACAGCGCCACGTTCTGTAAATCTACAACTTTTTGTACTCAAAAAATATTATCTTAAACCTTCAAAATTAGCAGAAAAATTTGTTTGTAAACTATAATTTTTTTTCTTAATTTATTTCTATATAAATTTAAACTTTAACTTAATTTTTCACCATGCACTTCGCTTCTGCTGGTCAGAGCTTGGCATTTAAAAATTCTGAATCGCATGCGTTACACAACGGCCCGTGGCGAGCTCGTAAATCAGCTCTCCAAACGAGAGTCAGTCAGACAGCGACCGAATATCGGACAGCCAGACAGACAGACCAACAAACCAGAGAGACAGTTGGCAACATTTTATGGGGGTCTCTCTGCCAATTGATCGTTTTGGACCGATTGGCAGGCCGCCAGGCCAGGCCAGAGTCAGGCCTAAAAAAATAATGTAAAAAAAAATATATATAAGAAAAAGCCAGGCCCACACTTGGCTGCACTTTTCTTCTTCTTCTTTCTTAACTGCATTTCAATTGTGCAATGCTAACGGTACTTTTGGCCATTGGGACGCGATATTTTATTTACCGCCGTGTGGGAGACGCGTCGAAAGTTCATGGGAGGTCTTCCCCCAATTTCGATTGCGATTTTCCAGTCACCAAAAATGAATTTTTTTTTGGAAACACATGTGTGTGCTTATTTTACAGAGAAAGGAAATGCCTAGGAAAACTTAAAAAAATGTTATATATTTTCATTCTAGCCACGGATTAGTGTTGAGAAAAATCTTTAAAATTGAAGTATCCCTCAAGGTTATATGTATATTTAAAAAAACTGATACCCAAAATACATAAAAATATCTTTAAACATATATTTTGTAATGCTAATTTAAATGTTTTAGTTTTTTCTCCATTTATAATCATTTTAAACTTAATCTACCCACTCGATGACCACATTTGATGACATATGCTCTCGGTTTAAATGCCAACGGAATGTCGCAATTTACTATCCACTTTGCTATATAGTAATTCTTATTTTAGCTTTTGTTTGAATGCCTAATTAACGGGTTAACAAGAGGATATGTACATAGACTGGCCAGAAATAAAATTCGGGGCTATTCTTCTATTTGATTGGTGGTCATAAATTCCTCTTCTATTTTTTATTTTTTCGGTAACCCGTACTCTAGTGGGTTCTCTATGGACTCTGCTAAGACGAACAAAGAGCGCGAAAACAAAACATTTGTACGCATTTAGCTTATTTGCTTATTTACTTGAACTCGAAATAAAATTGTTTGCTGGGTGTGTCCGCTAAATGGCCACCGTCCGTCCGTTCATTCATTGTGATGGGCGTGTGTGTGGTGTGTGTGGTGTGCGGTGACGGTGTGTATGCCTTGCTGATTGATTCGCTGGCTGAGGTCACTGCGACGTGATTAATTGCCAATTGCCGGTTTGCGCAGGGGAGGTGTCACTGTGCCTAATTGAAGACAATGCAGCAAAAGTACATGCTGGGAAGTGTGTTTTCCGTCTGGTCAATATTTGCCTGCAGCTTGCAGTTATCTCTTCTCTTTCCTCGCTCCCCTGGAGACCTACCTCAATGCATTTCATCTCGACTGGAGACTGTGCAGGCTGGCGACTGGCGCGGAATAAGTAAATAAATAAATAAAATGAAATAAGCACAAGTGAGCTCACCTCACCGCTCGCCAGAAGCTGTCAGCCGGGGCAAAAATGGACACTTGGACACGCGATTAGCGGGCGATGAGCAAGAGACCCAGGGAACCCGGGGAAACCATGGAACCATGGACCATAGACCTATGGAGCCCCGGAGAATCCCTCGCTGAGCTGACGTGTGTCGGTTCGGGACAACGTCTTCGTCTTCGTCATGCCGATCAGCACAGATCACAGGCGCCCTCAGACGCCGCCCAACTTAAGGCTGCTCTCTAGACTCTTTCTGAAAGAGTTGTATTCTATAGACTATAAGTTTGTCATTTTATTTAACAAAACAATCTTAGATTTTTCTCTTTTTGTTTCAGGTGTTTTTAAAGCAATTTTAACAGGAATTATGATGGGTAAGTTTCCAAACAAAATTTTTATTAAAAAAATATGATTTAGAATATTTTTTCTGAGCTCTAAGAAAGATCTATAAACTCTTTAAACAATCTTCTGAGAAAGGGTACCCAAATAGGCAATTTCCTTGGCTTATTTACTCCCAAGTTAGCCAGCTAAGGGCAGGGCTTTGGAGTTGGCAGCCTCTGGGGCCTGTGTCTCTGGGAATGACTCCGACTCTGGCGGCTTTCAAGCCTCATTTGCCTATCAAAATGATATAATACGCACTCATGACGTCGATTGCCGCGTGTGTTGTACGTGTTTCCTGTTGCGCCTTTGTCGATTTTGTTGCTGTTTTTTGCTTTATTTTCAACTTTACTTTATATATTTTTTTGTGCAAAACTGCAGGGGATATTGGGCGTGGTTCGAGTCAAATGGAGTGCACTTTACAACTGGTGACAAAAAGCTGACCGGGGAGTGTTTTTCTTTTCAGAGTTGCCTGCAAGTGCGTATTTTTTTTTCTTCGAGCTGCACCCAACTTAACGACTTTCCCAATTGCCAGACCTATGCAGACGCTTTAATAATAAAATTTTTACTTTATTATTAAGCACAAAAAAAAAAAAAAAGAAATATAGCCGGGACATTTGGCCGGAAAATTTTTTATATGCCGCTTAAGTGACTTTTTATTAAGCATTGCGGCATTTAATTGATTTGTAATAGATTCGACTCCCATGCCAAAGGTGTGTGCCTATATTTGTGAGTGTGCCATGTTAACGGAAACCGAAGGCTCCATGTCATGCATAATTCATTACAGAAAATACAAAATGCAGTCGGTAAAAAATAAAGTAAAATATATACCTATAGAAAAAGTCACAATGACACGCCCTTAGCAGCTGCCTGGATTTTCTATAAATTTCCTGTACATGTCAATAATTTATTTATTTTTGTGTTTGCTTTATAAGTATTTTAATTATACCTCAAATTGCCTTTAATTGATTTCAGTGAATTTGTAAGTAATTGTCGGGCAAAGCCAGAATGATTCAGATGCTTGAGATTTATTCTCTGAATAAAAAAATGTAATTTAATTTTGTGTGGCATTTATGTCTTATCGGTAGCATCGGCTAAACACTTGGTATTTTTTACGATATTCCATGATATAATAACAGGAAATGGCGAGGATCTGAGCTGGCTTTTTGATTCACGATGACCTTCGTTGGGGAATGAAAGATGAGGCACTCGGATTACTCTCAGAATAAACGTGGCTTTAATTTAATAATTTTCTGGCTTGCTTTTTATATCTCTTTAATTTTTTCATAAGGTAATTTATTTTACTTTCGAGGGAATTGACTTTGTATTATATTAAGCTTAGTATTGATGACAATCGGAAATGGCAACAGGAATTATTTATGGTTTAATCCCACCATGTCGCACTTCCTTTCATATTTCCCCTAAACAGAACCCTTGCTCTCATCAATTAATAACAATAAATGCTGCTATTAACTAGCCTCGATGAGTGTGTGACTCTGTGCCTAGCCCATGTCCAATAGTTCCCACAATATGTGGCGACACTGCCAAAGCCAAAGCTGATTAAGTAAACTTACCATTTCCTGCCGCAAAGGCGGCGATGCGCTCCCTAACCGAGCGTCTGGGCTCGTCATGAGCTGCAATGTTGCTGCTGGTGTCGCTGTTGCTGTTGCTGCTGCTGTTGGTGTTGCAGCTGTTCGGCAGCAACACATGTGTTGCCGTTGAGTCATGGCTAGGACTTCGCTTCACCATTGTCGTTTTGATCACAGTCTTAAGGCGGCTGGGCGTGGTGGGACGCGCTGCAATGCGGGGCTTAGTTGCAACTTCAGATGTTGCTGTTGCTGTTGCTATTGGTGCTGCTGTCAATGTTGCTTTATCGCTGCACAGCACTTCTGTGGCAGCACCCACAAACTCTTCTGTTGTTGCTGCTGCTGCTGCTGTTGCTGCCGATGTTGCTGGCAGCCCACACTCGCCAGTTGCCGTTGCTGTTTCGGTCTCGGTTGCTGTCGTAATTGTCATTTTATTCTGCGACGACTTGGGTGAATCAATTTTCGAGTTGCTATTGCTATTCGTTTGGGGATCGGCGGTAGTGGCGGCGACGGTGTCGGGTAATTTACAATAATTACAGCGCAGTTGCTGGTTGTCTAGTGTATTTTCCTTATTGCTATGTTGCTCTTGCTGTTGCTGTTGCTGTTGGTGTTGCTGCTGTTGCAAGCTAAGTCTTTGGGTTGGTTGTCGTTGCTGCTGCTGCTGCTGTTGCTGCTGCTGTTCATTGCCACTTGGCGGGCTCTTTGTGACAGCGCAATTTTTAGTTGCCGCTGCTAGTTGAATGTTGCTATTGCTGCTGCTGCTGCTATTGCTGCTGCCTTTGTTGTCCTGCCGCCATTGTTCGTTCAGATTTCGTTGATTCATTAATATCAGCGCCACATTTCCGTCGTCTTCAGCGATATCATTGGCCCCATCATTCACATCTCTAGTTGTATCGGTATCTGACACTGTGGCTTTATCTTGGCTAAGATCGTGGCTAAAATCACTGCTGCAATCTCGACGCCGCCGTGGCACATCATCAATATAAGTGAACTCGCTATCATCGACGAATATATTTCTGGCATGCAGCGTATTAACCTTCTTCGGCTGCTTGAGGTTGTAACGCCTTCGCTGTGGACAGCAGCAGAACTTAACCAGCGATCGGTGCAGAGCTGGCGGCGATGTTGGCGACAATGTCGGCCGATGTGGCGTCGCCGGCGTGGCAATGTCAGCCCATTTCTCGATCAATGCCAGCTCGCGAGCATTGGACATTGTCGTATAGCCATGCAGGGTGATTCTGGAAATGTATAAAAGGGGAAAAACATAAGTTAAATGGAAGCTAAAAGTAATATTTATAGTTTTAAAAAATCAAAAATTGGCTTAGGAAAGTCTTTAGATCTATAATAACCTATTTATAGATCTAAAGACTTTCCTAAGCCTAAAATTAGGCAAAAGCTTAAAAAGATAAAAATTCGTATGATTTCATTATGCAGTTGTTTGAATTTTACATCAAATACCTTATAAACAGACTTACTTATTATATAACATTATTTCTATAGCCTTTAATATTTTGTTTATGAAGTTAAGTTTTTTATTTAAACAGTGAACTTCACTTATTCCTTTTTAAAGCTTAAACACATAACAAAGAAATAATAACTAAACAAGGAAAACTGCAACAACTTCGCACTGTCCACAAAAGATTTCTTTTAATTCCGCGATGCACCTGCTTTTTTATGCCGATTTAAACAATAAGCTTTGTGGCAATTCTGCAGGTGAATATCGAAAAGGAAACCATAAATTAATTACACTCGAAAACCGAAATCAATTAACCACATTTCTCAACGCGTCTCAGCTTTTCACCGAAAACGTTTCCTCATTCCTGTGCCTCTGCGGTATGGAATGGAATGAATGGCCAAGACGACTGGACTGGACTGGAGCTCCTCCGTTGAAAGCCAATTCGCTGCGCACATCACAATCACAGCCGACTTGGCCAGCGACGCCATCTGTGCGTCATAGCCACATCCACAGGCACATCCAGGTCCGGGCCAAAGCCGGAGCCACAACGTGTTTTAATTGCCAGCCGCTTTTTGCGCAACACTTTCCACGGGCACCGGGCACCGGGCACCGCCACACCACTTCTAAGTGACCGCCAAAATGTTGAGCTGCTGTTTGCAGCTTTTCTGTTTCTTTTTTCTGTTTTCTTATTTTATTTTTTCTCTCAGCCTTTTTCCCCTGCTTTTCTGTTTGCTGTTTGCCGGCAGAAAGCCGGCTGTCGATGCATGATTAACTGCCCGTGCGGAGCTGCAAACTGCATTTAATTGCATTCGCTGCATTCGCGATATTTCGGCCGCAGGGCACTCGACAGCAGGTAGCCGAAATCTCGGAGATCTCTCACAGATTCGGGATTTCAGATTCCAGATCCCCGAGTAGCTCCCAAATGCCGTTGTTAGCCGACCGCCCACCATAGCTCTCAAGCTAGTCACTAGCTGATTAATTTGTTGTGCCGGAAAAGTGCACAGTGAAAAATGTAGAATAGGGTTTTAATTAATTACGTATTTATCTTGGGCAAAAAAAGAACTTTAAGCTGATATTCTCGAACTAAAATCATATTAAATATATATAAAATGCAACCTAAAAGAACAGCGAAGCCAAAACAAAATCTACAAATCTTCGGAAAAAAAAAAAAATGATGATAATGTAACATTAAAGTTAGGATTAACATAGAACTAAAAATCGAATCCACCTTAACGTTTAATTTTTTATTTTTGTATTTATTTTTTTTTAAATTCATTTAAGCTTATGTCTCCATTTGTAAGAAATTTTTTAGGCTGTATAAATAATGCTCCGAATCCAAAATTCTGTGCCCACCCATGTTTTTGTTAAAACCTGTAGTTAGACGAGCGGATAAAAGGGGAAGTTCAAGTTAAAGTAAATTAATAAGCAACTTAATGTATTTATTTTCCGCAAAATTGCAACATTTTCTTGCCGTGTTGCCACCGGAAAATGAATTTGCATATGGGCTGGTTGCGAACTCGACTAACTGCTACCTTATTGGCCAACGGGGTTGACCTTTTGCCGTGGCCCCGGCTAAAAGCTTTTCGCCGTGAAAGTTTTTGCCTTGGAAATTCCTTTCACCACACTTTTTGTTTTGTTTTTCCTTGCCGCAGAAAAGCATCTCGGGCTGCCGCCTTTCCGGACACTTTGAGTGGGGTGGGCGTGGTGGCTGTCAAACGTTTGACAAATTAATTTCAATTGTTTATTGCGCACACACGGGGCGCTTATCTTCCACTTTATCTATTGGTGTTGCGGCAGAGTGGAAATAAATTAACAATAAATAATTTTAATTATTTCATGAAGATGTCAAATTACACACGCCCACGCAAAAGGCCAGGCCAGGCTCAGACCAAACTCTGTGGGGATTTATCTATTATTTTTTCGCCTCCCCACTCGACTCAAAGAGCCTGGGCCCGCCGGGTTGCGTTCGGCGATCTTTGCCACTTACGGACGGTTGTTTTTTTTTTGTGTGGCAGCAGCTTGTGGCACAGCTGCGCGCTCTCCGTATTTATGATTATTTTCCATTTTATTTTATTTATTAAATTTGTGTGTTTGCCAAAGCTGCCCGACCCGCCGCCGGCACTTTTCGGGCAGCTCTAATAGGATTTGTTTGGGGGATAGGAGCTGTCCGAGTCGCTGACGTCCGACGTCACACAATTAAGCCCGGGCCCCTAGCTAAATTTCTCCCACCGAAGCTGGCTAGCCCTATCACATTTCATCTGAGGAAATTACAAGAGAAGCTGCCAGCAGCTGGGCTACCAAACGATTTGTCAAATGAGGTTTTTGGGCCATAAAAACAGTGTGGGAAGGGTTCCATTGTGAGTGGATTAAGATCAGGTGTAAATATAGAGTATACATTCCATAGTTTATAATTAAATCCTTTGCCTAAAGCTTTATCCTAACTGAAATAACCTAAAAACTTATACAAATACTTGCCAGCTTTTCTGTGTAAATACAGACTTGGTTTTTTTGAGAGCGTCTACCCTGTACTGTTTATCTTGTCTAGAGGATATAAAACTAGGGAAATACCTTTATGACAATTGGATTAGTTGAGATAGCCCCATGATCTTTGGCTTTTTTTTTTGGGTGTGTCTCCCTTATCTGCACGCTAATATACCCCTTCTTCTGCCGTAATCTCGGCCTATAAAAAACGATCGTAAAACGACGAAAGACATCGGAAAACATAAATTAAAAAATATGCCAGAGCAGCCCCCCTTTGCTTGTATTTTCCCATCTGCGTAATAAATCCGAATGCGGTATGGATATATGCTTTATTTGTGTTATTGTGATTTATGGGCATGCTCATGCCGTGCTCTTTGGCGAACGAAATTAATATTGAAAAGCTACTAAATCCAGACTTACGCATAAATTAAATGTTAAGTAGGAAGGCTGGGTCCCGGCCCCAGCCCCAGCCCCGTGCTCCAGACTATTTTTGTGCTCCGAACACAACGCAACAAAGGAAAACAAGCCAACGAAAATCGAAAACAAAACAGCGAACAGCTTCTCAGCTTCTGGGGGCGATTTTCTCGCATGTTTAACCCGTGATTTATGGCATCGAGTGAGCCAGTGAATAAACACAACATTTTTGCACATTTGCAATGCATTTCGATGCATTTGACATCGTAAATAACTTGCCTCCAATTTATATATATAGAAACAAATATAAATAAATCCATATGCGCATGCGTGGCACGTACAGCCAAGCCGGTTCGATGGGGACTTTTATTTATGAAGTCTAGACTCTCGATTTGGCGTACTTATAATTAGCATACATTTAGTCTCATATCGGGCTATATATAGTGGCTAAGTAACGGTGTGGCCAGGGTTCTATGAACTATCAGAGCCCCGCCGGCGCAACTGTCGTCTTAGCTAATTGAGGCTGACCGCGCGGCTTAATGTCAGCCAGTCCGTCACTTTAGCAATCGGGCAATCGATCAATCAGCCGGCCGATCACTCGACCAATCAATAAGTCAATCATATGCACGGCCAATCGGCAGAGTGCATACAAATTGCTGCAATTGTCTTTCAATGGCTTTTCATAAGTGCATTACCCGTCGCTGAGTTTGCTGGCTTTGGCTTGGAGTGGGAAAGTTTCGCTTTTCGTCGCCGGGATTGCCGGGAAATAACATATTCGATGAATTTAAATACGCATTCGTTTTGATGCTTCGATCTTAGGTGGAAAGTTTTCGGGGCCCAGGGCCAGGCAATCAAGGCGACATTAGCGATCTGCCGATGGCTTTTCCAGCTGTAGATAGAGAGGTGCAGTGAGGAAAATTTTTAGAAAAATCGTACTTTATTTTAAGTTTTCTATGAAATTTGTTTGTTTAGTTTGTTTACTTTCTGGCTGTAAAATTGCCAAAAATTAAGGTTTATTTTTTGTATTATTTTTAGCTCGATCAAACAATTAAATCATAGAACTTCTCTCCAAAACAGGGATGCCCAAACATGGTACTATCGGGCTTTTCTTGACTTCTCAAGGTTTTTCTTTGTAATTTTTCAGAGACAGTATTATCTATTATATAACGATCTCATTTTCTCACTGTATTACCTAAATTGTATTTACCAGTTTTAAGATTTTTAGTACTTAAGTATATATATATTTTTTTTATTTCCCAATTTTAAAATGATTCAGTATACTTATATTTGAACTTTTTCCCTGTGCATTTGGAAGCTGTAACTAAGGCTTTTGCCAGCCGGTCAGCCCGATTGCCTCGTACGCTGTCTATTAATGTTGCCCATTAACCTTTTAACCCTCGATTGCCAGTCTTTATTTTTATTTTTTTTTTTTTTTCGGCTGCAATGCGTGGTAATGACTCTCTTTCTCCGCTTTGTCTCTCGAGCACGCTCTCTTCACGCAAAAATGCGCAGAAGCCAAACGCTTTTTTCGGTAATTTTTTTCCCCCGCAGCTTGGCAGTTTCCCCAGTTGGCCATTTATTATTGGTAGTGGAGTCGAATTTGTTGCCAATTTGTTGCGCCGCAAAAGTTTGTCGTTCGCCGTCGCTTTTTTCGGGTAGCAGTCTTCCAATTAATTTCCGCATTTCCCAGAGACAAACTTGGCAATTAATTTTGCCGTTTGCATTTCTTCAACCTTGTTGGCCTGACCTTTTGGCTCAAGTGATTCACGCCAACGCCACACACGTCACGGCGTTTTTGGTCTCAGTTTCGCAGCATCCTAACGATGGTCCTTTTTTTGGCTTCGACTTCGGCTTGGACTGTAGTTTTATTTTTTATGGTTTCCTTTTTTTTATTCGTGGCTCTCTAAGTCGGCAATTAATCAAAGCGCCTTTGGCCACGACGGACAAATACAAATCCTTTTGTATGCACTCGCATTCGGTCGTATATGGCTAACGACTGACAACGCAAATGGCTTAAATGACAGCGGGCCGTGGTCGCGTCATGAGTCAGCCGATGGGCAACGGTAACGTAACGTTAACGTTAACGTGGCCAATGCGTTCGCATCTTGGCCGTTTTTGGGCGGCTTCCCTGGATGCTCCCACAACAACAAGAAATACAACAACACCCCACTTGGCCAACTCGACTCGCCTGACTGACAGACTTCGCTGACAGGCAATGCCAAAGGCCAGAATCCACACAGGACGGGACAGGACAGGCAGGACAGGACAGCACAGCACAGCACAGGACAGGCAGGAGTGAAGGCTTTTTATTGAAATTAACTTTGTTGCCCATTTGTATATCCCGCTGAGCGCATAATAAGTTTGTCAAAAATTAAACAAATAAGATTGGAAAATGTTAGGAGAAGAAGTTAGAGGAGAGAGTCTTGCAATTTGTACTATTTTTTCTCAAAACAAAATAAAGATCTTATTGAATTTAATAAGTAAATAAGATATTATAATGTTGCAACCCATTTCACTTTTAAATAAATAAAAAATCACTAAATTTGTACTAAAAACCTATTTACATAAGCTTTAACATTGAATTATATATAAAACAATTAAGCTCTCAACATTTGCCATTTTTATGCTATGTAATCAAAAAAATCTAAATATCAACAGCAGTTGCACATTTAGCAATTTGCCCGGCAGCATTTTGATTTCTCAAATTCAGTTCCAGTTGGAAATTTCAGGGACAAGGACAAGGACGCCTTGTGCAAATACACTCGACTTGGCAAAATGTTTGCTCTAGCAATAATTGGCGGCATTATTGACGCTTTCCGATAGCCACTCAATGCCCGGCGATTACCGGCATAGTTTATGGATCGCCTTGCCTCGCCTCACCTGTTTTTTTTCGATTGAACTTCAAAATTGGAAAAAATTCACAAAATTCAATTGTTGGCCCCCATGATGCGTGGTCGGGGTCTTTTTTTTTGGCAAAGGCCAAGTTAATGAAAATATCATTACAGTTTAGCCCAGAGCGTAACAATAAACAGACTGGCGAGCAAAGAGCGGGGCTTGGCTCGTTTCTGTTCGTTTCGCTTGGTTTATTGACACATGAAATATGATCGCTTCTTGTTAGGGAGTGTGTGTAGTATCTCTGAGACTTTTTGCCTTTATTTTTCTGTATTTTTTGTCTCATTTTTTTTTCTTTCTTACTCTGAGGTGCGTGCCAAGCGGGCATTATTCAAGCAGAGCTCAGCGAGTCAAGAAAGCTTTGCGCGTGCGCGTCAAAAGTGTCCAAGTCCCCGGAGCTGGATACCCTTCTCTCCGCTCCTGAACTGGTGTCAAGATTAAGCGCAAAAGTGCGCAGTCTTTATGCAGAGAGATAAAAATATATATAAAAATGTATTAAAACTCAAAGTTAACCTAAAGAACAATATTTATGATCCTAAAGCTCAACACTTATTTGGCATTAAGGATTTTTATTCACCTTATTTTCATTCTTAAACTCTATGAATTATCTACCTAAATCCTAAATTTCCCGTTTCCCTACAAACCTAATTCATGGTAAATTAGGGATGATAAAAAGATCGATAAATCGCTACTGTACCGATCTTTGAATAAAAAGTCGATATGTGTACGAATCGATTATTTAAAGTGTGCTATAATTATATAATCTGTTTCATATATCGCACCAAAATCATCGAAAAGGGAGACAAATACCTAGAATACTTAGATCGATATTTTAAATTTAAATGCAATATTTTTCGATATTTAAAAATACAATTAATTAAAATTAATGATATTTTCGATTCGTTGCCATATTTAACTTTACCATTTCCTTCGATATACATTCCTACCCCAAATTTCTCTCCGTGCACAGCTGGAAGACTGAGGCAGCCAACTGCTGTCAATTTGACAAATGCTGCTGCCTGCACGATTGTGACAGTTTTAGCGAATTCGTAATTAAGCATGCGCGCACATGCATAAATAGCATAAATATATTAAGCAAATACAAAGCCAAAGGCACTGCCCACCGACTGCAATCCTCAGAGCTGCCAGCCAGGATGACAAATTGCCTGAATGTTTTTTGGGCCGTTTGAGCCGTTGGTATGTCACTATCGTTATCATGTTTTTTTTTCTGCATTTGGTAATTAAAATAATGCACAGAAAAAGGTGTCAAGGACTTTCGACGTCAAGTGAATTTTAAAAAGAGTGAGCTTTGAGCTTAACTCGAAACAGCATGTGGTGGCACGTTTTCGACTTTGGGCATGCGGGCTGCCACAGTGCGTATGCGCAATGTGGCTGGTAAAAAGGTGATTTAAATGCTTAAAAAATATAAGGTGCTGATGGGAGATATGCTGAGGTTGGTTTTTAAGGGATTACTGGTTGGATTTAAGGGGTTACTTTTGGCTTAGAATTTATATTCTTTCACAATACTTTACTCTTTTAAACTTTATTTTGTCTTTGTATTTAAAAAAAGAACTTATTTAACCTACTTAAAATTGCGAAACAACCTTGGCTTTAATTGCTTTACTCATTAACCGAGTGTCAGTAATTTTCGACAACGTATTCTATTATCCAAGTGACATAATTATTTTTTCAAGCCTTGTCTCCTCAGTGATCTGGTTAGCATAACAGTAATGAACCGAGCCACGCCCCACAATAAATGTCAACGCTTTGGCACGTTCAGTTGGATTCCTATTTCGTATACTCCACACTCCACAACTATATAGTATTTTTGTATATATACTCACAACCGTGCACGTATCTAAGCACGCGATCTGCACCGCAAAAGGCGAAGCTGTTCAAAAGTATTTGCATAATTTACCTGTAAAGAAAACAACAGACACATAAATTATAAATATTTTGTTGTACTTTTTATTTTTATTTTTTGCTGGCGAAAAAGTAAACGTTTTCTTAAAAACAAATCGTATGGTAATAATATTTAAAAGCGCAGAGGCACACCTTTTGCAATAAATTGTGTACATTTTGCCGTCGCACACATAATAATTAAATGCACTAAAAAATGAATTAAGCGCGCTGCGATGAACTGCCACGGGATGCGGAATCGAAACCGAAATCGAAAGACGTCTGCACTGCCGGCAACTTCATTGATAAATAAACGGGGAAAAATGTTTTCCCCGAAAAAACAGCCAACTAAAAACCCACCCGAAAAAAAATCACTGAAAAATATGTACGCCCTATGGCGGGGCAGCTTGCTGCACGATGCTTCCTGCACAATATGCAACAATTTGTTGCACGTCCGGATGTTTACAACAAAATAAACAACATATCGCGGCGCAGCATTCAATTGCCATCAATATCAAAATCAAAATCAAAAAAATTGTAATTCCAATTCGAATTTGACTCCAGAGATTCCCCAAGCCAAAGCCTGCATATGGATATATGTATAACTTGTTACAGATTTGTTTACTGGCTGGCTGCGCTTTGAACGCTGATCAAAGTCCCCTGGTGAATTTATTATATAATCATTGGCAGGCCCGGCCATAATTGGCCGCAATCAATCAGCCAGTGATTGGTGATCGGATCGATTGAAATCGATGAAGCGCTAATCTCCCCGTTGACCCATATCCATTGCGTTCAAAAAAAAAAGAAGTGCAGAGATGCAACGCGCGAGGGAAGTGCACAGGAAAAAGAAGTTGAGTCTTTTTAGTATCAAAAAGGGTGCCAAATTGAATATTTTTTATCATGTATTCTCTTCTAATGTTTGGTATTTTTAAAATATAGGTAATTAAAATTTTTTTACTTCAGAAAGATCTTTCTAAAAGTTATTATTCTTTTACAGAATTAAGGAAGAAAGACTCTTGCTTTAACTACTCTGACTTCTCTGCTTAGTTTCTTAGTTATTTTAGTGTTCTTTTTGTAAATTTATATTCTAAAATCTTATAAGAATATTTCTTTGAACTTATACCCATCAAGTTATATCTATTTTCTCCATGTGCACTTTAAAGTACAGGTGAATGCACCCGAGTTAAGTATTTTGTTTACTAATGATCGCCACAATGAAGTACCGCTAGCTGCATTTTCCGGGGCATCGAGATCTGTTTGAAGAGCCGTAATTGTTCTCTAAATTATTTGGGCGAACGACTCTTTGGTCGTTGAGGGCTTGTCGCCACCGATGTCTGTCTATATGTTTGCGGCTTTTTATGTCTGTCTGCGGCTTTTGGGTCGTCATAATGAGGTGCCAAACATAAATATGAAGAGGGGATTCTTTTACCACATTGCCGAGACATTTTCTTGCTGCCTCCCTTCTACCAAAGTCTGACAACGACAAATGTTGGGTTCTTTAATGAGATTTTGGAAATCTCAATCTCCCAAGGTGTTTCTCTTACACTTAAAGGAAAAGGGTAGTATAAACAAAGGCATGAAATATGGGGAGAGAAAAATTAATAATTAGAAATCCTTAAAGATTTAGGTATTCGAATAATTATATAATTATGATCAAAAATTTTTCTGGACTTAAAGAAAGGCTAAGCTATTTTGTTGATTTTTTTTTTTTACTATTCATTCAGAAAGAAAATGTATTGATTTGATCCCAAATATAGCATAAATCAAAGTGTAATTTCCTTAATAATTAATCACTTTTCTCTGGGTGTGTTGCAAGTCTCTAGATCTCTATTTTCACTGTTGATTTCCTGGCCATGTAAACTCGAGTGCCCCTAATGAGCCGCCTAGGTATTGCAATGTGGTTAACCCCCTGAAACCATAACTCATTCTTGTCTCCTCTGACTGCTAGAAAAAAAGCAAACACAGCTGCTGCTGCTGCTGCTTGAAGCAATGAAGCAGACAATTGTTTAGACATTTAGCCATTGCTGGTGCCCCCAAAAAAATATAGAACTGAAGAACCGAAAACCGAAACTGAAACAATTTACAAATAATAATAATAATAGTGGGATAGGAAAACCATTTGGCATGGCTGCAAAATTGGGGACGCCTCAATTTGTTTATAAATGCTTCTCTGATCGAATTTCGTCTTTTATATTTTTCGTTTTGGGGCAAAAGCCCAGTCTTGCTGATAGAATTGTAACAACTGTCGCGGCATAAATAAAGCTATTATGATTTATGCCGGCCAGACATTTTGCGATTACGAAACTCGTTAGAATGCTGCAGCCACGGGCCAATGGCTGGGATCTGGATCCTCTGTGGATTTGCATGTCTAGCGCCAATAATTCTAAGGCGTGCGCTGCGATGAGATGATACTCCGCCAAGTGGGACTCCTCTTCCAGCAGGCACCTCTCTCTCCGTTTCCGATTTCGACGTTTGATATGGCGTGAGGCTATATTGGCAATCTTCTGTGGGCCCATCATCCATCGGCTGGTTGATTGTGAATGTGCGTGGAATGGTAAATATCTGCGATTGCAATTGCAATTAAAAGAAAGCCTGGGACGAGGATGGGGATGAGGATGGAGATGAGGATGAGGACCATGAGGACCATGAGGACCAACTGCAAATGCAATCTGCGAGCATGGCTTTTGTGCATGTAAGCGGCGGCGCTTTTTATAAGAATCGCTTATCAAGCGTTGTTGCAACTGCAAATGGTTGTTGCTGTTGTCATTGCAGATGCAACATTCGATTGCAAGAGGCACAACACGCAAAAAAAATCAAATCACAGAGAAAAAAATTAATGAACGAAGCAGGGAATACCCTTTTAAACAAACATTGTTGATTTAAAGAGAATAAACTTAAATTTGCAGTTAATATAATTTACGATAAAGTCAAAAAATAAATCTCAGAATATCCTAAAGCAAGATCTCATGTCAAAAGAACATATCAGACTTGTCCAAATATATTTCCTTTTCTTAGGATCTATAATATCATGACAAACCTCATGGAAAAATTAAAATATACCCTACATAGAATTTAAAGAAAACCAACGCCCAGCAAGTGAAAATTACTGTGAGTCATGGGACTCAGCCCACAGACAAAGGCCTCATTAGGCGGGGTCTCTGGGATCTCTCTTTCTGGATCTCTTGGCTGTTGGAAACCGGGGGACTGGGAACTGGGAAGTGGAAACTAGGGATCTTGGGGCCTGGAGACTCCATACTCCGGACTCGTTTCAATTTCAGTTTCAGCGTTGGCGTTGAAAGCGCGTCGCGTCGCGTTGCGAGCACTCCTCTTTAACTACATAGTTACAGTCATTGCAGGATCCGCATTATCATCATTATGGTCATCATCATGTTGCGCCCATAAAGCGAATTATGCCATTTGCGTAAATTATTGTCAAGTGGCCCCGGCACACTAAATCATAGAGAGATGCAAGGCTCCTGATGGGGGCACACGGATAGTGGAGCTGTAGCTGGAGCTGTTTTTCACGCCAATCAAATGGTTATGGCTTGTGGAACCTCAAAGCATAACACAAACTTCTTACTCCTTCGCTTCGAGTTCGGGAGGAGAGAGAAGTGAAATCAAGAGTTCAGGGACTGGAGGTGACCCACAAAATGTATGGAACGATATCTGAAATTCATATTTATTTTTGCAATGGCCTATTAAAATATACAACTTTATAACTTGTTCCACTTTGTGTTTCGTGCTTCGGGACTTCGTAGCGGGACAGCAAAAACTTTCTTATTAAGAATTATATATGCAGGCGTAATGAAAAGCCATAAAAAATGATACTTATAAGGGGAGATGGAGCGGGAGCAGGAGCAGGAGCAGAAGCTGGAGTGGTATCCAGGCTCCCTATTGAATTCTTTTTTTTTGCTTAAGAATTTGACCCAGAAAGTTGGAAGTTGCAGTTGCAGTAACGCGGAAGTGCTGTTTTTTTACAGCTCTTTACTGCTCCTCCGATGGTGCTTCGATGCTGATGTTGCCTTTCAGCGGGTATAAATAAATTTAATGACTCAATTTGTAATGAGAAATGTGTTGCTGCTGCTCGCTGGAAAGAGATCACTGATCTGCAAGCTCCACTTGCAGAATTTGTCCATAATTCTGCTTAAATTGAAGCTCCCGCCGGCTGCTGTGTTGGTTTTAATCAAAGGACCATTCAGTGAAGTCCATTTGCTTCCACTTAAATTTAAATAAATTACATAATTTGCAAAACGAGAGAGTTCTTTGTTCTTAATGAAAAATGCCCGCAAAAAATATGCAAATTCATGTCGATTCCTCATCCCGTAACCTGTTTTTTACAGGAAATTTCGGATCATATTTTATGCCTTTGTTCGGGTTTTTATTTGAACAATTCAAAATTGTTTTTAAGGTATTTCGTTTACTCGTAGGCAATGGCAAAAAAATTTACAAAAATTTATGACAAGAGTGTCAATAGGCCGTAGCACATAAACGCTGTTAATTAACATTTATTGTTTGCTGATACTACAAAGAAAAGAGCCAAAAAATACAAGCAAAAAATATTAAACAAGAGAGGAAAAATAGCTAAGAGAAGAAGGGGGTTTATTTTGGCCATAAAAAGGCATTCAATTTGCTGGCCATAAAATTTTATGAAGGTTTTGTATATACATTTTCTTTCTTTGGCTTGTTTGCTATTTGAAATTGGAACTCGAGCAAGCGATTTGCTAAAAGCAATGCTAACAGCAAGTATTAAATATAATGTATGCAAGTCTAGAAAACAAAGAAATTCTAATCTATAAAGAAAAAACTTTATTTGTTTTCATTTTTCTTTGCCTGATAAGTACTCGAGTGACTTTGTTCGCTGCTAATCAGCAAAACTCAAATGGAGACTGGCGACTGGTAATTATTGACCGCTGCCTGGCTGCATAAAAATGTTCGTTTTTTTTTATGGCTCACAAAGCAATTTAAAGGACTGACAAACCAAATTGATATGATTGGAAGCAATGAGTTGGGCAGACATCATCTTTGTCTTCTCCTTAAGGGGGATTTCTTTGGGCTTCTCTTTTGTTGTAAACAAACTAATTAAAACTGACACTGACAGCCGCTGCGGCGGATGACAATTTACGCAGCTGCCTGGAGCAAAGGGAGCCCTAAGCTGGAGTATGTATGGATCTGTCTCTCTCCTCCGTTTTTTTTTTTGTGACAGTTTGGCTCAATTGAAATGTTGCACGCACAATTGCCGAGGCTCCAGCATTAAATGCACTTCAAAGATGCGACATTCAAATGGAGTTCGAGTTGGAAATGGAAATGGATGTGGAAATGCAGATGCAATTCCAGCTATGATCATTTAAATTAGCCGCTTACAAATTGGCAAATGAGGCAGTGGCAACATACGGCCAACAGCTGTTTGCTGGCAATACACACATGTTGGCCATATTTTCAAAATAAAGTGCAAGAAAAAAAGAAAGCCAAGGTTACACTGGGGAAGAATTTTAATATAGAATAATTCAGTCCAAATTAAAAATAATAGATAAAGGAAAAATAATGACATAACATTCTTGTCTTTAATCTCTACCTTAATGCCTAAGATAAAAAGGAGGATGAATATACGTTTTTTTGGAAAGATATACCCCTTTTTTTAGGAGTATCCTTGTCTGCAGCTAGACCTTGTTGGGAATTTTAAGGACAAAGGATGAAAGTAGCTCTGTTTGACAATAATTTGGTGAAAAATAAAAGCAGATTGGAATATATAGCTTTTGTAGTAGGAAATTACAACTTTCTTCATCAGTATAATTTGCTGCTTATTTTTTACAGCTTAAACCTTTAAGCAAACCAAAAATCTGTCTGTTTAATAGTACTCTCTTATTTAAAAATATTTTTATAATATTATTATTATAAAATATCTATACAATTTTTTAAAAATTTTTTTCCAGTGCATTTAAAATAAAACGAATCAAAACATTTATGTACACTAGCACTAGCAGCAGCAAAGTTATGACTCTAACATGGCAAATGCAAAAATGCTAGCAATTTGTGTGCACACACACCTAACACATCTATGACAGTGGTGTGTGTGTTGTGTGTGTTTACTGAGGCTGCTGACAACGACGACAGTCAGTCTGGCAAGACATGCGAAACGTGGGCAAATAATTATACACGGATAGCCGATCGGCTAGATGTGATTTTTTTTTTTTGCTGGCTGCCATTGTAATTGTTGCCTATTTGGTGTTGGCTTTAAGCGTAAATGCAAAGCAGCTGAGTTCAGGCTTAACCCAAACAATACTTTCCGAGCAAAGGCTTGGCCAAAAGTGTTGAAATTCAAAGTATTTCTCAATTGTTTAGGGGAAGTTTAGACCAAAAAGCAGGCATATATTATATTTACGATCAAGGGAGTTGTGTTACTTCAGTATTTTATTATTTATTTTATTTACTAGCTTTGTAAATTACATATTTTCTGCTGTGTTACAGTTAGGTAACAATTGCCTGCTGAGGGTTAACTGGAAAATTGTTACACATTTTCGTTATTGTTGTTGTGCTGCCCCGAAGCTCTGCCTGGAAAGACTGGCAACACCGGACCACCGGTGACAATCATAATTTTTCATAACTCAACCGGTTTTTCGGCGCTCCCCTGAACTGACTGACACGTTTATGTAGCTTGCAGCTTTATTTTATTTCTTAGTTTTTTTTTCAGTGTATGCGTGCTGCTGCACATGCGCACAAGTGTCGTCGTCGTCGTCGGCGTTGGCGTCTGAGGCAAAGAGCTTGGGAGTTTGGTGGAAGAGCCAAGCTGGCCAAGACCGCTGAGCTGTTGGCTTGAACCGTTGCACCGAGGCGGGCGTCGTGCTCATTGCACAAAAGAATAATGTGGCATGTGCTTCGGCCTGTAATTACCCGGACTCGGCCTCTCCTCTCTCTAGATTGTGTGTGGCTGTTGTTGTGTCTCGAAAACTGGCTCTGGCTCTCGTAATTAGCCACATTTTTATTTTGTTTTGTTTGCTCGCCATGAAGGCCCTTGGGCCAAGGCATTTTTTGTTTTGCATAAAAGCGAGCGATGTAAGGCGAGGAAACTAGATTTATTTTTTCGACTATCAAGGTTGAGGTGTCAATCAAAATTGACTTAAAAGCTTAGAATTTTTTGATTAATTGAAAAACAATTTATTACATTTTTCTTTCAGGAGAAACCATTCAGTTTTGGCTTCGACGATATACAAATAATGCTTGAAACACTTAAATTTAGGATATCTGACATATAGATATCTTAAAGTATTTTTAGTTGATTTTTTAAAGTTTTAATGGACAAAAAATATAAATAAATTGCCTCCGAATACTTAGTTTGACATTTTAAAACCATTTTCTAGCTTCAAAGTATGTTATCTCTTGAAGTAATTCTCTGAGCTTGGCATTTAAGGCCGTTTGCTATTTTATTTTTTAGACATTTGTGAAATGTAAAAGGCGGAGAGCAGTCTATAATTTTCAAACATTCAAGTGCCCATCACCAAGACTTGGCAGACCCATTTTTCTTGGAGGCTGTGTTGTGAAAGGAAGTCTGTTTTTTTTTTTTTGTGGTACATTGCATTGCCAAAATGCCGAGCAACTTGACCAGCAACAGAGGCAACAGCAGCAGCAACTGCAACAGAAACAACGGCCTGTTGCAGCAGAAGCAACATGAAAAACTATTGCAGCTGCAATTACTCGCACTTCAAAATGCCAACATTTTGCACAAAGAGAATATTTCGCTGTTGCTGTTTTCCTAGGAGATCAGCCACGGCAGCAACAACAATAGCGAAACGTGGCAACATCAATCATTTTGCATTTGCATGCAACAGACAGTAGCCCAGCAACAACAATAACAATAATCTATAGTGGACAGTGGGTCAAAATTATAAATTTGTAGTGATATTTGGTAAAATATATAATAAATACTTTATAATTTACAAAATTTTATATAGAAAGTGGTTTTGCTTGAGCTTTTAATCTAAGTTTTCAATTATTTGAAAACTATCAATTGATAAATAATTTAAATATAATAAAACTTACAGTACTTCACTCAAATATTGTTGTAAAAGCAAATTTATTTGCTTCAAAAACAAACCCTGAAAGCAAGCGCAAAAAATATGCAATGCTTATTATAAAATTGTTTATAATATTTTTATGGTAGAGAGAGCAAGTGATATACTTTCTTTTTAATTAAATTAAGAAAGTTTGTACTTTTATTCACCAAAAAAGTTATGCTTAATTTTCATACAAACAACTATTTTGTTATATCATTTTAATTTCTCTCCAAACTTAATTCATCTTCCCAGCATTATTTTTGCATTTCTGACCCACAGTGCTGTGGGAACGGCATAAATTAGCTGGAGGTTTTGTGTTAAGTTTAAGCATTGCACTTGCCTCCACAGACCCCCTTTTATTGCTGCCTTTTTAGCCAGCTTCGTGGTCTGTTTAGCTTCATGGGAGTAAAAGTGTTTCCCTGAACTCTTTTGTGGGCTGAACTGACTTTATTCTAAAGATACACTTTCGCTGCTGTTTGCTGCACAGTTGCAAATAGCAATTTTCTCGAAGTATTTTATTACCAACGCAGGCAGAGGCATCATGACTCATGACTCACGACTCCAAGACTCGATCCACGATGCGTTGTCATCTCGTCGAGCTTGTCATAATTGGTGTTTGTTTTGCTTTTTTTTATGGTTCGCCTCAAAGGTGTTTCCCAGTCTCCCACACAAGTTGCAGGCTTTTTATGGCGGTTCTATGGACACCCCACAGACTGTCCACATCCGGTTCTGACTCAGCTTAAGAATATTGAGTTTATTGCGAAATGATGCCGAAGATATTGTGGATTTTTACCTTTAGAAATTTATTTAAAAATTAACAGAAAATTATCAAGTATTGCAAGGTATTCATTCGAACCAGAAAATTACATATAAGTAACTTTTCTTTATTCTAAAGCCCATAGCCTTGGCTTGTTCGTGTTAACCATATAAAAGATGCTGACATAACATTTTGCAGACGAATGATTTATGCTAAATCCGTACGAAAAATCGCATAAACGGACAGGCTTATCTCAATGAGCTGATGCTGCTGCTGCTGCTGGCCAAGCCAATGGAGGAGCCACCATAAGAGGCACAGACTTTTGGCCACATGCGTGCTTGCCAGGCAAAAACGACAAAAAAAAATAACAAACAAAAATGTAAAAAAAACAACGAAATACAACAACAGCAAGAAAAGAGGCGCAGGCAGCGATATTGATAGGCGCAATTAATTATACGCGCCTCACACTGACAGTAAGCGTTTTGCTTTGGTGGCACCGTGCTTGGAGATCCCCTCTTTGCCCCTCCCCCTCTCTCTCTCTCTCCTCTATCTACCCATTCTCTCACACACTCCTCGATCGGCGTATCAATGACCAAATGACATATTAGCCTTCGTCTTAGTGTAAAAAGCCGCGATAACTTTGGCAGACGCAAACGCAAACTCAGTCTCAGACGCACACGCAATGTGCCTCCTCCAAGAAATCGTCAGAAAAACAACAAGAACAACAACAACAAAAGAGGCATATAGTATAAAAGCAATAACAAAATAACAACTACAAAAAGCACATGAAGAAAAACCACAACGACAACTTAGAACGCCACGAGCGTCGTCTAATCGTTTATTGAACTCAAAAAGCGAACTCGGAAAGCAACGAACATAATACGCATACGCAGCGTGCGCCGCCGATTGAAGCCTACGATTTTGGTTTAGTTTTTGTTGTTGTTTTTTTGGTTGCGGTAAACTAGAGCAGACAGTGTCCAACTGTGTCGCTCTGCTGGCCCGCTGGCGGCGTTGAGAGCTGGAAATTACGATCCGAATCTCAATACCGCCCATCCCACCGACACTGCCACCACCTTCAACTCATCAAGCACACTCCCCGCAGAGCTTTGTGGCTTTGATTAGGCGGCAATCGAATACACTTGAGGAAAATTTTGGGGGAAATATATTATCGAAATTGGGGAAAATATAATACACATTATAAAAATTCTCTAAAAACTCTCACCTCAAAATTTGACTTCTCTTAATTTAAATTTAGTTCCCTTTAATTAAACTTTGGAATTATATAAGTTAAAGAAATGTAACTTATCAGTTAATTTTCTATAAAAACCTTAGAGTTTTAAAATCTTTATCTACCCTTTTCAATCATAGCTGCCTTGAGTTATTAGATTCCATTTAAATTCTCGTAGATTATATATTTCACCTTCCCCTCCAAGTGTGACAAGTCCAGAAGCAACATGTTCCTATCTCATAACCCAGGACCTCCAAGGCAGGAACTCTTTGATATATTTAATGAACAAAAAGTAAACCAAGAGGTTAACGAAAAGAAACCAAAGTTTGAACGTCAATTTCGGCGTATCTCCGATCCCAATGCCAGCTGGGTGTTGGTCACTGGGTTTCCCTGTGCGGCCACCGATCGCATTCTGTTCACCTTTCGCTTCATTGGCAGCATTGTGGGGAAGCACTGGTCCAAGGAAGGACTCCGCTTGCAGTTCTCCAATCCCTGTGAGAGTGCCCGAGCTGTGGAGCTGGATAAACTATGTATTGCTGGCTATCCTGTGCGCATCCAGGCCATACCTCGAATTAATGGGGAAACCAAATGTTGTTTCTTACGTCAAATGGGTGAAGGTTCCTGTAAGAATATATGTCGAAGGGAAATGGAGCCCTGTGACCTGGGATTTTTTAGCAACTGGCTGACAACTATTATTCGCTTTCTGGCGATTTGTTTAAATAAATTTTACTAAATCTTGGACCTTAATGCGGAATAATCTTCATCCTGAAACATTTAATTATATATTTTAATAAAAATGATTACTGGGTGTAATAACTACCATTTTTAGCTGTGTAAATCGTATATGCATATGGATTATGCTGAGAGAGGGGGAGTAGGAAGTCGATGTGCACGTTTCGTTGAAATATGAGTAGCTGAGTGTCTTTATCACGGTGGCCCCCAAACAAACAGAGGAGAGCCAGAAGAGGCACAGAGTTAAAGAGGTAAAGAAGAGCGAAGAACACTGGAAGACTGGCGCCATTGATTCCCATTGCATTCCCATGAAGTTGAATGCAACTCCCACGCTTTAAAGTAGCTCGTTTGGGGTATTTGTCACGTCGTTGTGGCGGCTTGAATGGCCGCTTTCCTAGGAGAAAAGTCGCTTCAATTTCATTGGCTTTATTTCAGCCCTATTCTAGTCGAGTTCTTCTGGAAGTTTATTTACGAGCACAAAGCGTGTGGCGTCTGACTGGAATTCTGATGGCCAAAGGGAGTGGTCAAGGGGTATAAAATAGTAAATAAATGGTTAAAGGGTCTTTATTTGAGGCGTAAAGGTTTCTAAATTAAAGTTTAAAGTACAGAAATGGTTAAGAAATTTGAAATAATAAGATATAAGTATAACTTCTGGTAGATATATGCAGTTCAATAGCTTTTATTGAACTCATACGACTGCAATTTCATCATTTTCGTTACAAAAGGTCTTTCAACATTATTTCATAAGTACTATACGAGGGCGTAGCTTGCCGCTTAACTGCTTAACAAAAATCGATGGCAAATTGTCAGTTACTACTGTGTAATCAGCCAAACAATAACAACAATCGAACTCCAGCAAAAGGCTTTCAGCTCTCGACTCTCCACACTCCACACTGATTTGCTAAACAATTACGAGTACGTACACTCACTCTCAGGCCGTACAAGCACTTTAGATAAGAATCTTAATAGAATTGCAAGGCGAAATGCAATGCAAACACAGAATACTGAATACAGAACCCAGAATACAGAATATACAGATACAGATACAAAAGCCGGGAAGAGAGTTGCGACCTAATGATATTTATCAGCGATTCATACAATTTCCATGAGGGCATCATCATATTTACAAGTTAATATTTACGCTAACAAGATTTTCTCGGCCCCACAACAACAAAGTTGCTGATCTAGCCACGGGCTCTACTCGATCTGCTCCAACTCTTTTCGGGATCTCGGATTTCCCCATCCTCCCGCTCGCTAGCCACACACACAAAAGGATCGCAATGGCACACGGCTGCGCAGATGGAGATACTTAGATAGAAAGGATCGGAGTTGGTAAGAAGGTTGGGGGAGGGAGCGACATGAGTAGACAAGCAGAATGCTTGTTAAAGCCCACAACATGCTGATTTCATTAAAGATATCGCCGGATGGCACTGCAATCGCTGAAGGGAGCTACTTTGCATGTGGCAGCCCAGAGAGCAAAACTCAAAAGAACACTGGGAAAATAATAGGAGAGAGCTATGGGAGTAATTATTATTTGTTAAATGTATTTTATGGATTAAAAATCATGCTTAAATTGCTTTAGAAATAACTAGAAGTTTTTAAAACCTTTTAAGGGGTGTCTAAAAGTATGCAATGCAATTTTTGAGCTACCGAATTCAGTGTATATTTGTATGTTTTACGATTAGGCGTAATTTTTGACTCCTCTTTAATTCTTTAATAAATTATTGTAGCACCTTAGTTTCATTTTATTTAACTTAAAATAAAAGAAATAAAACTTTTGAAATAAATTTCTTTCAGTGCCTAGAATCAGTGACTCCAGAAACTCATGTTTCTCTTGATGCAAAATCTGTTTGCTGATGCGAAAGTGAAGCTTCGAGTCTAATGAAAGTCACTGCAGACTGACTGACTGACTAACTGACTGACTGACTGAGCTAACTTGGCCGACTAATAGCTTTGGCAATAAAATGGCAATTAAGTGCCTTTACGGCCGTATCCCATCATCCTGGTTCTGGTCCTGGTCCACAGCCATGGGGCATCCTTTTATGCTCCGTGGTTCGGGCCATAAAAATACTTGTTTACGCATGTAACAACAACTCTATATAGAGAGTCTAGGCTTATCCCACCAAAGTCTGCGGTTTTGGCAGATCGCTTTTCGGCCTCATCTCAGTCTCGCGCCTCTGCATTGTTTATGTTTATTGTGCGCATAAGTTTGTGCTATTTTATAGTTTTATATCGCTAACACATGTCGAATGCAATCCTGCCGTTGGGCGGGCCCAGTTTACGTTTATTGATTTTAAGTGTGAGTTTATTTTATACCCTCTGCTCGGTGTGAGTGTTGGGATAAAAAGGGAGGCCATAAAACCCAATTCGTTCGGCATGTCAACTTCATAAGCAGCGCACACGAATTAACGCATCTAGGATTGGGCTCCATGCTGCGATTGCTAATGAAAAGGGGGAATGAGGGGATTTCAGGGGATTCTAGGGTGCTTTTTAACCCAAACAAATCAGAAGATTAAAGCAGATCGCACCGTGACGACCGTGTTTGGATTGACTTTATGGTCAACTGGTGACTAGTGAGCAGCAGAACAACAGCACAGCAGACACCTAAGAAGCCCTTTGAGTTGCAATTTAAGTATAATCAGGCCTTTTAAGGCCAGTTTGATGGGTTATTTTATGCACTGAGGGGGAAATAATGGATTTATGATTTGTATTCCTTTATAAAGAGGGGTTCTTTTCGGTAAAGAATTAGTAATTGGGTAAGATTTATTACCAAGAATTGTTTAAGTTAGACTTACATGAATTTGTCATTGAATTTATAAGGTAAATAGTTCAGAAATTATATAAAATACTGTATTATAAATAGTTTTACTTTACTAAAATATGTCTTTCATACTATTGCTTTTAATAGTAGTTAATTATAGTCCGTTTTTTTCATTTAATCAAGAACAAAGAACACTTAAAACCACATTCTTTCTCCCCTTTTTAGGTAGATTGCATCTTCCATTAATTTACTTTTAATTCGTGATTTTCTCCGACTGATTTCTGTGAATACTCCATGACAAACCAATTTGAATCAAAGTGGATTTCAGTGCGGTTTTTTCGATGGGCGATCGCGCACACAATGACTGGCTCTTGTGACTCACATGAGCTGCGTATGCGTAATATTTGTAAACAACTTTAGCTGCCTTTTCTGCACTTACTCTCTTTCTGCCTTCTCTTCTTCACTCAGTTTTGAAATTGACAATTTCCGTTCTACCTTCTTTTCTTTATCTCTATCGCTCTCCCTTTACGGCATTTCAAGAGTATTAGTTATCGGAAATGTGGTTGGTTTGCCTTCTCGTATCGCTTTTTTGGCGCAACCCGTTTGGAAATTAATGCGAATTCGATTTGGAAATGTTTGACTTTGATTTGAGTCAGCCCCTAAAACTTCACGGGAATCTTTTATTGCAGTAAACGCAGATGTGTGCACTGGGGGAAATATTTTATGGAAATTCCAAGGTAAAAGGTAAAGGGATTTATATAATTCTAAGGAAATTTGTTCTTATATATTTACTTGTAATATATTTAATAATCATTTTATAAGAGTCTTACTCCCTTACTTATATTTATTCTGAATTTGTTTTCGTTAGTTTTTAACATTTTCTTATCTTATTTGATTCTATATTCACAAAAATAATACAAATTTCAGAAATTGTGATTACTATTTTCTTAAAGTAAATTTTTTATGATATTGTTAAGACAGAGAAGGGAATGAATTTTATTATGGGCTTAATTCAGACTATAAAAAATCCTTTAAAATTGTAATATAAACCTTTAGTTACCCAACTTTACCATATCATTTTTATATTATTTTATTTCTGTGTGAATAAATCGTGTGTGCGCTTATTGAAATGCAAACAGTTGGAGAGCACTGAGCACAGAAGCTACATGGCAGTGCATATTTGCATAAGAATTAGAAATCTGCGGCGTGTCGGCTCGAAAAAATCTGAGTTTGGCGCGCAGAAAGAAACACAATCTTGTTTCGGCATGGGGCGGCCATATAAAGTCGGCGGGGCATACCGAAAATAACTCCGCAGACAACGGCAACATCGGCAGCAACATCAACAGCGGCAGCAGCAGCAACATCAGGCAGCACACGAGCTGCCTCAAACTCGCACAACAGCAACACAAATGGCAACATTAGCGCAAATTTCAACGAAGCACAATTTGAATTTGAATTTGAATTTTGGCTTTGGTTTTGGCCATAGCGTTGCCTTTTGTTTGTGCGACACTCAAACACGTTTGCTGTATATATTTATTTTATTTTTTTCTATTTGTTTTGGGCCTCTTTTTTAATATATAGAAAAAATACAAGCAAAGCAAAGAATTCCCAGCGAGCCAATGACTCCGAAAAATAACATGTGTTGATTAACATAAATGATTTCTGTGCGGCTCAGCCTCGGCTCGAAAAAAAAGCCTGTTCGTCTGCCATTTGTAAAATGTAAAAGCATTTTTGAAAATCTTTATTGCTGTAGTTTAGTTGTTCACGTCAAAACGCAAAAAAAAAAGTAAGCACCGAGAGTCTGGCAAATATTTATTGACTTAATTGGCATATTTGCTCTGCGCGAAAGTCACCTTTTGGAGTTAATTAAGAAATTTGTAACATACCTTTTTGGTTGCAATTTTCATGCAAAATATCCCGACGATGCTGTCCCAGTGCTGCAAAGAGAAAGCCAAAAAGAAAAAAAGGTCGTTTAGTTTTCATTTGTCAACAATAATCAATGCAAACGTTTAGAGGTTTCGATATTTTTCGGCGGGGCTTTTGTTTAGTAACAAAAAATATTGGCACGCACTGCGTAAATATGCTAATTTCGTGTTGTTGTATCTTTCGCATGATAAATGTCTTGACTAAATGCATAAATTTTAAGCCAAGTTGAGCAAACACACAGCTGAAAGCAGGTAGTTGTTTAAAGGTTGCTAGGCCAGTTTCGTTTGCCCAGCTGGACTCTGAAAATGAACGAAAAAACATGGTCCGAGTCTGGGCCATAAACCAAAAAGCGAATCGATAATGCAATAAGGCATAAATTAGCGGGTGATGAGCCTCAAAGTTGATGAAGAACATGGTTAATGCATTTGTGAAATGGCTTTTGATCAGGATTTATATTACTTTGTTTATATTTGAGGGAATTATCCATTTGCGATTTTAATACGGTTTTTTTGAAGACCAATTCTATGACCAAAAAGTTGTCTAATAATTTCAACAACAGTTCTCATGAACTTAAAATTTGTAAAGCTAAAAAATCTATGCACACACAGGAAGTCGCACAGAACAAGGCTGTATAACTAAAGAATCGGTTTACAATTTTTCCTATATTGACCCTGTAACGCAGATCAGAATTTATTCAATAGATAATCCCTTAAACAAATGTTTATTTACAATATCCAAACGAATCAAGGCCAAGACCCTGGTGACGCTGATTGTGAAAATGTCTCATATATATAACTCCCAGAGCAGGGTAGAGCATCTTGCACAATTTTTCTTGGCTTCGCTTCAAATTTCCCCCATCCTTAGCTTCGGTTTAGCATTTTTTCCTTTTGCAATTCAATCAGCTGGACATATAGTACATACTATATAGCCGGGCCAACGGAACGGAGCGGAACCAGACGTCATTTGGAATACAAATCGCCCGATGTGGACGTGGATTGTGGATGTGGCACATCAGGTTTCGCCATGGCCGTCACTCAAAACCAGTAGAATTTCTAAACTGGTCGAGCTGACTCGACTTGAGCGACACAAAAGGCCGAGCGAGCGACTAACAATGCATCCCGCATTGTATACCAAAAATGTATAACAAATTCCGGTAGGTGCGGACTGCTGTTTTTACTTTCAAATGGCATTACTTCTTCTTTTTTTTTCTCAATTTACAATTCTTCTGAAGCCCGACTCAATTTGCGTGTGTTAATTGAGACTAAATGGGTGAAACACTGCAAAAGACAGACGGCGGCCCTAGTGCTTTGATTAATTATAGACAGTCCGTCATAATTTACGACTGTTAATTTGCTGCAAGTGTTGCATGCGAGAATCCAATAAAAAGCTAGCTGGAAATGTTACACAATCTATGGGCTCAGGCATCTTGAAATGGAAAGGGAGCCCCAAAGATCTGATGTTTTTCTAACCCAGAAATCAGAAAGAAAGCAGGCAGGCTGGGGCAGCCCACTCGAAGAGTTGACAAATCATTGCCAGATTTACTTTTCAAGAATTAATCCGCCACAAACTTTGGAAATTACTGCAGACTCATGGCCTAATCAAAAGTAAGAGTTACCCAAATTGTTCATCAGCAATGAAAATATTACAAAAAAACCTGAGACTCTCTGGGGGCCCGAATTAACCCATATTTCAGCGAGGAGATGAACGCAGGCTTAACCTCCGGCTCAAGAGCTTGCGTGCCTAGAGCCCATTGATCCAAGTGATCGAACAGCAAATGGCAGTTGCAACTACTGCGACACACCTTCAAGACAAAGCAAAAAGCGAAGGAAAATCGCAAGAAAAATAGAAATAAAAGCCAAGCCAAGTTGCAATAATGAGCAACTGCCAAAAGGGAGATAAGCCTGTGTGGGTGCCACAGCCACCTGCATTTTCCATTTTCATTTTTCCCCCATTTTGATGCCAATTTGAAAGCCCGCCAATCCGAAAACTCAAGTCAACTGCCAACATTGCCATTCGATCGCAGCATGTGACTGCCAAAATATTGCATTGTGTGCACACGATTTCGTTATGCATTTCAAATGCAAATTGGTTTTGAAAGGTAATTGATCCCCACCGGGGCAAGCTACCTCCAGTCAATGACAGAATAATTCTCTGACTTTCAAATGCTGTCGCAGGAAATACAAATCTCTGAAAAAAAAAACAACAACTCAGAAAAGAGACCCACAAAATATATTTGTGAACTGATTTCGTATGCTGTCAGCGATCACAACGAAATCATGGAAATTAAATAAACTCTGCACGATCTTTAGGACATTTATAACTTTGAACTTGACAGGGTTTGACTAGATGTCACTATATATACAGTCAGACCTCCCTGATAGGGGAAACTTTGATGAATTTTTAAGTGAAGAGGTGTTGTAAGATATATAAAGTCAGACTTGTTGGTATTTAATTGGTAAGTCATAGATTAAGTAAGTGAATAACCTTTAAAAATGAAGTGTAATTGCAAAAAATGCTTTAAAATTCCCAAGTACGTATTTAGCTACACACTGGGCCATAAAAGCGCAAGATCTTTGAGTGTTTTTTGTTTATTTATTTGATTAAATATAATTAAACAGAGGTTTTTAATTATATTATATATAAGTTAAGAAATATTAAATACAGTTCAATAAAAATTTCTAATTACAAGTAAACATTTGTCATACATTTTACAAGACCCACTGTACCTTCCATCTAGGCTTCCCTATCTGACTTTCGGTTGATATGACAGCGTTAATTGATTTTCATTTTCATTTACATTTTGGAAGCTTCTTCGGCTTTCCGGGGCAGAGCTCTCAAAAGAACTCTAATCGGGCTGAATGGTTCATTACGCATGCATAGAAGCGTTACAAATTAACCCAGTTATTTATGATTATTTCGCTTTAAATTTGGGTATTAAAAATGATTTAGCTGCCATAACAATTGGTGAGCGCTGCTCCGCTGACGCTCGCCTGGATCTAGATCTGGATCTGGATCTTCAGATGCAACTGCGACGGCCACGAAGGAGGGAGGAGTAGGAAAGATCTCTTGTAAATTGCATAATCACCACAGCTGGACGGATCTGCTTGGATATTCTCATCTAGCCGGGCCTAAAACGTGTTCCCAGCCGGCTGCTCCATTTTAGACCCTCTCCAACGCGGTAATTGCCTTGGCAATTTGCAATTGTGCGGCTCTGGTTCTGGCAGATTGATGCCTTAGTTTGATAATGGCCAATGTCGGAGGCATGCAATTTTAACGGTTGCTCCTCGGTGTCGGAATGAAAGAGGAGATCTTCCCGCTTTCAGAGATGATAATTCCCAAAAAAAAAATAAAACAAGAAAATACCTGAGAGAAATAAAACAAAACAAAGGGCAACAAACTGAAGAACTGAGAACTGGGAAAAACTGCAACTGTGTCATGTGAGTCACACGATGACAAAGATGATCCCGATTTTTTATTCCCTTCCCAAAAGTCACCAAAACAGTCACGTGCTCACTCTTAGCCATATTTCTTTTTTTTTTTACTGCCAGAGCTCCTATTGTCTGTTTTGCCAGATTTCGGGCTACAAAAAATGCATTTAAAAAAACGATACAGGTGACAGAAAATTAGCAAAAACAAAGTGTTATGTGCGACAGCTGAAAGAGCGACAATTAGGCGCATTTTGTGTGTGTTTCGAATTTTGCTTTTTTTCCTGCTGCTTTTCTGCCTTGTCTGTCTGCTAGTTTTGTGGCTATTGCTATTGCATTGAATTCCCCCAAAAAAACAAAAAATAAAGAAACCAAAAATTGTGCAATAACAATTTGCGCTGCACAAAAATGCGCGAGCAGCTTGGTCAGCTAAAAAAAATAAAACGAAATAACCAAAAACAACAGCAAAATCGAAAACTGAGACAAGTTGCGTGGCGGCTTTTGTTGGGTGCGTACACTTAGATAAATAATTAGGAGGTTTGTTGTACTAATATTTAAAATGTAACATAGTCCTTAGGTTTTAGTGGATGTTACTGGAGTTACTGCTTAAAATTAATATAGAATCCTCAACTGGTTCTAGCCGTAAGATGGTGATAATCACTTTAAATGTAGAAGTTGTTCAACTAAGGATACTGAGAAAGGTTTGAGTGGTTCTCTTCAGAATGGAGAAATATTTAGGAATATTTTAGCTTAAAATATTATAATATTTTTTTTAAAGCAAATGTGAACGTTTCTTAATTAATAAAGAATCTCGAATGAAAAGAAACTTGAATAAATATTTTAAAATATTTAATACAAAATTTGATCAATAAGAATATTTAAATTAAAAGAAAGGATTCTCTGTCTTCGTATAAGAAAGTTCATCCACTTAAAAATATATATTTCCAGTGCAATTGCATTAGATGGGCGGGGGTGAGTCTGTGGTTGGGGGTGTGGTGTGGTTTTTGTGGAGCTGCTGTTACTGCTGCTGCTGCTATTGCTGCTGCTGCTGTTACTGCTGCTGCTGCTGCTGTTGCTGCTGCCTCCACTAGTGGCAATTGTTTTGGCCTGGGCATAATATTTGAGACAGCGACTCAACTGTTTCACACAGTTCATTAAGCGAAACAAATAAATAAATAGAGTTTAATTGTGCAATCGCTGATAGAAATTGTCAACGCAGCCGCCTTGCCATCGAGCCATAAATGGACAGAGACGCAATGGCCGCTTCGATGGGAAATCGAAAAATGGAGTGAGCAGAGTGTTAATAGCTCTGCAGGCCTAATGAAGGTTAATGGACATAAAACGTGAAATGTAGCAGTGGAAAATTGTCAAAAAAAAAATATACATTTATATATCACGGAGTGTGTGTGGGGGCATAAATCATGCAAAATGTACAGTTAATAAAACGATCGAATTTCATTAATTGTAAATTAAGCCCGTAACCAAAAACGCACATGAGAAAGAGCTAGCAAGCGGGCGAGAGAGAGAGAGAGTGGGAGGCAGCTCTGCTTATGGGTTGAGTTTTCCCCCTTGGCTTTAGCTTTTTCCTTGGAGTTTTCTTTGGCTTTTTTCTTGGCTTGGTTTGGTTTTGGTTTTGGTTTCGGTTTGTCTGGGTTTGGTGTTTCTTCTCGGGGACGAGCCACGACAACCACGCGGAAAATGTGCGACAAGGCGACGACGACGACGACTGTGATGGCAATGGCGACAACTGCATGCCAAGGAAAACGCCGCTCAGCGATTGCGTTTTTACACAGAGAAAAAAATATGCATTAAAAGCGGGATTTTAAAGGGGTTTTATGTGTAAAATTTTGAATATTTTTAGCATTTTTCATTGATATTAGTGTAAAAATTTACAGAATTCTAAATGAAGCATTAAATCACTATAAAATATAAAGGAAAAGTCATGCTTCCCACATTAAGCGTAAAACCGATTGCGAATCGTGAACCTAAAAATTCTCAAGTACGAATTTAGTCAGCTCCACATTTTCTAGTCAAATTAGTAATGATGAAGCTCCTTGGTTATGAGCTTAAATATTGCATACCGTATCATGCTTACGACTTTGGACAGATCTAAGATATTATATAATTTTGTATTTATTTAATTTAAATACTAAATATTATTCCCAGTGTAGAACCCACCGCTTTGGTGGTGCTTGGTGTGGCATGGTGTGCTCCGCTGTGTTGTGGTGCGTGGCCCGTCTGGTCTTGCGCTGTGCTGTGTGGTGCAGTTGAGCCGCATTGTTGATTGGTGGCTGCAGTCCGCCGGCGACGTTAATTTCACTTTAACAAACATTTCGCTTGTCTACGGCGGACGGGCCAGACCGCAAATGCCAAAGTAAGGAGAAAAAAAGCAGACTTTTGCGGCCTGGGTGACAGATCATATAGAAATGTGTTGCATTTCTAATCAAAACGATCGATCAAACGGTAGTTTTGTTTGAGTTTTGCTCCCTCCCGCCTCCCTCGGCATGAGTTATGTATCACGCACATATGGCATTTCATTTGGTTTGTTGTCTCTACACACCCCTTCTCTTCTATGTCCCCTTTCGGTCTTCTTTTTCCCTCTCCTTTTTTCCCCCTTATTTTTCTTCATGTGTATTTCGATTTGTCTGTCTTTCTGGCTGTGCGAATGCCTCGGTTGACATACGATACTCGGATACTTTAATAACGGTGGCCTGCATCTGTGTTTGCTTTACGATTCCATTTTGATCGATCGCTGCTGAAAACATAATTTGGTCTTCGGGTCTTTTAAGGAAATGCTGCTGGTGGTGGTGCCTCCAAAATACAAAAAAAAAAAAAGTCTCAATTACAAATGAAAAGGAAAGGGGGAAACCCGGTGAACCTATTACTGCACAATGCTTAATGGCCCAGCTAATAGCCTTCATCCCTAACCCCAACTACAAAGCCTAACCCTAACCCCTAACCTTTAGCAGCAGCAGCAGCAGCAGCAGCAGTGGCAACAGCTCGCTGCAACAACCTTGAAACCACACTATAAACAATCAAAAACCCATTAACGCCTGCTCCAAAACCTTTTAGAGGGACCTTCGCCGGCCCCGATGTTGTTATACGAGTATTTACCAACATCATTACGATGAGGCTGCACATTTTCTCAAGAACTATTACAGCAACTAGACAAAATTAAACAATCTACACAGTGCCACATATGTGTATGTAAATGTACAATTGCAGTTGAAAGAATAGGAGAGAATATTTAATTAATTTTCAAATTTATTTATGTTTAAAAGATCACGATTTAATAACATCATTAAGACTAGGAGTTCATATTAGAAAAATGGCTATGAAAACTGTCTAAGAAACCTCATCTAAAGCAATTTTATTATTATAAAATATATATTAAACTACAAATATTATCATTAGATCAAGTAATCACTGGCTTTTGTTTAATTTTAGATTAAAACCCTAAAGATAAACATGCAAATTACAGATAATTGTGTATTTATAAACAAATCATCAAAGTATGATTGCATTATTGAGTAAGCAAATACAACTTAAAATCAGATAAATTGATCTCAAATCATTTTAAACAATAGGCTGCTCTTTAACCTCTGCTGTAAGACGTGCATTAAATTTATAAATTTAACAACTTAATTAAAGTCTGCCTTACATCGTTAACCTTAGCTGTAAGATGAAGATGCATGCAGCCCGCGTGGAAGTGGAAATGGAAGTGGTTGCCGTTGATCCTCCACCCTCACAGTAGGGTTACCCTTTGGATCCTCCGATACGGAATAGAGAAACAACGTTTTGTATCTTTACATTTCTAAGAAGCATTTTAATGCCCAAGCGGGCATTGCGTGCCGCCGTCTGAGCTGCAGATACACAGATGCATCCAGCAGATGTTAGCTGATGAAGATTCTTTTGCGTTTGCTTTTGCTTTTCTGCTGGGAGCCTTCACGTAATTTCAGCTTTGAATCTTTGAATCTTTGCAGCTTTGCCTGGGTGCTGCCTGCGCTGATGCCACAAGTGTGACTATTAAATTGGCGGCGGTAATTTGAAGTTGTTGCTACGTACACGTACTATCCGTACGAATGTATATACGCCATGGGCTTGGTTTGGGTCTGGGTCTGGGTCTGTTCGGGGACCACACATCCACAGTCTGTGAGATTGCCGCTTTGGGTTTGTTTGCTTTTCCTTTTTTTTTTTTTGTTTTTGTTCGTATTTTTTCTGCTTTTTTTGTAGTTGTTGTTGCTGAAATTAACCCTCTCGTGTGTGTGTGTGTGCGGGACATGGGGCATTATGCAACCGCTGCAGCGTCGTTGCGGCACATATGAAAAGCGAGTCTGAGAGACTCGCCCGCCCCGTTCTCGGTTCAATTGAATTTTTATGACGAATTTTAATGCCCCCAAAATCGACAGCGGCTGCTCTTTCTCCCTCTCCCTCTACCTCTCCATCTCTCTCTCTTTCTTTCTCTACAGGCAGAGAAAATATCACCACAAATCGGTCATTGAGTCGGCAGTTTTCACAAGAGTAATGCTTCAGCATATGTTGACCCATATTATTAAAGTAAATATTTGGGAAAATTCCAAAGAATTTAAAAGGGAAAAATCTTACAAACTGGGAATGTTTACAAAGTGAGTCTTATAACCATTTTTTTGCATATTAAATCTGTTAATCAGTTTCTGAATCTGTATATTATTTGTAACCCACTTTAAATTTTAATTGAATAATAATTTTTGTGAGTGCCATCATGTCGGCCACCCAGCGTTTAATTGCCAATCTTGAGTGGTAATTAAAATCAGCATCCGCGGCTAGCCAGGCACAATCGCCGAGCATCTCATTTCCCATTCCAGATCAGATGAGGATGAAGAGGCTGCTGCTGCTGCAGTATCGCCAGCGAAATCTGATTAGCGACCTACGCGCGACATTTGCAGACTTATGGCGGCGGCATTTTCAGCATTTTCTGGACTGTCAGTCCTTGGAGCTGGCGGAGCTGGTGGAGCTGTCAGGCGTTGCCCACACGCTCCGCCGGCGGCTGTCAGAACGGTTTAAGGAGGCTGAGACTGCCGCCCAGCTGTCAGATGACTAGTTGACCAGACGGCCATCGGGTGACAAATCAATAGCCAGAACGTAGGCCGAGTGCCAGCTAAGCTGCTGCGGCTCCTGCTCCTGCTCCAGAAAGATTCAGAGAGTCCGAGCTTAAAACTGATTCAGTGATGGCAGGGAGATCTTTATAAGAAGCTGAGCTAAATATGGCTAAATTATAGCCAAGAAAGTAGTCTCCATTTGCAAAGAAAATTCTTGTAAAATTGTCATACATTTGCATTAAATAAAAACTACAAGAGGACGTGCTTAAAGGAAAGGAATTATGTAGTTCAAGAAAAACAATATTTCTTTTCAATTCAATTAAATTTTTTATAAAAGGTTTCAAAATATTCTCTAAAAAGGACACATTGTCAGCACTGCCACAGTCTTAGGCTCATTGACTGCCTCAAAGTCCACCAAGTGTAGGCATTAAATATGCTGCTGACACTCTGAAATCGGTGGAAAAAAAACTAAGATTCCAGTAATCAGCTATAAGACATATCTCGCTCAGTGCCCAACTAGCTGCCAGTTGATATTGCGACATGATCGAGAATCTCCATTCGGGCGTGGGCTTTGCAGCTTTGCAGCTAATTAAACGGCTCGCCTGTCATGGTTTTACACAAAACTACAAAAAAAAGCATAGAAAAAGCACAGAAAAAACCAAGAGAGAGAGAGAGAGGTGGGGAAAAGCCAACTGAAAACCAGAAAAATATGAGACAACGACAAGCGTTTTGTAATGTACCAAGTTTGATGAGTTCAAAGACCGAACGTAAAAATACAAAGACCTCAAACGGCGCGAGCTCACTGGAAATCGTAAGAAAATATACATTTTACAACTGGCGGCGGTTACCCAAAATAAAAAAAAAAAGCCAACAAAAGGCGGCTAAGGTCAAGGACTTGGGGAAATAGACTTCAAAATAAGAATCGTGAACCGAGAAACGGAAATGGGTCGGTCATTAGAGCAAGGTTTCTTTTTTTTACTCATTTTTTCGGCAGTTTGTAACGATTATAAAACTCGGAATGAGCTCAGATCCGACTGGAGATTTAAGACCCCCATTAAAAGCTCTGTTCCAGCTGACATAATTTGTTTCGATTCGATTTGTTTTGTGTCTGTGTGCTTGTGTGTGCAGAGGAAATACTAAAATTGATTTGCATTTCCCCTTTTGAATCCCCAATTGCGCATTGAGAATTCCGTATCTAAATTATGCGCTTTGTGCCGGAGCTTCCTCTTCGAATGGCCTGCGAATGCAAATTTTCCCCTTTGTCTTTTCTTGATGCGCAGGACGTGGCCAAGTTGGATTTTGCTTGCTTTGTCCAAAAGTGTGGGGCACAAGCCAAAAACGAGGGGGATCTCTGACGCTTATCTTGTCACAGAAAACTCGGATTTGCTCCCCGCTTTTTTTGTTGCTTTTTTTTGTTGTCTTTGCGCCTCACTGAAAGAGGCTGAGCTAGCGACGAATTGATGTATGTGTACAGTGAGGAAAAAAGCGGGGATTATTATTGGATTTAAATAGAAAAATTACAAGAACTGAAGGCTTTTGATTTGGGAAGAATCAAATATTATTAATTGTCTAGCCCTATCCCAAAATTCAGAACGATCGAACAAGTATTAAAGTCTTTAGAGAGATATTAATACATCTTTAGAAACTTTCCTGTAGGCTTACGCCCACAAGTAGGCAATGATTTCCTATTAAATGTTTATTAAGTGCTGTTCCTGCTTCTTAGAAACTTTATTCCCAGTGCAATTATGCAGCAGGTCTGGGGACAAAAAATAAAATAAATAAATAAGACAGGATGGAAAATAGCGCATTGCGACCATTGATGGCTGGTCCCGGGCATGGCCTGGTCTGGCCTGACTGACTTGATACATTGTTGGAGGAAGTGATCTCATCGTAAATTACAAATTACACAAAGTCACGATATCAATTTCAGATATACCCGATGTGTTTGTCGCTCTCGCTGTTTGTTGTTATAATTAAATTGTTGTTTTTTTTTCGCTCTCAGCGCACCCAACACGAAAAAGAAATGTTCGAGAAAAAAAATTATAGACTCTTGCCATGGAAATTGATTAATGTATTTAAATTGATTGAGCGGAGCGAAACGAAGGAGAAGAATCGGATGGAAGAAAAAAGCCCACCAAAAGCCAACTAATTGTAGAAGAATATATTCCAAAAAAAGCCACACGAAATTTACATAAATAAACAACAAAATCGTTTCGGTTGAGGGTCAAACACCTACACCGAACAAACAAGTTAACTTTGCCCCAGCACGAGGTTCATTAGGCGGTAGAGTATGGCATATGCATATGCATATATATATATATATATGTATTTGTCTGCCCTATATATACCAATTCTCGATTCTCGATACCCAATTCCGGCTGGCGAAAGGTGACGACGACTATGCTGACCCATATGCTGCGGTGAAAGCCTCTTTAATCAGCGACGCGGGATTTCGCCTTGATTTTCCATGGAAAATGCAACAAAGTGTCTAGTCATGGCCTAAAGGCCGGCCCCAAAATCTTTTTGTATGCCATTAACTAACAGTGGCCCATTTTTCTAAGACAAACACCCAATGCTGAATCTACAGCCAAAACCTCGACGCCCCCACATCCGACGAATGGAATTTTAATTGGAATTTCATTTGATGGCAAACCGTAAAGACCAAATCCGATCATCTGGTTACTACTTCTGTCTCTTACGAAGATAACTGATAAATGCAGAATTTGTAGAATTTCGATAGTAAATACTAGACATTGTAGCTGGCGATAACGTAGGTCGGGTTCTTTGTTTGTTTTTAAGTAGATAAAATTGTTGAAATATTTAGGGATTAATGGAGGTAATTAGACGTTTAGAAACTTAAGTAGTTTAGCTCAATTTTAATGTATAATTAATTCTTAAATACATTTCTTAATATTTTCCCACAATTTAGTTACTTTTTAGCAGTCTTTGTTTAATATTTAAAACTAAAATCATTATAAATTGCAAATATTTAACATATTTCTTATAAAATATGTAATATTTACTGTTTGCTTTAAATTGAATCCCATTTAAATCTCTGAATTATACATCAAAGACTTTAAATTAAAATCTCACACATTTCCAGCTGACAATTTCAATCAACTTCCGTCAATATGCATTCGATTTCTGTTGATTTTCCCTCGAGCATCAAATGCATTGCCAAATATTATTGGAAATATTCATCGCATACACAAATATTACTGCACATAAAGCTGAACCCAAAGCCAAAGCCATAGTCCCCAGTCGCGGCTTAATTAATAAAGCAAATACAAATATTTTGCTATTTGCCCGCTGTGTGTGCATTAAAGCCCAGTCAAACTTATGCAATTCGAGTGCAACGACGACGACAACGACAACGACGGCCATAAATTTACACATTGTCATGTGCGCGGGTCTTTTGTGGGATATTATTTTTTCTCAGCATGTTTTCGCCTTTATCAGCCCAAGTGTCGGTTGCTGTTGCAGCCATTTCTAACAAATTCTGTCGGCAAATTCGTGAAATATTTGCGTGCACAAGTGTTTTTATATTTCGGACACTGTCAGTCGAGAAGGAGCCAGAGATACGAGTGTATATATCCATCCACCTGGCTCTCCAGCTTGTAGGTGTATCGGTAGATAGGTTATGTCACCTGGTTGCCGGGAATTTTAAAGGCCTGACAGGTATGTTGCACATGCAACCAGCACCAGCTGGGCGAGCTTGGTCCACCTTCCAAGCAATTTTTTTTTATTTTTTGGCGACCTTCAGCATTTGGTAACTACTTATGATAATTTCAGAGATTCAGCGATTCCTTGGTCACAGATGCACAAGGTCAACTGCTTGAATATAATAAAAATCTCCAGTTTTTTATGTACATTACAAATCAATATAAATCGAAGAGTTATAAAAAGCTGGGCAGACCATAAATAAATAAGAGCCCGTTCACAATGAAATGTCCCAACTCTGGAGGAGAGCTGCAAACTGGAATTGCCGGGTGAATGGCTGCTGCTGCTGCTGCTGCTGCATTGATAACCACCACCGGAGATGTGTGCTCTCGCCTAGCACATAAATCTTTTCACACCCAGAGAGACGATCGCCACAACACAACCGGACAACAAAACTGAGTACACTTGAAGAAAATAAGGATTGCTCAGCCATATATCAAAATAAGCTAAAATAGATCATGAATTCATTCTTTACACTCAAGCCAATGCAATGCATACTTTTAAAGAAATATACTTCAAAATTGGGAAATAATCTTAAAATTGAAGCATAAAATCAAAGTTTCAAAAAGAATTTTGAAGAAAAACAAACATTTAATTAAAAGAATTCCGCTCTGTAATAAAAATTTCCTCAAAAATAAGTTAATAATAATTTATTACCCCCTAAAATCAATAAAACCAATCCCCAATTTTCTTCAAGTGCAGCCAACCGGCTTTGTATCTGCGCAAAGTGCATGTAGTTTTGAAATTTGAGCTACGCATGCGACGACCACAACCAAGCCCAGGCTCAGCAGCTAATTACTAGACCAAACCAAGTTCTGGAAATGAGTAAAAAATAAAATACAACAAAAAAACTAGGAAATAATAAAAAATAAAGTAAAACCCCGGCAAGTTGTGTGATTATCGCTAGTCATAACTTACGAAGAAAAAAAGCTGTCCCAGCCGCGTTTTTGTGTTTTTAATTGGCAAAACGAAGCGGCGTCATGATATCATATTGTATACTAGAAGCGATAATCATTTATTTTTAGCCAAATTGACAGCCACCGAGAGCGGGCCGATAAAAATGGCTAATTAAAGTGCGAGAGGAGAGAAGATAAGCGGCACACGGACCAAGATACGGGGACGGGGACTATAGCCTCCGGTTATTCATATATATATATTTGTATATCTGTATACAAATGGCTTATCAATCTCAACTCATTTGTCGCCTGGCGTGAATGATTGCCACTCGACGGTTCAAGGTTCACAGCCAGTGATCATTGGGGGTTTTGGTAGGAGAAAAGGAATCATTTCACTTGTTTAAAGTTTTTGTTTTTAGCTTTTTTTGCTATTCATTTATGCCAACTCACTCAGTTCACCTTTTTCTAAATCGAATATCGAGTTGAAATCAAACTTGTGCGTACAACATTGCGTATGATTGACGGGCGAGCGCACCCAAGGAGAAATTAATGAAACAAAAACCTAGAGAGCAACTTGCCGTAATATGAAATTCACCTTAGAGCGTGGAAAAACGCACGGAATTCGTAATGAAAAGGCAAAAAAAAAAAAAACGCTACAAAAATGAATTGTAATTTCAATGTGTTTTATGTATACGAGAGAGTCTATGCTGTGATTGCGTACCTCGAAAATGTTTACAGCATTTTGCTATTTTTGTTGGAAAACAACAGCGGTGCATACACGGCGTATGCGCAATCCGAGCAGCTTTTTTTCACATTTTCTTGTTGTTTTCACTGCTGTTGTTGTTGTTGTTGTATTTGAAAACGCATCGTGTCGTATGGCAATCAACGCGCACAGCTGGAAACTTCTAAGTTTGTTTACACAACAACAGCGGCATCTTGAAATGGGCAAAAATCGAGAGAAAAAAAGTTCGAAGTAAAAAAAAAGCTTAAAAAATAAATGATTTTCCATTTTTTTTGACTGCTTTTTTTGGGCAAGTCCAGCAAATATTTCTGCTGCTGCTGCTGCTGCTGCTGCTGGTGTTGTTTTCGTAGTTGTTAACATTAATGAGTTGCCAGGCAGTCAACACAACACAAAAAAACATAATAAAAACTTCCATAGCCATAATATTCGTACGCATGAAAGGCGGCGGCAAGGAGTCTCTATCAAGTAATCCCACTTTGAAAGTGAAACAAGGGGCCTATTAAAATATTAATTTATGTGATATTTCACATTTGGGAATGTTGAAAATGGAAAACTGTTTTTTTCGCAAGGCCTGAAGGCACGCTGGGAATTTCTATATTAAGATTTAGGTATTTAAAAAGCTGTTTAATTGCATTTTTTACAAAATAAAGGGTTTTCAAGTGGTTACTAAAATTATAATATTTATTTTTAATATGTTTGCATTATAGAAATGCTATATTTGGGTTTTATTGTTTTTACTTTAAGCTCAATCTTTAAAAATATAATTTTTAACAACGGTACACCCCTGGACATCATATCAGCTGCTGAAAGCCAGTTCATTTGGGTCAACCTCGAACTGATAGTCTTCTTCAGTAAGTCCAGCTTATCAGGACCGAGAGTGTCTTGCTGCCATTAGTTGTCTTTCAAGCGTTCGATTGCCAAGAAGCTTTACTTTGTTCAGCAGAATGAAGATTGTTCAGTTCCTTGGAATTCTCCTAATGTGTCTGCTCCTTAACAGCTTTGTTGATGGTAATGCCTCGCCTGGTAGGTAATCTCTTATTTCTTTGTTAAAAGAAACAGTTGAGTATGTGTAATATTTTAGGTGCTAACCCTAACCAACTGCTGGCCCCTCGATTAATTTATAGAAATAAGTCGGGTCGTCATATGGGATTTGAAAATCCTGCTCAAACGGCTCGATCTTTGTTGTATAGAATGAACCTGCAACATCTTCATTTAGAATTGATGCGGGCAGCCAGCACACCCGAAGGCCTACTCTTCGAGATGAAAACCTTTGATCAGGTGGCAGAAATCTTGGAGAGATGGAAATCAATGAGTTCCTATGCAACGGGAAAGTTTTATAAGAACTATGAACTGATGCAAACTGACAGGAGGTTTACTTATTGAAGTTTTTGAAATGTATGTTTTTTACATTCGAAATAGATTGGAAAATAATAAATTCTAATATAAAATCTATTAGACTTTTATAGATTTGTAGCTTTATAATTTATTTAATTTCCTTTATAAAACATTTATTTTTTTAGGTGTATCATATCTTATCTCTACCTAAAGGCCACCAAGTTTTCCAATACTTTCATTCATTCAAAGAATTCCATATGGCTTCCATGGAAAGTTTGCTTATCAGAAGAGTATTATTATTATTATTATTCCTGATACCAAGTACGTCAGCGCTTTGCTTTTGCAGCTGCCTTGAAATCCGAATACGACTACGAACTACGAAATATGAAATCCTATCTGGCATTCCACATTCACCCACATTCGGTGGATGATATATTTAATGCAGTCGCCGAAATGTAATTCAATACTCCGGAGCCGAGTTCATGAGTAATGCAATGCGATGCAGCGCACCTTGACTTCATTTGCCGCTTCTCTTTTTACCTTTGAAAGTTGCAACGAAAACAGAATTCACACGCCGAGGAGGAAGAGACGAAAAGAGAGAGAGGGGCGGCGGCGCTTCGCTTTTTTTTCTCCATTCAATGTCAAACCGAAAGGTGAACTTTTGGGGCGAGGGACAGACAGACAGACACACAGCCAGACAGCGGGACAGTGGGAACCCCAATCAAATGCTATATCCCACCATAAATCACTAATGACACCAACTTTATCTGTCTGTTTAAACAGCCATAAATTCGACACTACAGAAAAAAACACACCAAAGCGAAAAAGAGGCACAAACTAAAAGGTTCTAACACCTCCTCTCACTGCATTTATAATTTATGCCATCTCCAAGACAGACGCTCTTTGATATCAAATTATTTTCGCCGCCACATGAGTTATGACGCTTAGCATCCGCCAGCCAAATTGCCTCAAAAAAAAGGGGGCTCTAATCCCAGTCCAGTTTATATGCGATATGTATATATAATTTTGTTGTTTATTTTCTACACTCATCTGGGCCTGTTGCTTCCTGTTTCAAACTTTAATTAAAGGTGAGCACTGGAAAAAATATATATAGTATATAAAATTATGACTTTAAGCTTTTAAATTACGACTCGAAATAATGCAAAGAATAATATAAGTCATTCAATGAATTTTTATAATTAAAGTGAGGCTTTTGCTCCAGACACTTCCAGGTTAAATTCTTATCGCTGCCAAAAAATATTGTATATCATTTTTAATTTTGCATTGTTCAAGCTAAAATAATCTAATGAGTTCAAGCATCGAAATTTATTTATATTCCAGTGTATCCTTGAACAAAACTTGCGCTTACGTAAACCACAAATTTCGTTGTTTTGCATAAAAATTATTATAATTACACTCATAAATAATGAGAGACAAAAGTGTCGTTGCTCACAAAGATTAGCTCACCGATGGATGGCGCGCACATTAACATCTCAAAGAGCGACGATAAGCTAACCGAATTGGGTCTGGGATCTGGGATTTTAATACGACTAAATGCGTTTTCCAACCGATAATCGAAAGCAAATTGAATTAATAATACGCGGGTCAATAGCTGTCAGCATAACTTTGAGTTATTGTATTGGGAAAAAATCGTCATAATTTCCACTAATGTGCCACGCGAGTGGCTCTTTCTGCGTTTCTATCGAAAAGAAATTCGTTTCTGTTTCTTTTAAAAAGTGTTTTTTTTTTCTTCTCTCAGCCGCTCTCAGCTGCTTTGGTATGCCAAACGTGGTTGTCAAATAAAATGTCTGGTTTATGAGACAGTTTAGCGATTAAAAACGTGAAGGGAGCGAACAAAAAGTCCATTGAAAACTGCGTTTCGATGTCAACGAAAGAGATTAGAAACTGAGCCCCGCGAGGAAAGAGAAATATTAAAAGGGGGCAGCAAATCGAAAATTATATTTAAATGTAAATTAAGCGCGTCCGAAAATTACTAAATATAAGTTATTTTAGTGTTTTAAGTAGTGAAAGTAGTGGCGCATGGGAGTGGGTGCGAACTGGGGCTTAAAACTTGTGGAGTTGTTTTTTTGTTGAGGAGGGTTACGTCAGATCCCCGGGGCTTCTTCTACTTTATAATTAGGGTCTTAAAAAGGGCCGGATGTGGGCGTGGCCCGTGGCACACGCACAATTTTCCGTGTGGAAAATATATGCAGGTATCCCTACACACATTCAAGGGTGAGTTGTCAGCACTTCTCCGGGGGTAAGTATTTATGTTTGTTTCCCTTTAAGAGACAGCAAAATGTATATAGAAATAAAAATAAAAATAAATTGAAATGGAAGCAATTAAAATGTGAGACCAGCATAAGGTTTCCAAGGGGGGAAATACCACCATGATCGCTCGACAATTCCCTTACAGCTGTGTGTGTATATCGCCAAACATTCATTTCGTGTGCTCTCTCAGCAACCACAAAAACTCATTGCTAACAAAATGATCGACGATAATGCTGGAAAAACAATGGCAACAGCATAGCAGCAGCAACAACATTGTACCGCTCGAGACTCAAGAGCCAAGACAATGTCCCGCATTTAGCGACAATTAAGAAATCAAACGTGGCCTGTGCTAGGCAATTGAAATGAAAACCGCTCACCAGGAGCAGGCAGCTCAAAGCCAGCACAACAGCAGCAACATCTAATAGCAGCCACTGTGGCATTTGCAACAGTAGCAATCCCTGGATGACAGGCCACGAGTCCGACTTTCCACTCTAATGCAAATGTGCAATTAAATTGTTGACGGTGCCCGCTCCGTTTGGCTTCCAATCAAAATTGTGCGATCGTAGGACCAGGGTCTTTCAGAGAGATCAAGTGAGCGTAACGACAAAAGCGCTGGCAATAAATGGTAATTAACCTTTTTTCTCTTTTTTACTTTTTTGTGGGCGGTCCAAGCCCATAGTTGAGATTCCACCAACAAAAATCTACACCGAAAAACTGACATTAAATAAGCATAAAAATTGCGGGAACAACAACGTATAACCCAAAAAAATAAAATAAACGATAAGCCAAGAGCTCAATTTTATGTGCAAACAATTGGGCTCACTTATTTGCCAAATTAATTGCTCGTCTCTGGTTTTTTTATGAGCCATAATTAAATGAATTTTAATGGCAGCCAGAGAGCCCCCAAGTTCTCGACATAGCCAAGCGAACCCAGCACAGATATAGAGTACTTAACATAAAGCAGCATGAAGCCACCACATATGGTTACAGTTCAGTAATTTTCATTTCATTTTCGAGTGAAAAAATCTATGAGCTGGAGAGATGTGTATCTGTGGGTCTGTGACTGTATATTTGTATCTATGTGGCATACACACACACACATATGCTGGCACATACGAAATCGCATCGGAATCGGAACGGGTGTGTCATTATTCCAACTGAATCCATGCCACATGCAATGCACAATGCACAGGGAATAAAAATGAAGGAAAATTAAGATGTGTTTTAAGTAATCATATCTTTCATATGATTTCCTTATATAGTATCCTGATCCCCGTGAGAAAACATAAATAAGTCTTTTGAGAAATCGGGGGTACAAAAATTAAACATACGTAACATAACATACCTCATCATCTCCATTTATATTTATCTTATAAAATAGTTCCTAATGATATTTATTTCAATACAAAATTAGTTTGAATATATTTTTCCCTGTGCACAGATCGCTGTCTCTCGCTTTTGCCAACGATCCAGGGACGTCGGGACCAACGTGGGCAGGCCGAAACATTTTGACAGAACAGTTAGTCAGCTTGGCCTTTTGAAGACAAGGTGTTGCAGAAATCAATAGAACACTTATTTGGCCACACTTGGCAAGCAATTTATTGTTCGGTTCAGGCCTAGATCGTTGCATAAATTAACAGTCTGTGGGCCAGCAGAGTGCAGCTGCTGGTATCTCTCAGATACACAGAGGGAATGTATCTATGCTAAAAATCTCGGTGCCGCGCAGGTTTTTTTTCGATGGCAACTAAAAGTCTACAAAGTAACTAAAAGCTGCTAAGCTTGTGCGCAATTAGAATACCCAAAAGCCGGTTGTTGTTGCTGCTGCTGCTACGAGTAGTTGCTGTTGCTGTTGCTGCTGCTGCGATGTTGCTACATGGCTACACATGTTGCTGGCGGGAATAGTTGGCCAACTGCTGCCCGGTTGTTTGTCCGTTGCTTCGTTCATTCGTTTGTTCGTTTGTTGGTTTGTTTGTTAGCTTGCCATGCATCTAACTAGCTATCTATATTTGAGCAGATTGCGCTGCTAACCTCATTGGAATCGAGAGCCGGCGAGCTCTCTCAGACAAACTGACTGGCCCAAGTGACTAACTGACTTCAGTTGAGTGTTGCACTGACTGGTGCACTGAAATATATAGGGGGAAAACCCAGGAAAATGACAATAATAGATTACTAGGACCATATGGGAGTTGAATTCTAATGCCTTTAAACTATACAATAATGGTATTCTTTGCAGCAAAGGGTGACATTAACTTAGATATTCAAATTACTAAATAATAGGAAGAAGAACCTAATTGTTCATGCTCTAACAATTAATATTTTACCCATAATAGCTCAGAACATATAAATGCATATCCTCAAAGATCTCTAGAAGTTGAGCCTGTAGCTTTATGTCCTGGAATCCTATAAATCTCATCTAAATACAACCCACATTTCTCTCTCTGTGCTGGATGCTGCTGCTGCAGTTGCTGCATTTGCTGGTTTGGTCAGATATCGCCCCAACATTTGTTGGTCACATTCTCTGGCCAAATCCGTGTGTGAGTGTGTATAAATTGTAAACATGCGGACAAGTGTAATTTAGTTGTTAAGAGAGAGAAAGAGGGATCGGCAATGAAAGAGAGATAGAGAGAGAGTTCTCATTGCATTGACAACGCGCTGACTTGTACAAATTGAAATTTAAAACGCTCCTTTTTGGCCAAATGCCAAACTGGTTGGCTGCCTGGTTGGCCAAAGTGGCTCGACCGCCTGCCACATTTATTTAAATTGCAATTAGAGTGCCAGACGCGACTTATAATTAGCTTGTTGGCGGCTTAATTAGCTGGCGCACACACACACGCTTCCTAAGAACTGGATGGCCACAATAGATGGCTAAGAGAGCCAGCTTTATTGGACTTACTCTCGGTGTGTGTAACTGAGTGTGTGTGTGTGGCTGTGTTTATAAAGCTGAAAGTCGTTAACCTTCGTTGTAACACATTCATCATCATCACTCACCTCGCCAGCAGCAGCATCAGCAGCAGCAGCAGCCGCAGCAACACGCACTCACCGCAGCAACTACAACTCACACACAGCTGTAAAAAGAAGTCGTCTTAATCTTAAACGACGTCTCCATCCATCTCAGAAGGCAGCATCAACATCAGCTGCTCTTAGCCAGTCCTCTGTGTTATTTTCCTTGGTCTTTTTGTTTGCCTGCATTTGAAAACAAGCAAGGAAGTTGACTGAGCGAATGACGAATTGACGAGCGCTGAGCACTGAGCACTGAGCACTGAACACTGAGCACTGAGCTCCACTGAGCCTCTTAAGTAACTCACAAAGGAACCAGAACCAGGCTAAATTCCAACTGAACGGAGGGGAAAAGCTTCCAAACCGAGAGCCGCGATGGAAAGCATTCGAAAGTGTCACGTCTAGAACTAAATATGGGGAAAATTGGGAACACAACAAACACACGACCGCGCGGAGACATTCTCCAGTGCGTGGCTGGTCTTGACACTTTCTCGAAGAATGCAAACAGTGAAAAGGTTTGGCGGATGTTTGTCCAGACCCGAAAACAAGCAAGACTAACTGTAAACCATCAAACTAATGCCAACAAAAAAGGCAGCAGCAGGGGCAGCATTTCCAGCAGTGGCAGCTGTAGGAGGAACCAACTCTTCTCGAGTGAAATAATTAAAATTCCTTGCTCATAACTTCCGCAATTAAGGCTGGCAGACAAGAGAGGCCCAAGGAGCAGGGCAGAGCAGTCCTACTCCAGGAGTCGACGAGGAGCACATCGAGGAGCCGCCACATCAGCGGCAACAGCAGCTAATTTCCACGCACAGTTGACGCGATCCGAGGCCACTGGCCAACATGTGAGTTGTGAGTTGCACTTCACAGTGCCAGGGCCCAGAACAAGTACAGTGAGAGAAAAGATCTTAGTACTGAGACCAAAAGAAAATAGGAAACTATTAAGAAAAAGTCTCAAATTATCACCACTAAGTCAAAGAAAGAGCTTAACTTCTTTTTAATTCTGATTAAGCCAACATTTTTCAATATTATCAGTTGCGTTAAAACCCTTAATTTTCTGTTAGTGTCCCCTTGGCTGATTGTCAGACATTTGCAACGCTCACCGGCAGCTAGCTAGCTAGCTAGCTGACTGTCTGCCACTGTAGATCGGTTGGGAGCGGTGCTGAGCGGAGTGGTGAGTATCTTTGAGATACAACGCATGCCACACGGAACACGCCTGCACTAATGAAGTAATTCATTGAACCGTGCTACGCCGGCGTGGCCTGCCATTGCCATTAGTTTAGTGTTGGCTGCACTCGCCGCTCCTGCTCCTGCTCCGATGCACTTCACCCACTCTGCACTACCCCTCAGAGACGCCGCCGCCCTTTGTGTTTATGCCTGGCATTTTAATGCCACTAAGCCCTAGCCTTGTTTGTTTGCCACGAAAGGAGACAGACGGCAGCGACTGCTGCTGCTGCTGCTGTTGCTGTGTTTTTGGCAAACATCTGCAACTGCTCCTAGAATGTGTGCTCTTCCTGGATGGCACATTAGATCACTTTCTGACAGGCGGGGCCAATCGCTTGGACAGTTGGCCGCTTGACCTCGCCTTTAAAAATGAAAACATCGAACCGACTGACGGCGGCGGCCACTCCTCGGAAGGGGATATACTCGGACTTGGGTATTATCAGCGGTCCGGCCAAGCCCATTGAGAAAAATGTCTTTGATAATTAAGCGGGTCGTCGCCGCTTGCCGATCGTTTCCCATCCGCGTTCTCCTGCCCGATCCTTTAGAGCTGTGGCTCAGCACTCCGAGCTCATGGCACTCCATTCCACACCACTCACATTCTAACGATTGCACTTTTACCGAAAAGCGCAAGAACTTTATCTGGCATGCCGCTGGACGTTGCCGCCAGTCAGGCAAATAAAGTAGCCTCGAGGCATGCAGAGAAGAGTGAAGTGAACTCACTGGGAAAAAATTAGTTGATAAATATTAAGAATTTCTTTGGGGAAAAAGGAAAGTTATAAGCTTGACTATGAGTTGTGAGAGGAAATGGAGAAAAGGAGAGTCTTCAGTGTGATTATAGAAATTTTTGGGTAAGTGTTGATCTTATCACTTGAGACTTATAAGCAAATATGGAATTACCATTTATTAATAGGAAATTTAATGATAAAATAGATACGAGATATAATATGAAATAAGAGACAAGTTGTTACAGGATAGTAAGTTAAGGAGAGTTTTTAATGCGATTAATTATAGAAAACTAGTATTGAAATTAGCATTTGGGAATTATAAGAAAATATAACATGCCTTTCGATAAGAAAAAAAGATGATGATAAAGTGGATAATAAGAGACAAAATTTTTAATATTTTTTAAAATATCATTAATATTTTTGTTGTATTTTCAAAATATTCTATCTTTTATTATTTCATAGAATTGTTTCTTTTGATCACAGTGTAAGATGGGAGAATGGCTTGGAGTGGTCAGTGGCATCATCTTAATAGAAATATGCGTGTATTCGAGTGTATGTGTGTGTGTGTGTTTGTGACGGTGGTACTGCTGTGTTGTGCATATCAAAATCCATTAGTGGCTTTTGTAGAAATAATCAACAACGACAAAAAAATAAATGTGAAAATAAAAACAGCAAAACTGCAAAACGTCGGCAGACGATGCATCTGCAACCCCCTCTCCTCTCCACCTCTCTATCTAACTCTTCTTTCACTGCGGTTTTAGCGGTGGCCATATCCATATATCCATATCTGTGGCCCGGCTAAGTGAACATTTGTAATGGTCAGTCAGGCGGCCAGTGGCTCGTCTATCAGCAAACGCGTTTGTTCGGCTGTCCACACAGCGAACTGGCGGATACAGATACAATGCACAGAACGAAATTGAGATTTGTTTTGGAAAAAAATAGGATTCAATAGATTTTTTCTCATTAAAAATTTCAAAAGAAACAAGCATAAGTAGAAGAAACAGATGAGTACCATGGAATAAAGCAAATTATCTTTAGGGCTTTACACACAATAATAATTATTAATTGAGTTTATAAATATATTTATCATTATAAATGTTTATTTATATAACTAATTTAATTATAGCTTTCTTTCAGTGCACATCTATATACAAATAGCTAGTAGTATAGGCAAGAGAACAAAAAACTGAAGCCTACAGAAATTGGCTGGCATCTAATCACTTGTTTTCGTTGTTCATTTCAAACAGAGCGTGTCGCGGGCATTTTGTAAAAAAATAAAAATAATTACAGAATGCGGTTGGTGCTGCTCCTCGGCGGACGCTCTTCATTATCATGCCGCGATCCAGTGGTCGCGAACATCAGTGGTCAGTGCCTCCTCCTTCAGCCATCCACATAGTTGTAAATAATTGCATTTAATTATAAATTCTATAATGAGTGAAGCGGCGGGGTATTTTTTTCTTATATTTTTCGAGCTCATTCAGCCCCACTGGCGATTAAATTTATCAGCGTCAAGTGCTGGTGATTGACTTGTCGGCATGCAAATATGCTCGCATATTTGCATTTACTTGGCCGCCGTAAATCATAACTCTCGGCTAGATAATTTACGGCCCTGTTCCGGGCTTAATGTAAACAACGTCAATCGAGGTGACGTCAAAATAAGGCTTGTGCATTTGCATTCCTGGCATACCTTTTCTGGACTCTGGAACGCCGTTAATCCCGCTCCATATATATTCAACACTTTTCATTCATAAAACTGCGAAAAGTCGTTAAAATCGCACTACCCAGTCTCCGAGGATATTATTTATGCCAGCTTATGCAGCCCAGATTTATGCCCATTTCGACCTTAACCAATTTATTGGGGTATTTATAAATGGCGACATTTGTAGCCTTTGCAACTCAATCGCTATATAAACTTTTTACGATCCGATGAAAATAACAGGCGGCCGGCATGAAAAACGTGAAAATTAAATCAATTCGGACAGGCCAGATGGAGCCAAATGCTGATTGCCGCGGATTTGTTATTTTATGGCCCCAAGATCAACGCTAATTTTTGTTTTTCCCTCTTCTTATATATATCTTTCTGAATTATAAATCTCTTGCGAGGAGAAAAGGAAAAAAACATTCAACTAATTCGCTGCCGAAAATTTTGGCAATTGTTCAAGGCTGACGCACAAGTCAACCGGTGGTCATTATACGGGGGATAAATTACGAACTAATTTTTGAAAAAATGACTAATGCCATTTCGTGTCACATTTGTGTATAATTAGGACTAAGCCTGACCCACAAATCAAAGGGGATGTCAATAAATTAATACGTTCTTCGCAGCATTACTCGAAGATAATAATACTAATAATTATAATAAAGCTTGTTCTAGCCACTTTTTAAAATAATCAAATAATTAAATCTTGGAAAAACTCCAAGCCAAATCAAGATGAAAGTTCTGGCCAAGTTGTAGCTACTAAAAGCCACTGAAAGAAACTACCAAATTAAAGCAGCCAAGTCTCTGAAGCCCCTTCGGCACATATGTTTCTCTATTTGTTTGGGTTTCTGTATGTTTATTTATTTGTATTTGCTTATCAGCGGCAAGGCGGCGTCTCTAATTAATTTTTTCTTCTCTAAAAATCGGTGGTAGTTCTTGTTGTTGTTTTCTATACATACACATATGGTATATGTATATTTTCGATGGCCAACACAGATCCGGTCCGAAGCTGCCCACATGCCTGGTGTATATAGCCGGCAAACTAATTAAGTCACAAATACATAACGCCAGGTTTTATCAGACCAGAGATAAAAATTACAAAAAAGTGGAAAAGGCAAAAAACAAACCGAAACGAGAAAGAAAAACCAAATGGAACTAGCCCCGGCGCTATCAGAGTGACTCTCTAAAAAATAAAAGAGAGAGATTATCAAGCAAAAGACCCAACCACAAGCACCTCTTTTTTTATCAGCGGCTAATGAACGCCAGTGATAAGCGCAAAAGAGAGAACATATAATAAAAAGAAAAGAGAGCTCAACTCCTTCGCACGTGTGAATCAAAAATAAAAATAAAAATAAATAAAAAACAAATAAAAAAATATACATCCGATCGGCCATCGAACGGCCATCAATCACCGCTCTCGAGTGTCCCGCAATAATATTTATAATAACTTTAAAACGATTTTATTTCGCTGATGCCTTTCAACGTTTTCAATTTCATTTTTTTTTCGGGGGCCCCCTTTAATTGCCGAAATCAATTCAAAAGCCAGTTGAACGCGTTAAAAGCAACTACAGAGGCAGCAAATAAACAAAGTGAGGTGGGGGAGCTGAAGGGGATATACATATATATATAAAAAAAAAAAAAACCAAAAATTTCAATAATTATTAACAAGACGACGGCGAGTTCATTAGCGCCGCGGGCAAACGAACCAACTGCTACAGTTCTGTGTGTGTGCGTATTTTTTAATGAAAAACACAAATAAATGTTGGGTAATTAAGACTTGTTTCTCATACAATGTATGGTGCTCTGATGGCGGGTTCTGGGTGTCTAAAATAAAATCACTAAATGAACGTAATGTACGTGTGCAGAGAGAGAAATAATACTCGATTGGGTCATTCAAATTTTTGCCATTTTCATATCGGAAAGATAAGGTTCTTGTTGTTATTTTAGGAACGTTTTTATAGCTTCTAGTAGCTGATGAAAGGTAAGAGTGTTTCTCTTTAAGCAGCTAACTAAATTTTATTTAATATAAATACTTTGCAAATTGCACTAGGAAAAGATCTTATATTAGAAACGAGATTTTTTACTCTCCTGCTTCAAATCGAAATACTCTTTTATTTCAAAATTTATTATTCATACTTCAATTACTACTCTCCATATCTACAACATCTTTAATTAAATTGTAATAAAGAAGTTTCCCTCTGTGCATTGTTGGCTAAAGGCGTTCCAAAACTTGTTCGACAACTTGTTTTGGTCTTTACATATCGACTAGAATCGCGAGTCAGCACCATATACTACTACCATATGCGATAATGCTGCTGCGAGCACATGATATAATATAATTGGAATGCGCCGCACACAAACACACACACACGGGTATCGGGTACTACTTATATTCGTTAGGAAAATCTATCTGCTGCTTTCCCACATCCCCACACATTATCAAGTGTGGCTCGTACATACTATGGCTATGGCTATGGCTTACCGAGAATCATGCTTGGGCCGCAGTAAATTTCCATAAATTTACATGCCATAAATCAAATTGAAAATGTGTTTTCCTCCGATGATGATGATCGCAGCTCTTTTTCCTTATCTCCAAATGGCTGTCTGTCTTGGCAAGGGACAGCCCGCTGCTGTTGCAAACTAAACACGCTTCTTATCAGTCGAGTTCAGTGCAGTTGCTGCTGACAAAGTGCAGTCAACTCGGATCTCTTCGTGCTGCATTTTTCCCCCCGTTGATGGCCGATGACTAAGTTCCGAGCTCTCTGGCTTCGAAGAGACAAGAGCCCACGCACTGGGAGTTTTCTGTGTTTTTTTAAAGAGTTTTTTTATTTTATTTGGTTAAACCACGACGCCGCAGAGCACAGACAGCAAAAGAATGGCAAATGCTGACGCCGAAAGCGATGAACTCATTCAATTCTTCATTCATGCAGCGGCACAGCAAGACGCGCAAGTGAGAATGAGTGTAGTTCCATGAATCGACCAGGAAATACTTGGTATTTATGGATGTTTTTTTCCAGATTATTGCTGACTGGAGAACTATTCTCTATCACAGCAGTTTATTAGGAATTTTTAAAATATTTTTAGATGACAAGAAGACAGAGCTTAAAATTAATAACACATTATGCTCATTATGTACCTCTCAAAGGTCTTGAGATTACAGAAAAATTACTTAACGTTGGTATTACAGAACTTAAAATCCTCATATTGATTTCTTAATCAATTAATCATAAGAAAGATAATGTACTTTAAAAGATAAAAAAAGTTTATATTTCCTATATATTATATTATACCCTTCTCTTCTCCTATATCATTTCAAATTCATGAATTTTAAGGCTGCAGTTATTTGTATAATAAATTAAAATTACTTAACAAGCTCGCATACCAAATTTCAAAGCTTTAGTCCTTTTAGATTCCAAGATCACATGGGACAGTCTGCCTAAATTACTCCATTATGCAGTTATATGTAACAAACAATCTCAATAACCTATTATACCCCTTCAAACTCCACAATTACCAGGTATTTAAAACAGACAACAGTCGTTTTATTGACTGCCCGCTAAAATGTTCTGAGCACGCCTAATGGACTTCTCAGCTGTCGCTGTGCGAAGGAAAAGGCACTGCTGCAGCGGCAATAAAACGTGCAAAACAACAGGAAATTTCGAGCTTGCAATGGGGTTCGATCGTATGACTAATTCGCACACAGTTCGGTGATAAAGTTCACAAGGTATATTTGCACATTTGCTTAGTGGGGAGCTGCTCTGCTCTCGATCCCTCGCATGTACTTCTCAAAAAGCAATTGCAGCTTTTACTGGGCAATTACGTCACCGACGAGTGGCGAGCGTCTTTAGTGCTGTCTGTCAGCTTGTCAAAAAAAAATTAAAAAAAAAATGAAAACAACAAAAATTGTACAATTTTTTGTTCGCGTTGGACCGACTTTCTTATTGCATTCGGCAGACGACGGCTGATGTGCGAATATATGTATAAGTATGTCTCTGAGTCAGTCAGCCGATCGCATATGGCGCTATTTACTATATTGGCTACACAACACTTGATAGCACTCTCAGCGAAAATGCACGTCTACGAAAAATGTTGAACTCAGCTTGAAAACTTACGATTCTGACATTGAAGAGAGACAACTCAAGTCAACCAACCTGCAAAGAAAGGAATATGAAAAATTAGTTGATAATTTAAATAATAATAAAAAGAAAAGAAGTAGCTGTGAACAAATATTAACATTCAAAAAAATGTTTTGGAATTAGCAATTCTAAAGAGTTTCAGAGGAGACTCGTGATCGAATGAGGTCGGATTGAGATGCCGGGGGATTTCACTTTCAGAGATGAGATCATTATGGTTGAGTGAATAAAATTATTTCGAGATTTGCCAATGAAAAGGTGGAATTTATTGGCAACTGTAAAAAATATATAACCGATAACCCCAGCACATGCCAAAGCCGATTAGGCTATCAGCAATGAGATCATCCCACTTAAACGCTAAGGTCAGTTGCCATTATTTTTTACGATGGCGCCTCATCTCCCATCTCACAGCTCATCAGATTCTATCAGTGTCTCAAGAGTCTTTACACATTTTCTATAGGGACCTACAATGTACATATAGCTTTTATTTACATTGCCAATCGCGCGTTTATCACGTAGCCATGATTCACACAAATTCTAATCGCAGTAAAAAACAGAGGGTTTGCAATAAAAATTACCAGGGGAAAATTAATCAATTATCGTGCGCGAGGCAGGCGTGTAACTGAAATAAACAACAAACTTAATTAAAAACCAAAAATGGGGCGCAAAAGTAAACAAACAAACCGCCCACACAGAAAGCACGACACTCACTCAGGAACTGCAGACTGCACAAATTGAATAAAAAAAAATCGGAAAAATGGAAAAAGAAAAATCGAAAATAAAAAATAATAAACTGAGAGCAAAGGAAAAACAAAAACAAAGTAAAATTTAAAAGCGAATTGCACTTCAGCGTACAATGGCCATAAATATGAAATTGTATGGTAAATTAATGCTATTATAGCGTCTAAAATCCAACACACAAGAAATAGAAGAAAAATGCTTAGAAAAAGACCAGCAACAACGGCTAAATAAAGAGCCATATTTGAAGACCTTGTACGTGGGCTGCCTACACAACCAGTTCGCGGTTTTCAGTTTATTTCAATTTTGTGTGTGCCGTGTGTGTGCGCCGCCAGTCTGACTTGGCCCAAACCAAGTTGGCCCGGTCTGGGCCGGCCAACTCCATCTCCGTATACTACCAGCTATAGCTTCATTTGTGCAGAGGCAAAAATGTTGAAGTATTCTAATGAAAATATAGTTAAAATAAAGGGATAATCCTATGCTTTCCTTGGGAACATATCATACTTAAATCTTAAGATAAAGGAAAATAATAGTTGGAGATATTTTTAAATTGAAACCTTAAATAATATTTAAGAAATGGAAAAGCAGAAAAGAACAATATTATGGAATATGGAATAGTAAAATATAACAGACATTAAAGAAGTTTTTCATAATTTGAAGACCTATTCTCAGGCTTATTTTTCTCCCTGTGCATATACTATACTACCGACTCACTGTAGCAGCGTTTCAGTTTCTTAGTTCATACATATACCACCTATATCTACATACATATGGCGGCAGCACTTGATTTGCATAACAAATGCAGCACCAACAACAGCAGCAGCAGCAGCAAAAGGCAAAAGCCACATCCAGAGAAGAAGTAGAAGCGGCGGCAGCTCCAGCCAGCCGTGCCAAAAACAAAAGCCAACTAAATTGTTGCAAAAAATAAAGTATAAAAAATATATGTAGCGAGTCGCTCAAAATTCATCAAATGCGCACCCAAGAGTCAAAAGCTCGTCGCGCTCAATTACCAGAAATTTCACTCCATTAAGACGCACACCTCGCGCGTCCATAAAAAGTGAATGTCTATCATTAAGACAATTTTATCCAACGCTTTTTCGTGGTTTTTCTTCTCGCAATTTTTTTTCTCTTTTTCTTGGTGTCTTGTTATGTTTATATATTTTTTTCTCTGTGTTTTGCATCCGCTTGAACCAGCACTTTTCCATTTCCGCTTTAATGCCAAATTAATTGAGCCTAATTACGGCCAATTGAGTGCCACGGATTAGATCATCAGATCATCAGAGCAGGAGAGAGATCACCTGCCGTGACTGAATTAGTGATTTTTGCCAAAAACAGAGAGCTGTCCGTCCGAATGGCGACGGGCTAATAATAAAACGAAATTAATAACCAAGTTCGTTAAGAAATGATAATTTTGCTCATTTTTAATGACGCCGCGCCACTGGGACGCCCTTCGCTGGCAGGTGAGATAATGCCACCATAATTTCTAAGGTGACAAAAAAATTGACACCTACGCACCAGCTGAGACGTGTCAACTAAAGACAAATTGGCAAAATTTCAAGTACGCCATAAAGGGAATACCGGAATTGAAATTCGGTCAATAATTCTACGTGTCCAACAGAACGGGCCCTTTGGGTGTTACATACGCATTTTATTGAGGTGGCAAAAGGGGAAAGGGCCGGACAGGGGGGATTTGTTTTGGGGCCATTAGTCAGCGGGCGTCGATTGCGTAGCACGGTTGTTGTGTCCGCCCCGATTTGTTTGCATTTTCACATTTATTTATCAACAAATTACGCTGTAAACAAAAGCAAACAGACCGAGCGAGCGAACGGACATGGATGTGAGTGCCAGTGCGAGCTCGTATTTGTACTATGGCACATACCTCAAAAGTCCGGCCAAAAGGTTAATTATGCAGCAACGACTGGGAATTTTACAATACTATAAGTACAGAGAAAGAAATTTTGGGGAAGCTTATATACTGCTAGTAAAAGGTTCTTAAATCATTTCTTATTGATTGGACTCTGAAAAGTTAACCAGAGTATTTCAGGGTTAATTTAGAGTAAACTATTATTTTAAATTACAAAAAAGTCAGTTAGCTTTGAAAGTATAATTTAATCGTTAAATTAATTAATCCGGAATTTCTTTAAAAATAGGTTTTTAGATTATCTCACAATATTAAATAGTTTCACAAGAGAACTTTGACTTTAAAAATAAAATGAAAATATGAAAACCAAGGAGCGGGCTTCCCCTTTACTAAACTTGGAATTTATAAATATATAATAAACACATGGAAGTCTGGGAATTTTTCTCATTATTCAAAGACCTATTCTACAGCTTTAAAAGCATTTAAAATTAATTATTTCTCCACGTGCACGTACACACCATTTTTTTTCTTCTTCTGGCGAGAGAAGTTAGTCAGCTCGTCAGCGCAGTTCGTCAATCATTTTCTGGATGGCTTACATGAAAATCGTGTTTGGTTTTTTTCTCTCTATTTTTTCTTTCTTTTGATTTTCAGATTGTTTTTTTTCGGTTTTTTTTTTCTTACTCTGTTAAACGTTTTCACTGCATTTTTACAGCCAAACAAATTTTTTGACAAGCAACTGACAGAAATTGACAAGCGGCCGAGCAATGGGCCAAAATGCTTCGGGACCGAAAAGAACTCTCGGAGTCGATGTGAAAGATGGTTCCAGCTGTGAAAAGGTCAACATTCAGTCTGGACTATAGACTGTAGACTGTAGACTGTTAGACTTATGGACATGCTGCTGGGACTTTGTGTCGTGCAGAGTTATTGCCTCGTTCGTTGTGTGTGTTGCCTCACTTTCGAACCGAAAGAAATGAAAAGTGTGGCCTGAGAACCCGTGAAAGGCATTTCTTCGGGCTGATATTGACAAATTAAATGCAGGTTAATGTGTCTTTAATGTTTTTGTTTGCCTCTCTGTATTTCTCTATCTGTTTCTGGGGCTAGTTACTGGATAGAGATTTTGAGATCCTAGAAAATCCATTCCATTGATGCAACATATGTGCGCGCCGGCAAGTAAAAATACACAAAGATCGGCGCGTATCTTTAAGAACCAAACAACATAAAACGCACAGATACAAAGATACGGATACGGTGCAGAATGTGCGTGTGTGAGTGTGTGTGTTTGTGGAAAAACTGGCAGCCAAAGGCAAGGCAATTCAAAAGTCATTGAGGCGCAAAAGTCAAGCATAAATATTTCAAATAATGTTTGCTGGCCCCGCTGGCATTGGGTCTTGGATCTTGGATCTCGGGACCCGGGTCTTTGCCTGTAGCTCCCTCCTCTCTTTCTCCCACCAGCTGGGTGTGCTGTGTGTATACGAGTGTGTGTGGCATAATTTGGTGAGAGTTCGAGTTCAACAGCTGAACAAAAACAGCACCGAGCACATTAACTTTGAAATAAGAACAACACCATAGAACCCGAAACGATACAGGGGAAAAAATTTAAGAAAAGTATCTAAGAGTTTAATTTAAATCTGTATAAAAAGGTTTTAAATACCTAAAGAAGTAAGTAAATCTATGGTTTTAAATCTTAATAAGAAGATATACACCAAATTATTAAGTATTGTATTACATATCTTCTTTAAGCAATACATTTTCTAAAACTTCTCTATTACCAATTCGGGCTGTGTACAGTCTAAAGAATGGAGAATAGAGAACCGAGCATAGAGAACTGAGCATAGAGAACCGGAGAACATGAGAACCAGAGGGGAGCTCACACCGCAGGCTGATAGGAATAATTTCAAAAGCAGACACAGAGAGAGAGAGAAAAACATAGAGAGAGGCACCGGCGGCGGGTGTTTCTGTAATTGACGATGTCTACGCTGATGACCTCAGTTAAAAATAAATAATGCCTTACATTGTTTGGAATTAGTGGCTGCATTTTTTTTTGTTTTGTTCGGGCTCCAGATTGTGTAGATCTCTCCCCGAGATTCTTTGCTGGCCGTAAGTTCAGGGTGGCGCTCAGTGGTGATCGGGGATCATGGAGCTGCTGGAGCGACAATAAAGCCAACATGGGGCGCCCAAACAAATCATTTTGTCAACTCAGCCGGTGTACACGGCAGCTGGCAGCGGAGACACATGCATATTTGTGTAAATTCTTGTACGACATTTATCACACACACGAAATTGATGAACCTGCCCCGCCTGATAAATGTTTTTCTGAACGGCAGACAGGGGAAAGCGATCCAGTCGGCAGAAATCTGGTAGAGATTAACTTCTAAGTGAGTGAGAGGATACACAAGTTGGTCTTCTCTATTTTTATTTTTAATTAAAACAAAGCTGGGGAGATTTCTGGGAAAGATCAAGGATTGAAGGCTCTAGTCTAGTCTGTTTTATATAAATATTTAAAATGTTTTGAGACTCTTTAAAGACTCCTGAGAAAAAACCCACCTCTTGAATTTTACTAATAGATTTTAATTAATGTAAAGCTTAGAAATAAGTCCAAATTTATGGGAGAAATATATTTCTAAGAATTCTATTTTAATAACAGACTATTAAATCAATAACAGAAATGCGAGCTTAATTTCAATCTACATATAAAAATCATAGGAATTATTAAGGACATTATAATGAAACATAAACATGATGAATTCCATGTAACTTTTCATACATTTTTTATAAATTCAACTCTGTTTATGGGGCCATTCCCAGCCAGAGGAAGAAACGAAGCTAGCCGAAATATTGTTTCAGTTTTATTTACCTGAAATTGGCTGGTTTATCAACCACCGAGCACAAGTGTTTCGTTGTGAACTTATTTACATACATATCGGTACATATGTGGGGTAAGACACAACAAAGGCAGACAACGAAACAAGTTTATATACAAAGGCAGATATATAAACATATAAGGTGGCTATGGCTATGGCTATGCTGTAAAATTAAAAACAAAAAAAAAAAAAAGGGCGAACCATATCGAGAGCGTGGCTGTTATGGCAGACAAAACGGGTCCCCTGTGCCGCTCAGGGGGTTAAGCGATCAACGCCGCCGATGACGCACCATATAGAACCGGAAATTTCGTTATTTTAGCTCTGGGTTCGCTCCGAGTTCTCAATAACTATGCAAATCAATGGGCAACCGTTGTTGTGCACACGGTCGCCATTCCCATGAAATCAAGAACAACGGCAACGAATTCAAAAGCAAGGTAAATAATACAAACAAGGGGTAAAAACTACCACCCAACAAGAGTGTAAACAAACTGCACGGCGATTAAATGATTTATGAATCGAAAAAACCGCAGCAGCAACAGCAGCAGCAACAGCAGCAGCGGAAATGCTTCAAGAACCCAGAAAGCGAACTCAGGCCCAAAAAAGCGATCGGAGATAGCTGCAGAGAACTTGAGAACTTGAAGCTTGAGTGATGAAAGAACGCGTCGGGGCAGATAATGCCAGCGACTAACTAACTGTAAACATATATTATATAGGTTATCACTATCGTTTTCAACTCAAGTCGGCGACTGACAAGATAAACGAACTAAGAACTAAGAGCTGAGAACCCACAGAACCAGGTATCTGTCGAGTGAAAGTAACCTACAGGCGAGGGGACTATCACCGAAATGTATCTAAGCGCTGACGTTCCGTTCTAGGAACTCCCCCAAAGCGAGAGAGATATATACACACTCATAAAGCCGGCAGATCTGCAGATCTTTATGGGTCCCGAGATATCTCCGAGTGTTCCTTATTCCACTTTTGTTTGCACACCTCCGCAGATAAGCTCTATTTACCTTTTTTTTAGATGCGTTTGCGGGGAGAGTATCTGTAACTTTTTTGTTTCACAACACCAACGAAATAGAATTTCGCTTTTCGTAATTATTTCACAAAACTTTTTTTTGGATAAAGATATATATTTCTTTATTTATTTCAATATTTTCTATAATTTCTTTGCTCTAAATTTCGAATCGTTGTTTCGTTTTTACTTTTAATCACTTTTATTTAAACTTTTATTTTGTTTTGCGCTCGTTTTCAACAACAACATTTCGTCATGTTTTTGTTTTTCTTTTTTTTATTATTTATTTTTTCTATGGGGCGTATGAAAAATTTTTAGTAAACGTAATCGAAAACAAAAGCACAACACACGCGTTCTCGTTCTCTCACGCATTTGGAGTGAAAGAGGTGGGCAACGAGGGATAGGAGGAGAGGAACCGAAAGATAGGGGAAACAGAAACAAACACACACCGAACGGAACCGAACCGCAAAGAAAACTGATTTTTATGCACTATTTAGCTTTATACTTTTTCCTGTTTTTAGTTTTATTTACAGTAAACTCTCAATGAGGGAAGCCAAAACAAAAGGGAATTGTGTTACATCTTTAAAATATTTTAAACAAAAATAAATTTATTAATTAAATAAAGAGATAACCAAGGAAAATATACTTTTTCTTTACTTCTTTACAAACATTTGTTCTATATTTATCTATAAATATTTTTAATAACAATATAACATAATAACATCCAAACTATGGGATGGAAAACATATTTCAAACACATTTCACTCAGCGTTCAGAACTATTATTGTTGTGCAAGATAAGTCACTAAATGTACTTGAATTTAATCTATAAAATACTTTTGAAAAATAGGGAAAATGTACAGTTAATTTTCTTATTTTTGATTTAATGTTATTTCGAATCCTTTTCTTATTCTTTTGAATCTATCAAATTTTTATTTTAAATATATATTTCCCAAAAAAAGTGTGGAAACTATTGTACAACTGTAGAAACCGTGCGAAATTCAAGCTAAAATATGCGAGAGCAGCATGACAAACGATGCGTTTGTTTTGTTTTCAACTGCAATATCCGCGCTCGGTTTTTTATTTTATTTATTTACTTGTTTGGAAGCGAAAAACAAACGTTTTCTTTCTTATTAAAACGAGGGAGCGAATGAGTAAGGTACTCCGTGTGTGTCTGTGTGTGCCTCTGTTTATCGCGGTTTGGGGTTCGGTTTTGGTTTTGCTTTTGGTTTTCTCCGAAAAAATCGTTCACGCCCGTACCGTTCGTAACCCATTCATAAAGCGAATCCCACAGATACACTCGCGCGCACACTCACAGTTTCGTATCGCGGTATCGAACTCGGGTATTTGGAACTTTGGATCCAGAATCGTTATTCTCGCAACTGCCTGTTTTTTTTTTAGACTGTTCACGACGACGCTCTGCGAGCGACTGTTTGAATTTTTTCGAAAAGTGCGCCATGGTGCTCGTGCGCCACCGAACGTGCCTTCGGTTCGGTGTGAGAAACCAGAAATGCTCTCTCGAAGCGCTCTTTAGTGTATCTGAGAGATACTCTTTATGCGCAGGTTTTGTAGAATCAAAACAAATGGTTAAAAATTCGATCCTGTAAAATTTTTAATAAACACCATAGTTGTATTTATTTTAATTATATGTTTACATTATTTTTTTGTTTAGTAAGAAAAGAATTTAACTTTAAATTTAAACCATAAAAAGTTATTTTTTAATTAAAAATTAGCTTTAAATAGAAGTCTTAGAAGAATACATTTCCTTAGTTAGGGGAACTCCTCTTAAGCAAAATATTTCTGGTTTAAGAAATAATAAAATATATTTAATACTTGCTCAAAATGCTTTTAGTACCTCAAAGATACTTTCTCTTAATGCTCTCTTTATCTCACAGATACTCTTTTACTGTTAACAAAATATAAATGCTCATTCTGCGCTCTAACAGCTCTTTTTGAGCAGCTAACAGCGCCGATCGAAACAACATCAAACATGTTGCAGCTTCAAGCGTGGAAATTACACGAGAATTATTCACATCATTGAAAGTAAAACCAACTGAGAAGTTATGGAAATGGAAGAGAACTCCAGCTGAGTGCACATAAAAAAATTCGAGATGAGAAATAATTTATCGGAAAATTTGAGATTTTGTTTAAATATATTTCGCGACGGAAAAATGTGTAAAAGTTTTTAGAAGAAAAAGCAGTCTATGGAAAAAGAATTCTATGAACTTATCATTCTTTTTATTCTTCTTTTCATTTCTTAAATAAATACAAAGTTTATTCAATAAAGAAAATAATAATATTATAATTAATTAATTATAAAGGCTTATGTATAAATATTAGATGGTACTTTTGAGTAAGAACATCTTAATAAACCAAACATTCATAAATTTTGCTTAGAGATTATCACTTAATTGCTCATAATTTAACATATTAATCATTCAATATTAACTTAGAAGATAAAGTTCTTAACTCCAACATTTTTGTCTTTAATAAATGTTTTCCCAGTGTTCATGGGGTTTTCGTGTGTAAATTTACACACTTTCCGCCGCTAACAAGCGGTGATAAAACCCCATGTTAGAGTCTCTCCTATGGCTTATTTAGTGTGTGTGTTTTCGGTTTCTGGATTTTATGGACCCGCCGCTCTCATCTTTGTGCAGTCTGGCCGTCGTGTCGTTTATCGTTTGTCTTAAATCTTTCCAGCCTTATCAGTGGGCATTGTCTTATCTTCGGATTTATGGCTCAACAGGCATTTAATAGCCGTCTAGTTCCCGATTCCAGGAAGGCATCTTAACACTTTCGTTGTCTCAATTTGATTAGCGCCTGCATGAACTTAACACTTTCCCAAACACTGCTTTACTAACTTTTAAACAAAAGTTTAGGGTTAAACGGAAGAAAATATTTATATAACTTAAGAGTGAGGAATTTAAAAAATAAATAAATTTCACTTTGTAAACCGTGAATGATGTAAAGAATATTTTCAAGTTTGCCAAATTAAAATATCCAGAATATATGTATATTATACACGCCTTGGTTTTTTCCAGCTCATTAGTTTCGACTGCCAAGGAATTAAAACTATTAATTGAAACTTTAAACACTGCAAATTACACACTCTGGTGTTCCTTTGTTAATTAGTTTCGACCGCATAATATAAAGAAGTTTTTGTTCATAAGCTTATTTAATTATAGTTATCTTTTTATAAATTTAGCAAGCCATATTTAACGAGTTCTAGAGTTATTTAAATATACTTATTTAAATGTTCTAGGAATAACCTTTTTATAATCATAAATCATAGAAATCCAAAAGAAATGGAATGGAGTTTCCTCAGCATTTTGTTGAATGAACCTGAACACCAAAAACAATTCGTCAGGATTAGCTATGTCAACTCTTTCCTGTTTTGGTTCTCTCTCTTTCGCCAAGTCCCTCTATTAGCTCTCCTTTTTCCTCTTTCGTTTTTTTTTTTCGTCTTTCCCCTTTTGAAAATTTCATAACATTTTGAGGTGTGTTCACCGGTTTCATCCTTATCGTAGGTGCGCATCAACGTCACAGAGGGATTCCCATATCCCATATCCCCTGTCCCATTTCCCTCGTCCAATCCCCAGCAGATCTATGTACGTGCCCAGGTTCCCTTGCCGGCCTTTGAAATCGAAACCCCCGACAGAAGACACTCCATTGTGTTGAAATCTAAGCAAGCGTGCGAGGAGCTCCCCAATCCCGATCTCAAACCGAATCCCAATCCCAATCCCTATACCGTCCCGTGTGATGGGCTGCATGCTTGATCGATAGCGTCTGGTCGCCTTGATTTCCAGCGAATAGGTAAACACAACAAAGGCGAAAAAAAAAACGAAAACAAAAAGCGATGCCACGCAGATATTTTCGGGCATATTTTAAATAGTTTTCAATGCCAATGGCAGCAGAAGAGACTTGGTTTAGAGTGTGCACCGAAAGAAATCGAGATTATCAGTTGGATCTTTTGGGGTCTTCTCAACTTTCAGCTCTAGTTTATGATTTTATATTGGAAAATGAGTCGAATTTTAACTAAAAGCTTTAAAGCGATATGGGAAATGGATTTTAAATTATTAATTATGAAAGAATTGTAATAGGATCTGGAAATTTTGGAAAACAATAAATTAAGGTTTGGTTTCAATTTAATAAGTATTAGAATTAACTTTCTAATGGTTTTTCCAAGTTTTAAATACTAAAATTTCAGATAAAATGTTACATATATACTTGAGGAATATTTCTGTAATATTCTTTAAGCATATTTCGCTTCAAAAAACAAATCATCCAAACCGAACGCCACCTTTGATCTTATGTTTTCTCTCCGAGTTCACTTTTTCTTTATGGCATAAATAATGCGGTATGAAATGCGATAAACAGAGTTATATATTTGCACACAGCGGGAAGCTGGGCAATAAAGTTGTATGGGGATTTTCCAAAAGCAAAATCCAAACCAAAAAACGAGCAGAAACCGTACCGAGACGAGTGAAAAGTGCCATAAAAAAGGCAATGCTCGCTGCGCCTGCCTGCACTCAGTCAGCGACATCGTTCTGTTAATGGTCGCACTGTCTCCAAACGGTGCGATATGCAGATATTCGGGGGATGCGAATGTGAATGTGCCCCGTCACCCCATCCCCTCCCCCCCTAAATGCATTTGCGCCATTTGTTTGGCCTTGCCTCCCCGCTTGGCTGATAAGTCAAGTTTTTATGGACGCGCGCGCATTTAACTTGATTATAAACGACGGCAGGCGGCCCCGGCCCCTGTCCGGTACCGGGCTATATAAAATCGCTTTTCATTATGGCTGAGGCATGTGAAATTAATAAGCCTGATCGGCTAGTCAGCTAATCCAGCTGGGCGGGCCGATGTTTTGGCCGAAAAATCTCGACAGTTTGCGCCGCCAAGTTCGTTGCCTAAGTCTTTTGTTTTCTTTGTCTTTTTTTCTGCTGCTGCTGCCGCTGGTGCTGGTGCTGGTGCTGCTGCTGCGAATCAAAATCCGTCACCCGCTGTGCTTGTTTGTGGCCAAACACACAGATCCCAAGTCGCCTTAAATGTTCATTAATTCAAATTGATTCTAATCGCGACGCCTTCATTAATCTAAGCGCCACCCCACGCACACAGAGAGACTGCATTTCTATTGGCCGCAAATTACGAGTATTTATTGATGAGCCTCGCTGCGAATTTTGCTGCCGGTTTTGGGTTGCAAGCCATAATTGCATGATTAATGGGCGGATACCTGGAGAGTGTTCAATAGCAAAGATCCCTGGATCCCTATGGCTGCCCGGGCACCTCCTCAATTCTATGACAAACGAGCGTATTTATGGCTCTATTCGTACCACAGGTAGTCACGTCGCGCCGCGGCGCGTGTTTGCCTTTCGCCTTTGGGGTCCTTGGCTATTACTATTTCACTTCCGCCTGCCAGCCACTTGCTACATGGCGGGCAAACAAGGAACACACATTTTAAGTGCTGTTTGTTTGCGACCGGGAAGCAGACAAAGTCAAGCTGACTCAGGCAGATAAGTCTCTTTCAGATCCTTCAAATATAACAAATGCCCGTCGGCAAACAAACAGGCCAGCCGGGCTATAAAGTGACACCTCGCCCTGGCATAACGAGTGACTCAGGGACGTGTAAATATATATGGTACATAAGTATCTCCCCAAAAAAATATCCCTGTTACATGAAGAATATTCTTTGTTAGCAAGATTAAAAACTGAAACACTAAATATAAAATATATTATAATATTAACAGAAATTAAATTAAATATTATAATATTACCATTGTAATACAAAATGTCTAAAATGAAATAATTTAATTAAATATAAATATATTATTAAATATTTTCTCTCAGTGCTCTTTTCTTAAAACAAAGAACAATCCGTCTGTGCACACAAAACCAAAGCTGGATCATGTCAGAGTCAGCTGCTTTTTGGCCAAAGGTAGCGGAGGGAAGCTCGCTCAAGGTTACCTCCAGCTTTGGGTCAAGCGGTCGGCGTGAAAATCTTGTTAAGCATTTAATGCCAATGAGCAAATATAAATCAACATGACAAATGACAATAAATTCTCGGCGACAAGATCGCCGCAGCCTTAAAAGAAACACAACAAGGGCGACCAGAGTGTTGCGTGGTACTTCTACATGTACTTGCAGTGCACGGTGGCTGGGCTTATGGGTATTGTTGGACAGGCCATTGTTGCGGCTACGAAATCTGCATAAATGGGTCAGCAACAGTCAGCCAGAGTGTCGGTAGATTTGCCTTTGCTACCTTTATGTACTTGTTACGCCTGCCGGAGCTCAGTTTTTGAGCTTCAATGAAAGCGTGGCTCTTACACTGTTTTTCAGAGACGTAAACTTGATGGTTTACTCGCCTAATTGATTTTATGTTAAGTTTAATTTTGTGGTAAGCTTATATTTCTCTATACAGAAAAAGGCCTTGTATTTTATAATTTATATAATTCATTCTTCACTCCTCCCTTTGCATCTTGCAACGAGAGAAAATAAAGGCTAGCAGCCAAAAGCACACGTCTTCCCCATTGTTTAGCCTTCGATTCATATTATTTGTGTCTTGTTAGCCAGATGACTACAAATGGCTGTCAACACCCGGCTGCTTCTGGATGCAGACTGCAACGCGCATTCCAGGAAGCTCATCTTTCTAGAATTTTACAATGTGCGAGTCTGTGGTTCGCGGGTGCTAAGTTCACAGCCTCCATGAATTTGTGAATTTGTGCATCCCAAGGTTGTGCTGACAACATTAGACCCTGAAAGAGGCGGCCGGAAAACGCGCTGACAGCATGTGGTGAAAACATTTTCCACCGAGAAGAAACAAGGCGGACCAAAAGGGGGAGATTTAGATGCGGATGCCGAACCCAAAGCCGAAGACTCCGCTATAGCATATACACACATAAATATGTGTATGTGTATCCACACTCGATTATATTTTCGTGGTCTTTCGGTGGAGCTGGAGCTGTAGCCGCCGCCGTGTCTGCGCCGGATCAACTGGCTTCGTAATTATAGAGAACGCTTGCCGCCGTTGCCGCCGCCGCCGTGTCACAGTTGCCACATAAATCAAACCACTGGCGGAAAAGTCAGTCAGCCGGCCGCAGTGGCTGCTGTTTCGATATACCAACTACACCTAAAGAAAACTTGGGAATAATACTTAGAAAATTTACTTTAAATGAAAGTAAGCACTGCAAAATATTTATTTATCGCTATAATATACCATGGCCAAACGAGTTAATTATTCTAACAAACCAGAGAAAATCACTTTAGGGAATTACGACGAATGCCAGTATAAATGCAGTTTGTAAATATCTGACTAGCTTTAGTCTGCAAAATGAATCTACTCACTGCTTTAATTTTCATCCTTGGCCTGGGATCTATAAGCTGCCTCGATGGTGTGAGTAATAAAGTTGTCTCCCAAAGCGTTTACTTACATTTTCACATTTTTAAAGTGGGTGGATGCGGCCCCTGAAATAAGAGACGAGTGTGAAGATCGAGAAAACGTTGGCGCAAGGGATATCAGAGACATGGAGGATATGAATGTCAAGTGCTACTATCACTGCTTATACGAGAAGCAGGGAATTATTGTCAATGGGGAGTACCGCGGAGATGAGCCGGCGTGTAAGGATGTCAAGGATGCCAACAAATGTGAGCTGGCGAAAAAGGTGGTTCATTGCAGTATGCCAAAAAATTAAATATAATCTCCAATCAGATTATTTTGGAAAAAACTATATCATGCAGTGTTTCTTTTCCTGGGTTTTCCCTTCAAAACAGTTAGTGAAATGGTGATCTTCAAACCGATTTGACTCGACCTGGAATCGCTTTAATTTAACCATTAAGAAATCTAGCAAACCAGAGCAATTCACATTAGGCAATCACAAGAAATGTCAGTATAAAAGCAGCTTAAAAATTAGACTGCAAAATGAATCCGTTAACTGCTTTGATTTTCATCCTTGGCCTGGGAACTCTGAACTGCTATGATGTGATTATAGAAGCTCTCTTCTAATGCGCACACTCATTGTTCATTTTGTAAGTTTATGACACCTCAAGATACTGTGCACTGTATAGAACAAGAGGAAGTAATCGATAAGGATCTCATAGACCTGGAAGATAAGAATATCAAATGCTACTACCAATGCCTATTCGAAAGGGGGGGACTTATTGCCCATGGGGAATACCGCGAAAATTTGACGGCGTGTAAAGATGTCAAAGATGACGACAAATGTGAACTGACTTTGATAATTTAATGTAATCTTCAATAGTGATTATATTTGGAACAGCAGCTATATCATGCAGTTTTTTTTCTTTTTGGGTATTCTTGACACTATATTTCGCAAAATGGTGTACAGGATGTAAAAGGTCTCCATGTCTAGCAAACCAGAAAAAAATGCATTAAGCTATTACGAGAAATGTCAGTATAAATCCATTCCTTTCGAGAATGTAATAACTCCTCACTTGCAGCACTTGTGCAGATACGTCATTTCCCCATGTCAGCATGGATGTATGAGGCAAAGATCAACTATTACATATCTACTGGAACTAACCTCATTTGTTATTGCGTTTGGAGTCCCAGTTTTGGAGTTCATATTAAGCCTACGAGGCTTAACCTGGGATGGCGACCTGAGATTAGCGTCTTCGTCTAGTAAACTTTTATTAATTAACCTTCCTTCCCTAGTTAACCGTAAAGGTAAAGTCCTAAAGTCCTAAAGAGAACAAGAAGAATTGCTTAAACGAGAAGGTAGAAATTATTGTCAATGGGGTTTGCCGCGGAGATTTGGCGATGTGTAAGACTGTCAAAAATTCGAACAAATGTGAGTTGGCAAAGAAGGTGATTTATTGCAGTGAGCCAAGAAAATTAAATGTAATCTTCAATTCAGATTATTTCTGAGACAGCAAGGTATATTATGCAGTCTTTTTCTTTTGGCGCTTTAATTTTCAATTAAGCAAGTAGTTAAGAAAACAGCTCTAGTCTAGAAAGTCAGAGTATAAAAGCAGCTTGAAAATGTCTGACTAGCATTAGTCTGCAAAATGAATCCGTTAACTTTATTGGTTTTCATCCTTGGCCTGGGATCTCTAAACTGCTATGATGTGAGTAAAGTAACTCTCTCCTAAAGCGCACACTAATTGTTAATTTTAAAAGTTTATGACACCTGATGTAACTGAGTACTGTATACAACAAGAGGACGTAGGCGAAAAGGATCTCAATGACCTGGAAGATGATAAGGTCAAGTGCTATTACCATTGCTTATTCGAAATGGCAGGAATTATTGTCAATGGAGTTTACCGCGGAGTCGAATCGAAATGTGCAGGTGTCGCAGATTCCAACAATTGTGAGCTGGCGAAGAAGGTGGTTCATTGCAGTGAGCCATGATAATTAAATATAAACAGATCAGGTTATTTCTGAAAATGCTATATAATGCAATTTATTTTCTTTTGGAGCTTACCAGTCACAACCTTTTTAGAACTGGATATCTCTAGGTCACCAATTTGGCTTCAACTTTTACCATATGATCTTAAAACTAATCCTGTGTCGCACCATAGGAATCCTTTTCTGATAAAGAACTTTCCTTTTAGATTTCGAACTATTCTTCTTGGACTTCTTTTCTACCAGTGCAGTTGCCACGCGCGACTCCGGCCTGGTGGACTCATAATTCAAGACCGCTCCAAACTCGCTCGGCAGCCAGTTTTCGGCTTTTGTGCTGAACTTTTCGCACGCCACTAAGACCGCGAGTGGCCGTGGCAGTGGCAGCGACTTGTGGCATCCGTCTTTGTAATTAGGCGTTCATAATTAGCCGGCTTGAGCGATTTTTTATAACATAGGCAAAGGCGTCACTCTCACGAGCTTTAGAAAGTTTCTTTTCTTACTTTTTATATTTCTCTTTTTTCTTACTTTATTATTATTTTTTCTATTCGTAAACTCGCTGATTATTAGCACGATAGCATTTAATTAGATTTTCGGCCGTCGGACTTGGAGGCAATGTGAAAGGCAGCCCCGAAGCTGGCTGAGATCTGGGCGCAGTCACAGCTCATTAGACGCCAACGCTGGAACTATTGGGTATTTTTTTTTTAGCATATAACCGTTTCCGTTTCGGAGGGAAAAAAAAAATCAGCAAACAAATCTTAGAAAAACTTGTAATTTATCGCTTGAAGCGGCCTTGATCGCCGATCGGCGGACAGCGACGGCAAAACGAAAATGTTGCAACGTTTGTTTTGCTGATTGTTTTGTTCATTTGTAGCTGGTGTTGGGCACAACATAATCATAAAACTGTAAACACGAAATGCATAAATTGCAAGTCGCGAGAGGCACCGACGGAGGCTGCACTTAACCCAGTTCGCTGGCCGGCCTGCCATTTAGCATTTGCAACATTTAGCAACTGCCGCGTCGCATGTTGCAAGTCCATTGATTGTGCTCCGTTCGAGATCCGCTGACTAGACAAACAAACCCACTGCCAGGTACATCTAGTAACTATATATAGCACCTCGATCTCAGGTGCGCCACCAGGTGACAACGGCAAGTGCAGGGCGCGTTTATGGCTGCCAGCACGCACAAAAAGAGCACGAAATTGCCTTTAAAACTTAAATATATATTCAGTAAGGCTTTGAGCCAAGTTTAACCAGACAAGACAGAGAGCTGGCAAATGAGCCAAGACCGGAAGCACTTAAGCACCGAGGAGAGCGTACATGTTTTATTGGGAAATAACCTTTGGAGGAGTGTTTATTTCTAGCCCCTAAAGGCTTTTTATCTCAGAGAAATTCAAAGCAACTAAATACTTGTTTCCAGTGCATGTCTGCCCGATAAGACAGCAGCCTTCATACATGGCAGAGCCGGGCTTATCAGCTGCCTTATCGACGGACCCGGCCCCTATGCCGCCGTGAGGGTGGCCCAAGTGCGGTAGCTGGCATGACAGCAGGATGCATTGGCATTCGCCAGACAGACAGTGGTTACAGTAGCCCCACAGGAAGCATGGACACAGGCAAAATGGTAATGGGAATGGAAATGGAAGTGGAAATGCAAATGCAGTTGAGACAACGAAAACGACAACGACAATGGCTTCATCACCTGCGGGCATACAGACAAGTTTTGGGGCGTGGCCCGAGTGCCGCCTGGCTAATTTCTAAACACAAATTTACCCATCCGCCCCAAATGTACAGTTAGAGAAAAAATAAGGGGGAAGCGAACAAACGAACAAAAAAAAAATTAAAACGCGCGCGCCAAGTTGTCTGCAAGTGTTGCACATCGCACAGATGCCAGCGCCGCGATACAAAGCCAAAAGGCCACCAGCAACAACAGCAGCAGCAGCAGCAGCAGCAGCATCAGCAACATCAGATGCAACAGCAGCAGCAAAAACAAAAACAAAAACAATGGTGGCAGCTGCTACCGCCACAAAACATAATCTCTGGCGATATCTCAGCAGCGGCATTCGTGTGGCTTCCTTGGCCGCCACCTCCCAAGACAGCCACCCTCTTGCCCAGCCCCTCCCCCCTAAATATTCACTGGACTATGGTTAAATATTAGATAATATTGGCTATAAATCATAAATTATGTTTTATTATTCAGTAACTACAATAGTAGAAATTATTTAAATCATGTCTTTAAACATTTTAAAATAATTTAAGAATATTTCCTAAATTTTTGTAAGAATTAAGCTGTAAGATATTCCATCTTCGAAAGGTTTAAAAGGTTTTAAATTATGTTTAAACGAGTGATAAATGGAATTTTTATTTTAATTTATTTTATATTATATTCTATCTTTGAATGGTTTTAAACTATGTTTAAACAAGTGTTAAACTTAATGAACGTTTAAAAATATATCTTTTAATTGGCATTAATGTGAAATATAAGACGAATTCTCTCCTTTTTTTGAAGAAGACGATCTTCATATCTTGAGATTACAATGAGTCAATGTTTGTCAAAATTTATTAATAATTTAGCTGCTTAAAATACTATTAATTTCCTTATTTTGCCAGCAAGATGCAGCTTCTTACCCATTGTGAAAAGTCTAAGTAGCTTCAGCCGCTGCCGCCTGCCTGGTTTGTTTTTATTATTTTTCCTTCGCTTGCCGTTGCATCGCCGGCGGGCCTTTGGCTAAGTTTGCTCTTTTTTTCCCCCTGAGTTTTTGTCCGTAACTAATAAAAATTTCAATTTGTACGCTAAACGGTTATTGACGTATTACAGCTAGCGAGTTGGCCAGTTGGCCGCCACATGAACATCCAGCGGAGCAAACGGCCAGACAGGCTAGAGCTGGAGCTGAGGTAGCAGCAACGCCTTCAGTTATTGTTTCTGCTGGTTCAGAGCAACGCCTTCGTAATGTTTTATTCATTGCGCAACCCCAGCATCAGTTTTCGTCTGTGTGAAGCTTTCGCCGAAAAAAAAGGTTACCAAAATACAACGAGAAAATGCAACCCCCATGAAAACTCAGAGTTCGATCAATTTGGAAACCCATGTCCTTGACATTGTTAAGGGGCCGCACCTGGTTATGAAAATAAATGGAGTCTCATAGAGATTCCATTTCCATTTCCGGCCGCAGCTTAATTACAGTTTGCTGCGCAGCCAAATTATTGTCTATCTTTATGGTAATTACAGTAACTGGCTTAATTACATAACCCGAGTGTCTCGAGTTCGTGATTTTTTTGTCTTTTTTTTTACTCTGACAATGCGGCATGAAATTAAGTTGAAGTACGCCTTAATGTCAAAACCGATTTTCAAGAGGCTTGTCCGCTGGAAAAAAACGTAGAAAAAATATTGAAAAACGCCTAAATTTAGCCAAGATCCAAGCGAATCTGATGAGGTACGCAATTAAGCTGATTTGCGATTTACCAATGCTAATTTTGGCCAATAAAACTTGGACAAGCTGTGGGAATATCAATGAAAACGGAGGTCAAATTACTACGAAAATAAGCAAATATTTGTGAACCATGAAAAAAGCTCTTAAGCTCATGAATACAAATTGATATTATTATATTTATTTATGGCTGACTATTATATAAATTACTAACAATATAATAAGCATTATCATCAGCTGAAATTATATACTTTAGACCTCAAGTTAGTGTCTACGGAATAAATACTATTTCAAAATATAACAAGAACAACAAATTTGCATTTTTACTAGTTTAAATCCCCTTTTTTTTTTTGAAAACAATAAAAAATCTACATAAGGACAACCAATTTGCATATCTCCTTGCTGACTTTTACAAGTCATTCTTCAAGCAATCAAATCTTGAACCCGGAAAGCACTTGATCGTAAATACAAGGCCTTCGCACGGCTGCCAGTTCGTCAGACAAAGGCTTTAACTCCAGCCCAAAACTGGCCACAGTCCTGTTTTTATATACACTTTTTTTTGTGCCTCCCCAAGCACTAAGCAATTAAGGCTGTCCCGGCTCGTTTAATAAACATATATTTTCCATTTAATTAACTTCCTTAAATGTTTAACATGTTTTTTTACATAATTATTGCGCGTTGCGCCTCCGCGCAGAGCGAACTAAATGAAACAATGACGGCGGAGAGCAGAAACTGGGACTGCAAATTATGTGGGTCACCCACCGCAGGCCAAATGCAAGGAGATCAAGCGAGCGATGGACATAAAAGGCTAAACACATCCAACTGTACAGTCGCATAAAGATCACGATTAAATGAGTGCACAATTGGATCAAATTTGCGCCAACAGTCGCGCTCCAAAGGGGCCCCCAAACGAACTTAAGCCGAGGCCGAGACCGAGAGGCTGTTGCTGTTGCTGAAGCTGCAGCTAAAAACCTCCAGCTCCCAGGCTCTGTTCAAACGGCTCATAAAGGTGCAGGCTCCTCTTTGTCGCAGTTGCTGTCAATGCACAGAGAGAAATTACAAGAAGAGGGTTTTGAGTTGAAGTTTTTGAGGTAACATGAAGCCTTGACTGTAATAATAAGGGGAATAAATTGTGGAAATCAACTCTAACTGTCGCTCTATCTTTTTATTTGTTTAACTAAGGGACAGTCGGAAAATAATGATTTCCTTTTTCCAACCCCCAACCACCCTATGTAATCAATGAATTAGACTAAAAACTAAAAAAGAGTAACTTTTAATCATATTTTTTACAATGAATTAAACCAATTTTTCTTACAGTGCAATGCCATGGCAGTAAAATTGAATGCGTGTGGGTTGCAATGTGACACATACTGTCATTATTACCAAGCAACAACCTCTAGCGGCCAACGGCAAAACGACAAAACACCAAAAAGCCAATGCGACCAGGCCAAGTCGGTCTCATATTACCAACTGTATGCAGTTTGGCGGCGGCTCGTTACGGGAAAAAGCCAAAGCCAAAGCCCCAGCTCGAGTTAGAGCCTGGCTCAGGCCCAGAAAAAGACCAGGCTAAAAGGAGTATTTCGCCTAAGAAATTTATGCATTATGCAATGTCGTCGCATTTTCAGGCTAATTTCTGTTTTCCTCTTTCTCCGTGGGCGACAATCCAGGTGAGGGGGAAGGTGTGCGAAATCTGAGAGCCTCATCAAGCAATTAACAGATGAGGGAGTTACGAACCTGGAACGCGGGCGGGAAGCTGCAAAGAGGATATGGCTAATTGGGAGGTGAGAAAGATTTAAGGGTATTGGTACTACTCATAACTGGGAAATGTAAGGATTACCCACTAAGGAAAAAAATTTCTAATAAGCAATTAATTTACAGAAGGTTTATAGACATCTTATTTAGGGGTTTTATTAACAGAAAAGATTAAGCTTTTAATTAGATCATACCATGTGTTTAACTTCTCTCTAAAAGTTCTTGAGACAGAAATCTTAAAGGAACAGAAAAAATGACAATTCACCCCGAGACCGTTCATAATGAACAAAATATATTCCCCAGCCAACTCGGGCAACTTCTTTGGAGCATTCCATAAGTTCAGTTAACATCATTTGAAAGTCCCCTGGAAGTCTTCTTCGGAGCGACACAATGCCACCCAGACTAAGGTGAACTAATTCAGAGTTATGCCAGCCGAGGAGACACAAAAAAAGTGTTTCTAATTTTTGCTAGTGAAAGCCAAGAAGGCAGCCGCTGTGGCAGTGAAAATTGCAATAACAACGACAAACATTGCCACTGATTAGCCGGTAGCCAGGAATCCTGTTGCCTGCTGCCCGATGACTGTTGCACGTTGCCACAGTTGCCACAGTTGCCACAGTTGCAATGTTGCTGTTGCACCTTGGCAAACGGCAATAAATTTTGCACTTGAAATAAAAAGTAATGCTGGAAACTGTAACATAAAGCAACTGTCACACATAAAAATATCAAACTAGCTTTCGGAGGGAATGAGAGCTGGAATGCACACTCACAGAAACACACTCTAACACACAGAGAATTGATGTGCTTTTGCTGACTGACTGGCAACTGTCACTTTTGGCCAAGTTGCATGTCCACAGCAATTGCTACCATTTTCATTTCGTTTTTCCTCGGCCTCGGCGTTGACAATTTTTCCTTCTCTCCGACTGTCGGTCTGTCGGTGTGCCTATTTCATTTCCAGCATTTTCATCATGGGGATGGTAGCGAAAACTATCGATTTATGGATAACATTTCGGTATGAAAATTTTGTCGATTATGATATAAAATAATTCAAGGATTACACTTTATATTTAAGAGTCTTCCAACAATTTTTAGCTAACACGATCTTATACGAAAGGTATATTTATTTTCTTTTAAATTACTAATGCTATTTTCGATATATTTGATTTGTGGATTACAGGATTATTATTTTAAAACGATAAACGGGAGTGTCTTGTTCCATTCAATCCATAAGCCCCCAAGTTATATGCTAATACTTTCAAAGGTTTATTTTGAAATTTCATTAATTTTTTTGAAAATATTTTTTCATTCATATTTGCTTTTTATATTCTTTATTATTCTTTATTAGCTTCAATGCATTTTCATCGATAGTATCCGTAAAAATATATCGAATTCTTGGACCAACACCCATCCCTAAGTCAGCATTCAACATTCACCCATCGGGCGTCGGCTGCGTGGGCTGGGAGCTTAGTGAAAATTGGCAAAAATATTTGGTCAAAATGTAAAAGTTATTGCAGCCGCTGAGAGGGAGAGACTGAGACTGAGAGACGGCGCGGCAAAGTCTGGCAAATGTTAATTTACGATTTCAATTTGGCGGCCACATAATTTATGCGCCTTAATTGAGCGGCCGCTAGACAAAGGAGGCGGCTCGGCTGAAGGGGGTGGCGTCTTACCAACTTGAACTTCACAAAAGTTATGACATGAAAGTCGGTTAGTCACGTCTCTTGTGTTGCCGTTGCAGCCGTTGCATGCTGCATGTTGCATTTGACACACATTCGAATGCAGGCGGGATTGGTACACAGTGCGGCTCAAGGTCAACGGTGATGGCTCATTAATTCCAGCCTGTCATGACGCGCAGCTTCCCTCCAGTTTCATGTTGCATAAACGAGGCAATTGAAACAAATTTAAGTTAGTTGCCAGCAGCTAATTCAAGGGCATGCTGGTGCTGCTGCTGCCGGAGTTTGCAGCAATTTATTTCAATTAGAAACTCATGAGGGTTCGACGCTCGCAGCTTTGTTACAGTTTGTTGAGTCTAACAGACTTTGTTGTGGGCGCGTGCACGGCATACACGCAGAAGAAAAAGCATAGAAAAGGCTTACAGTTCACTTAACGATCATATTTTTGTTTGAAAAGAGTTGCTAGAATTTCTCCAAGTGCTGCAAGAGCTCAGCAATCGACTTCAATTTGAAATAAATGAGCTGCAGGCGTGCAATTCCGAGTGCAGAAGTTGGCTGCCGTCATTAAAGGGCACTTGGGCTAATCAAAAAAAAAATCAGGGGTCACCGAACTCAGCGATGACTCAACGCAGCGACTCATGGGGAGGGAAGTTATGACCCAACACACACAACCTTCAAACAACTTTCCTAAAACCCACCGAACCGTGGCCAATCCACGGACCGTTGCAGTTGCAAATATCCAAGATCCGCGCGGTTCGAGAGATCGGAAATCTAAAATCCCCCGAATCGTCGACACCTTTCCCGCCTTTCGCTCTTGGCCACATGGCTGCAGGTTAGTCAGGCATATCGGCCACTGGCCGCCACCGACTTTCCCAAAAGCCGCAAAGGGAGTTTATTTTTTTGGGGAAAGAAAAACAAACTGAAATGCAATCCTCGGCTAATAAGCCACGGCGAATGCCACCTATGTGGATTTTTCGCTGTAGCCACTCTCTCTCTCTCCATTTCGCGGGCATAATGATGCAAATTTTGGCCATGATGATTGCTATGATGATGCAATTGCAATTCGGAAAAATAACCGCAATTGTGCGGCCCAAAGTCTGGCCCAAAGCTTGGCCAGTGTCCTGCCACTGCCACACAATAAAGACGCCTTGGATTCGCCATGGAGCTCCCACTCTCTCTCTCTAGCTCTCTATTATGCTAACTCGATTTGGGCAAACAGTCCGCCAAATTATTGTTATTATGCGGAAATGCCCAAAAAAAACAGAGCCCCAGAGATAGCTACAAATTGAGGGGAGAAAAAAAATGAGTATCAAACTTCAAGCGCTTACGAAATTGGGCGCAGAAAATTGGCAGCCGACAATCTCACCATCCATATGTTTAATGGCAAAATTTGGAGATTTTTTCCCCGTTGGTTGCCATTTTTCATAGCTCGTTTGGAGCCGATACAAATCAATCATTATACTTTGCAGACAGTGTAATTTGTACCCTTTTGCTTGTTTTCACTTCCTATTAAATTATATTTGGCATTTAACGAAGCGAGAGAGGTGGGTGCACCGCACCGCCAGCCACAATTGACATCAATTACAAGAGAGCTGACTCCCGGAGCCGTTCCCTCAGGGTTTCGCAGGAGGAGTTACCTGGCCCCTGGGACATAATCCCCCGTAGCCAGGGAATAAAGGCGCGGCATTGACAGCTTTCTGGGCTGCATTTTGACGCACGCCCGTGGTACTAACAACAAATGCAACAAGAAACATTGGCCAACAATCTAAGGCAAACTCTCCCAATTTCAGCTGGAGATACACTAGGAGAAAGGGGTAAGCAGAATGGTTGTAGTTAAGTATGTAAAACTGTTAAAAAGTCATAGAATACATCACAGGAGACTTTTTTAATAGTAGTTTATTAAAAGAGTATATTTCTCAGTATCCCTTTTCTGTAAGGTGATTCGCTAAGACCTCTTCTGTATATTCTTGGTTACAAGTTGCTAACAAATTATTAATTAACTTAAACATCCCAATAATTCAAGGGAATTTATGATATTTGGAATATAATAATACACAAGTATAGAACATGCCTTTTTTCTATATTTTACCTATTTCAATATCCCATAAAAGGTTGGCTAAAGTCATATATTATTTTTACTTTTTTTTTGAGCTGTAAATGTTTTTCAATTTCATAAAATTGGTGTAACTCCTCGACGACTTCTCTTAATGATTCATAATAAATTTCTTTTAGTGCACAGTCTCCAGCCTGCCCGACGTGATTGAGTAATTTCGATTGTCTTGTGGCAGAAGTTTATCAAGCCGAATAATATTAACGACATGGCCCGGCTGCTTGCTGCTGCTGTTGGCCAAAAGAAAGGCAAATAATGCAACAGCCGCACGTCATTTATGGGTGCAATGGTGTGCTTTGCCTGATAATTTTTTCGGGTGTCGCTGGGGCAGCGTTTTTAATTATGTTGCAGCATGCACAGCCGTTGCCACTAAAAAGAAAAAAAAAAGTGCATTAAAATACGTATATATTAAGTTGAAAGTCTGGCGGCGGGGTCCTGAACTGTGGGCCAGCATAAAATAAATTGGTTTTTACTCGCCGATGATTGCCAATCCAGGGAGCAAAAGCAGGAAGACCATTGCCCATGTGGCTGGTTTCCATCCATAAATGAAATCGGGATATATGCATATAGCAAGTTCTAAGAGCACACCAACCAACAAAAAAAAAAAATTGTTGTTTACTTCACGGAGCACCTCGACCCCAAGGAAAGCTGATCTGCTTTATCGATGGTTTCTTGCCGAAAACTGGCATTCCGTTGACATTTCTCCAGCGTGCCGACTTATCAGTTTAACTCAATATAGCGTCGTTTAATCAACATTCTTCGGTAATTTTTGTGGATTTTTCAGACATTTTTTTGCGATCACTGCGGCTTATGCAATTGAAGGAGAAGGGGTTAAGGCCACACAGTGAGAAATGAAGGAAGAATTTATAACAAAGAATACATTTAAATAAGGAAAATAGAGCATTCAGTGCAAGAGGAGTTCATAATCCGTAACTAACACCATCTTAAAATTTGGTCAGCGTTATTTTATATTTATCATATTTTAAAAAGGAGTTGCACAACTCAAATATTATTTATATTTTATATTTAATTAATATTCATTATATATATCATTTTATTATCAATTTTAAATTAATTCTTTCTGCGCACGTATCGATACATGCTGTGCACTTTTTCAACAACTGCGTGCACTTTTCGGATATCAAATTTCACTGGGTTCCCCCTATACATAAATGCATAAATAAACAATGTATACCACATATGCCTTTTTTAAAGCCCTTTAAAAACCATTAACCCGCTGCGGCGCAAATTAATGAAGTTAAGTGACCGAAAAGGGTTGCGAGCGAGCAATCAAAAGATTGAAAGATACAAAACGCAGACACGCTTAACAACAGTTAACGTCAGCGAAGTAACTTGCAGATGGGCTGGCTGGTAAAATTATTAATTAAATCATTAACTTAATAAATTATGAATTAACAGACAAAGGAGTGGGATTGCTCAACACGCATGACTCATTACAAAATCGAGCAGCAAATACAAATAGTGCTGGCAATGTGCGAAAAAGCGGCGGCAATTAGCATGCGGCACTCTGGCTGCAAAACGCATTCGCCAAACACTTTCCCAATCATCAAAGTCATTCATATGCCTTTCAACTGCACGCGCGTGCAGAGACTGTGTGCAGTGGTTTAAAAAGGATTAATTTATTGGCCAAAATATTAAGACTTTAAATATTTTTTCCAATCATTAATCCATCAATCGCAGAAAAAAATGTTTATATTCTAAGCATGTTTCAGTTATTCAGAACTATATAATGATAAAAATTAAAGCTCGGAAGAGCTTCTCAAAATACAGAATGCTCGATATCTTCCACGCTGCTATGCCTGCAATGTATAAGCAATAGCGAAGGAGAAGTGCACTCTGAGGAAGCTTCGTTCTGCCAAAAACTTTCAGCTCTAATAGAAACTAAACTTATTTAGTTTTAAATAAAAACTAATCCCAAAAAGTTAGCTATATGAACCACTGTCCATCGGCCTGTGTGCCGAATGTATCTGCAAGATACAAGCACACGCTGTTGATATATTAATGATGATTTCTCGTTTTTCGTTCGTGTCTATTTGAATTGCATGATTCAACACTCAGCATCGGCTTCGGCTTCGGCTTTGGCAAAGGCAAACAGCAAAGGCAGCGGCAACTGCAGCTAATGTGCCGCACTGCGTATCTGTATCTGTTTACATTGGCCCCTATCTGTATCTCTGCATCTGTTTCTTTGTATCTTTGGGGGTATCTGCATCTCGTGCACGTAGCTTTCAGCTTTCTGCTTTCTGCCTTACGGGGGGGCGTTACTTTTTTGTAATCCAATTAACGCGCCCGCTGCTCAAATGAACCATAATTCCATCTCCTTTGTAACGCCAGCGATATATATTTTCTATTTTATTGACTGTTTGCATAAATAATAATCATGCCGGTTGATTATCCGTCGATTATTATGCGGTGCCATGGGAAAGGCAAACTGTGCGAAACTTTTACTTCTGGCAATCGAGTGTGAAGTGCTGCCACCGCCGGTGTATCTAGTATATGCAAAAATTGTGCAATCCCAGCCAGTTGCATTGGGCCCCTCACTGGCCAAGGTCGATTTATAGTTAGAATTGCACACGACGATCAAACGAAATTGTAAACAGTGAAAGAAAATCAGGAATTAAGTTAAGTGACTTATGAAGACTTTATTTTTGGCATATCCTTGGAAATAATACGGAAGGAAATGCTTGAATATATTAAACCTCTTCAAGGTCTGTAGAAATATTGCTTTCTATTCGTTGCCATATAATATCTGTTAGGGAAAAGATTGTCTATAGTTTCTTCAAATTATTTATTCTCTGCTAATAATTTCTACCGATTTTTTTAAAATTAAACACACCTTTGCTCAGTGTACTTTCGTCCAACGAATTCAAAACAAACTTGCCCCAAAATTCAAGTCAATTTGAATTGGCGAGCGTTTAAATTCATCCCCGCAGCTATGATATTTTTAAGATCTCTAGACAGACAATCATAAAGATGATGGTAATGATGATGATGATGATGATGACGATGATGATGATGGGGAGCAGTCGCAAACAGATCTCCCGAGGTGAGTCACACACCTTTTGGCAACGTTCCCGTCGCCGTTGAGTGATTGGTCGTTTGAAGATTTATTCATGCTGCAAATGCAATGCAAAATACGCGCGAGTATATTTCTTTGGCATTATTTACGTTCGCCGCTCAAGACATTTGACGCTAAATGCAATTTAAGGCCAATAAAACAAAGCGTTAAACTCTCATTTGAATACACAGGCTCATTATGCATGCGGCGTCATATCGCCAGAACAGCGGGCAATTGCTCAAAAAAAAAAAAGAGAAGAAGAAAAAAACAACAGAAATTGCCTGAAAGACACACAAAAAGATCGCCAGGAAAACAGAGCCAAATTTGCATACAAGGCTCCGGCTCCGCTAAAAGCCTGGGAGTGCCAAGTCTGGGGTTCTTGCGGCTCCCTCGAGGTGACAACGAATCCAGCGTTCAATCGGACGCCATCGCATCCGAGCTGGATTTGCAGGGAATGCCACGAGTATTGATGCCTGACACACTGACACTGACTGGGCTTTAGCTGGATCTTGAAGCCGTAAGCTGTCAGTGCACTTGGAAAAATCAAAATAATAGTTTTTGAGTTTTTGTTAAGCTGAAATTAATAGCTTAATAAAATTCTATACCACATTAATATAAAGTCTGTGGTCAGGAAATAACACAAAAAGCTACATTTTAATTGTATAATTAATTCTGCAAAGCATTTTCTTAATTATTTATTTAAATTTTTGAACTTATACATATGTGTTTATACAGAAATATATATTTAAAGTGCATTTTGTATATTTAGCTTGCTCCTGTTATTTTTACATTATTTTCAATGAAAAACACACTTTTGAAATCCCTCTTATTACTTATTTATTTATTATTATTTGCTCTTTAAAGTACTATAAAATTTCACACCATAAAATTCTCCCAGTGCATAAATCTAAAGCTTGAGCTGTGACTGAATGAATCTGAAGTCGAGGCTGCGCCTAATTGATTAATTGCAAAACAACAACGAAACACGATTTGCATTTGGATTTCGATTTTGGATTTTCGATTTTCTGTAGCAGTATGTTGTTGTAGTTTTGTGTTATTTTTTTTTTTTTTTTGCTTTAGAATGCAATTGGAACTGTCAATTTGCATTTAATTCGGCGAAAATAAATTGCCGCCTGACTTACGACTTGGCTCTGGGGCAAAAGCGCCTGCAATTTGGCGTTTAAACTGTGCACAAGGCTGAGATTATACATTATACATTTCTGATCTGATATGTGTCGCAAAAAATCGTATTAAAGCCGCATTGTCTGTATTTTCGATGCTGCGATGCGTTGAATAAGCAAATTGATTTTTCCAATATTGAAATGCTAATTAAAGCGCGCTCCCTGGCCAAGCCATTAATAATATTTTTTTGTCGTCGCTGGCCTGGCCATGGGTTGACCTTGCCATAATAAAACACATGCCAGTGTCGCATAATGCTGGGGATTACATGTTGGCTGGACAAGCGGCTTACAATTTACATTGCAGTTAACCAACAGTTCCCCCCGCGAAAGCCATCAAAGTCGGTCGGAAAGCCAAGAGATCGCAGCTGACCGGAGCAGCAACAAAGTGTCGATGTTAACATCAGGCCGGCGACAAAGTGAGGCAGATAACTGCGGTTTTTAATCAAATCAAATGCAACGCCACGGCAGTGCCACAGTAATGTAATAGCAAGCAGAGACAGCAGACAACAGGCGTACAGAGAAGGAAAAACATGGTATTATTTTGGCATATATTTAATGTTTAATGTAAGTTTAATCGAAAGTATTATGAGAGCAAATTCCAAGGTAACATTTTCAAACAGCTAACAAGGCTATCAACTTGACTCTTTTAATTTGTTTGATTGTTATTGTTCTTATTGGTATAATTTATTAATGTTTAGAGCCTACTTTCTCCTTGTTTTATTCTTTTAAGTCGTTTTTAAAGTACATCGATTTTCCCTGACAAAAACTTTTAATTTTGCTTTCAAACTTGATGTTTTTCCACCAGTTATTTAGTTAAATACTCAATATAAATGTATTACCCACACCTTTTCCACTCTTTCCTGTCCATAACGACCCTTTCTTTTGACACTTTTTCGTCGATAATCGTTTCCAATAATTATACACATTTTTTGCTGTGCAACAGCAGTGCCTGAGACCAAATGGAAAGTGTTAAAAATCTGATAATCATGCGGTGGCGATGTTTTTCACATGCCTGCACACGTTTCTTCCCGCTTTTTGTTTTGCATGCCGCTGCTGCCACTGCTGCTGCCTGTCAGGTAAATGAACTTATAATTGGCCATAGAGCGTAGTATGCCTCAAATGATGCGTTTCTGCAGCGCCATTGTGCAACGCGCGCAAGCGATGTTGAAAGTTTAAAGAAAGATACAAGCCCAGGCGGTGGTCCACACACACTCCAAGGCAAGGCAACAAAGTTGCAACCAAGTCCAAGTGTTGCCTTAAACAATTAAAATGCTGCAATTTTTCAGCACATTTCAACGATTATCGCAGCTGCCACACAGAGCAAACAGAAAGTGATAAATACTGGCATATCGATGTGAGTATATATCTCTCTCCCCCCGCGATGCGATAATACCCAGGCAAGGCTAAGCCGGAGCCAAAGGCGAAGGCGATGGCGGTGCCGAAAGCCGGGTAGCCCGCTAAAAAGCCTGGCTCAGCTGTGGCAAACTTGAGCAAAATGATAATAAACTTTCACGCCCATTAATTGGCTTCGCATATGCACAGGCACAGGCACAATGAAGGTCAGAATAATAGGGCAAGCAATAGTATGAGAAACTAGCCCCTTTTTAGTAAGGATCTGAGTGGAAATATCGGAAAATATAATAATAAAAGACAAATATTAATACCTTATATATTTTTCATAAAAGTTAAAGGCGCTGAAAGAAAGAAAGAGAAAGAAGAGTAAACCCCTTGAACCCCTTTTTTTGTGAAATAAATCTCTTGTAAATTCCCATTCGTTTCAGTACAAATTAGGGCTTAAAACCCCTTTACTCGACTCCTATCAACTGAACCTCTGCTGTGCCATGTTTTATTTGCTGTTGCCGCAACTGGCGCTGACCACTTTTATAGCATGCAATTCGTCAGCCATGCGAAGCCGTCTGGAAGCCTGCGAAATGCCGTGTCCCAGCTGGAATTAAAAACAAAAAAACAAAAAAAAGGGTCATAAAACAGCCTGATGGACAGTGGTGGGCAGAAATGCAATGCAAACAAAAGTAAAAACACTTTCACTGCAACCTTGAGATATACCGCCATCGGCACATCTCACACATCTCCGGGATCTGTCCGGGGACGATCTGGCGTTCAATTAACCGCATTTATTTTCGTCTGTCGTTGAGTGATTTCATTTCAAGTTCGATTACGCAAGCGCGACGCCCAAAAAAGTTCTGTGCACATGCAAAACAAAGGACTTAGGCAACGAACTCGTTTCAGTCGTCTGCATCACTCGGTCCAATTCAATGGACGAAATTAACAAAATCATATATCACAAGGCGGTTGGTCAGCCCGGGCGACCTCCCAGCAAGCAGCAGCAGTAAGCAGGAAGATGGAATATATGTGGAAGATGGAAGATGCCTCCAGCCGGTTATCCGCTTGTTGTTGCCTTGATTTATGCCTTGCACCAAATGAAATGAATTGTGTAACCTTTTCCGCTGACTCTGCGGCTTCTCATGAAACACGGAAAGAAATTAAGTTAAATATAACAATAAAATTAATTCCTGCTTACTTGGATTTGATATTAAGCTGCGAAAGTTAGGGATAAGGAAAATCAGACTAAGACAACATTCTAGGATGCTTCCCTTAAGAATACTCCACCTTTTCACCAAAAAAGAGGAAGCTCAAGAAAGTCGCCTATAAAATATCCTACTATAAAGAACTCAACTTCAAGGTAACTAAGGTAAAACGTACTTAGACTTATATAAAACTTTTAAAATTGACCTTAATTTTGGTTCTGTGCACCAACAGTACAAGACACAGGGCGAGTTAACGCGAAATTTCTTGTTTTTTTGATCGTGGGCAGAAGCCCGGGCAGTTGCCCCTCATCTCCTCGCAGCTCCTGAAGCTCTCCCCACATGCATCTGCATCTGCAACCAAAGGCGGGGCTCCTCCGCAGATGTAGATGCTGCTTATCGCTGGCGGCGCATCGCGGGCACGTCGCGGCCATAAAGCAAATCAAATTGCAACAATTGTTGGTAATATGTTAATAAATTGTTGGCCCAGCAGCAGCCAAGAGAGCAGCATCACTTTCATTAAGTTGTGTGCGCACTGTGCAGCCCCGAATGAGCTTCGTTTAAATCGAATTTATTACCAGACTTGGCCAGAAATCCCTCGAATGCGATTCGATTGAATCGGATGGGATGCGATTGTCATCGCCGAGGCGATACCCGTTTGCTTATTTCATCAGCAGCAACTTTGCTGACTAATTCTGAAAGGCAATAGACATTCACTGGCATAAATATTTAGCAGTTTTCCCTGTAGTTAGCTATGCAGTTAGAGAAATGTGTCATCTAATTAGGGAATTAATGGAAAAACCTTTATAAAATTAAAAGTTAGTTAGTAGGGTCTTTTTAAGCGATTTGCTTGTACTTAAATAATATAAAATAAAGATAATATCTCATATTGTTTACTATTTATGGTTACTTAGTTGATTGTTTTATAGGAATTTTAATTATATTGCTGTTACCAGTTTGTTTATTTCATTCCCAACTTGAATGAGTAATTTGAAAAAGCTATACCCATTCACTTGCATAAAGATTCAAACGTTTTTCCAGCAGTAATGTGCAGTGCAGAAAAAAAGAGAATTGTTGATAAATATTTACATTTTTCATATTTCATATATTTTTCATATATTTTTGATATAAAGGGTATCGCTTTCATACAATTTAATTCTCAAAAGTCTTTCACTATCTTCTTAATTATTTTACTAAACATTTTCTTTATTTTCCCATCACTTTTCACCGCAGTGCAGCAATTAACATTGCAAAACGCATTGGAGACGCTCGATTGCAGTTTCGTTTTTCCAGAACTTCACCATCACCGTTTTACCAATTTATGTAATTACGAAAAATTATAGAAACCACATGTCGCTAATGGCTGCTCGATCAGTCGATGGATTTGCTGTCGACCGCAAGTATTCTCATGCCTGTCAATCGGCGAGCCGATCGCGAGGCGGCTTTGAAGCGCTCGCGGCGAAACTTATGAGCATTAGCCGTGAGTTTGGCATTTTAGCCAAATATGGTGCGGGATTTGAGCGGCGATTTATGTGATTTGTGCGGGATTTTGGCAAATGCCGCCCGCCTGCCTACTAGCCAGTCAGCCAGCCAGTGAGCTAGCCAAGCCAATTGACTTGTTGTTGTTGGCCCCGGTAATACAAAAGTTTATGGGCCAAATCGCATTTGTTGGACGGAGAACCAAAGCGGCTTAAATCCGGCACAGTAGCCGGCATGTGTTGGCTTTTCTATTCGGGGAGAAACGCAGTGGCAGCTGTCATAAACTTGGGCATTAATGGACCCGCCCTCCTCCCGTTCTGTGTGGGCAGTGTGGAAAACGAAACGAAAATGCTAAAGCTAATGTCAACCGGGGGGAACTTGGAGCGGAGGTCAAGGCGAGAGGTTGAACACTCACTCACTCACTCACTCCTCGACCTTGATGTCCGCGGAGAACAACTTAATTTTTTTTCAGCTGTATGTATTTTTTTTCTTGTTCAGCCCAAGCAAACAAGCGTTGCTGATTTTCCACAATGGTTCGTCGCCCCTTTCATCCTGTAATCCCGCAACCATGAATTATGCGCTTGGGCCAACAGAAACCATTTAACGAAATGAGCAGCGCGCAGGCACAGAGCCATAATCATGGCAGAACCTTGAAGTGCATTTTTAATGCCAGTGCTTGTCTGATAAGATTAAGTCATGAAAAGGGCTGGGCTGGGCCGGGTCCTGGTTCTCCGCTGGCTGGCTGTCTAGCTGGCTAGCCGCTTCTTGGCCGGGTTGTTAGCACAGGGTCCAAACGCGCTGTCTGCGAAAGTACTTAGGCCAGGTCTCGAGTGTGTCTACATGACTCTCACTTTTAGAGTTGCAAGGAAACACTAAAAGAAAACTATTCACGATTTTTAGCTAGATGAACTTTAATCTTAGAGGAGTAAATATAAATTAAATTATTTTCATATTTGGAATTCATATAAAACTAAGACTTATGATTTCTTTTTTAAGTACTACGTGCTTATGTGATTTATTACAATTATAAATAGTTCTTCACCGGCATTGTTATACTTTAAAGGCTGTAATTATAGCTAAGCATTAAAAGGAACGTAATTAAAAATTCCTTTCAAAAAGCCAAACTCTAAACAAAAGACTTAGGCAACAAACTCGTTTTTCCAAAATATATATTCAACAAAATTAATTTATTATCTACAAAAGTATTCTGAAAACTATGACAGGCAAACGATGACAGGCTTTTTATGCACTTTTATACTTTTAACTTAAGTTTTTGTTTAAAATTAATTTCAAACTGTGAAAACGGCATAATTTCTTATTAATTCCTTTTCATTTACTTACCTCTCAAACCAATACCTTATAAAAAGGTATAAAAACGAATTCAACAATTCTCCTAATTAAAGGTAACTCAATTAAACAAAATTAACTTAAATACTAACATTCCTTTTATTAAAGTGTAAAGGGGTAAACACTTTCCAAGGCTCGCCGAAAGAGCAACATGGTCAATGTGGTTAATGCACATTTAAATGTCGATTTTTGCAAATTGTTGCCCCGTTGTTGTTCAATTCCATTCCATTTCAATTTCAATTATGTTGCGCAATGCGTTGAAATTGCGCGTACTTGTTGTTGTTTTGCCCAAAAAACCGTCATTGGCTTTTGTTGCCCCTTGGTTGTTGTCGCGTTTGTTGTTGTTGTTGTTATTGTGCCTGGCTAGCTTTGGGCCCGAACAAAAAAAACACAAATTGTTTCCGCGTGTTGCAGCTTAATTGTCTCGAACAACATAATTCGCCTTCATTTGCAGGCAAAGTGCCCAAAAAGCACAATTTCAGCCAAACAATTTTTATGTGAGGTAATTTCAATTTGTTGCCAAGCCAAACCAAGCCGTCTGAGCCGCCGCTCGTTGTCCGTTAGCCAGGCAAATTCTCACAAGTTAAGAGTCAGGCAAAAAAAAAAAACCGAAATATATATAAAATTAGGGGGGAGGGGTACAGAAAAAATGTTTGCAGAGAGAAAGAGAAGCCGGACAATGAGGGAGAAATAACAAATAATGCCAATTCACGCAGTTTAAAACATTTGTTCGACATTTCAAAGCCCCGACAAACGTCCCACAAAAGAAAGGCATTCATTGGCATTCGCATTCCCGCCACCATTTCCTTTCTCAATCGATATTTTTAGGGATGTACATTCAATACTGAGAGATCGATAATATATCGAAAACAGCGCTAGAACGATATCAAATGTTAAGATCGATATAATATTACAAGTTTATTTTATTTATTTATTTGCTACATCAATGGGATATAGTTAGTGTAACAAAAATATCCTTAAATCGATCTTACGTTATTGATATAATATTTCACGAAAAAAGATGTTCTTTTACGTCTTAATTTATCGAAATTTTAACAAACTCAAGGTCAATATCGAAAAAAGAGTAACGTTCTTTTCCCTAGAACCATCGATTTATCATCAAAATTTCGCAAGTCAGATAAGTCCTTTAAATATCATTATTGAAAAGAATATTTCTCATATATTTTTGCCATCCCTAATACTTCCATTACCCATATCCATGGGACCGACAAACATAAAATGTCTTAATCAAGGCGAAAGAAGGTTATTGACCTTGTCAAGCAATCGTGATGTGGCCAAGTGGCCAAGTGGCCAACTGGAGTGCGACTAACACAGCTCCCCAGCAGTTACAACTTTGTCTTGGCCAAGCAATTAACTTATTTTTGCAGCTGATGAAGACAAACTGTGCCAACTGTGATTGCAATCGGCCAGAGCCACACAAGTTGTGCCGGGACAGAGACTGAGAGACTGGGATTGGAACTGGGATTCGAACTGGGATTGGAGCTCTTGGCATTTCAATTTGCCATGTGTGTCTTTATTAGACACACGTGCCGCCGCCGCCGCCGCCGCCTAGTCAGAAATCGAAATCAAAAGATGATGATTATGATTCCCACCAGCCTTGTTCTACTTGTGGGTTCACATTCACTGCTCACCGAACAGCAAATCAAATCACTGGCGAAGTGCTGACTAAACCAGCGAACTGGGACGGCGAATGAAATCCAGCTAAATGTAATGAGTCGCAATGAAATGAAATGTATCCAGGCATTTGGAAAGTACACGACGACTCTTTGGGTTTTGTTTTACTCTTACTGAGGGTATAATCTCCATGGTTTCCATACAAAATTATTTAAGAAATATTTAAAAATATGTGTCCTCTAATTTTAGGTAAAGTTGCTGGTGATACTTTTATTTAATAAAATAATGAAACAGTTTATTTTTCAATTTGTAGAAAGCATTAACTCTCTATAAATATTTCTGATTTAATGCCAACATTTTGCTACTTTTATTAAGCTTGATATTTGGATCCGAGTATTAGTTAAAGCCAAAGGGTATTTCAAACTGCATATTCTTCTCACAAAAACCTTTCTTTCTTGTTTTCTTAGGTGCTCGTTACTCATGTTGGTATTGTTGTACTATAGCTGGTTGCGATTTCCGCGAAATGTTTGCCATGATTCACTGAACAAGCTCAGAAAGACATGTTCAGCAAACTGGAGCGGGAAATGGAAATGGATCGGCGAATGCCAGAGAAAGGTGAAGAGTGGGAATGGATATATCCATAATTTATATGTAGATTATGCACTCGAATGTACGATTTGATTTGCAACTGTCAATGCATTAGCTAGCTCTGTCAACTGATGGAAAGTTTTCCCGACTTCATCTGAAATGGAAAATAATTGAAGAAAAACAAGTATATGTATGAAAAATCTCTAGGATTATTTTTACATATATTTTTTTCAATAACTTAAATGTCAAACTCACAACATAACCTTTGAAAGCCTTTTTCGAATGTCGTAAGACTTTCTTTGTGAAACACATTTACTAATTGCAAATGCACAATGTTTATCACCCGACGGCCGTTACAAGGAAAACTCATAAGCATTATCATTAACAATATTATTGTTGTTGTCATCAGCAGCAGCAACATCTGCAGCGGCAACAGCAACAGCAACATTTTGATGCTGGGAGGTAACATCATCAGCAAGCACAACAAAACAACAAACAAGTAAGCAAACAAACAAACAAACAAACGGACCAAGAGGACAAACCAAGAGGCAAACAGACCCCAAACGAGGCATCTCCATCTGCGCCTGCGCATAATCAGCCAGGCATTTAATAATTTTTATGTTTATATATTTTTATATATATTGTTTGGCGGGCACCCACGCCGACTATTCGACTGTCGACTGTCGACCGCCTGTCTGGGAAAGTTGCTGTTGGCTTTTGTTGATTTGTCGCGGGGTTTGTGTTAAGTGGCCATCATTAGTTAAATATGTGCATTTTTCTTTAAGGATTTTCAACGGTGCAGTAACAGAGAGAGAGAGAGAGAGATAAACGGCTGAAATATGAACAGCTCGTTAATGTTGATGCACTTTTTTTTTTTAGCCGGCATCGAAGTTGTAGTTGCTTTCAAATTGCCGTAATTCATAGGTGGTGGCACATGTAAACTTTCCTTTTTTACAAAAGGGGTTTAATACAGAATTTTTGCACGCAGAAAAAAATGTTCTTACATATCACATTTTAAAGTTCAATAAAGTTAAATGGTTCAAATTATTTTGACATAAAAAGGAATAATTTTAAACCTTATCAGGGTAACAGCACCAGTTCTTTTCTCAGATAAAATATATATTCATACTCTGAAACAGGAGAATTTGTAATGAGTTAAAAGTATATTTTTGTGTAACGAATTAATATGAAAATATATTTTTAAACAAAACCTTTTTTCCCCTCAGTGTTGCCATACCCTTTATTCCAGCTTCCCAACTCCTCCCTCGCAAATTGGCAACTCATTGAAATGCATTTGCGGCAAGTTGCAGGAAATTGAGAGACAATTAACCTGATTAGCGTGTGCCCGGTAACTTTCGTGTCACAGCGACTACTACTGTGCAGCGATAGCGGTACATTTTGTATCGTTAGTGGGCCCAGTTCCACCGATATACCCCCCCGATTTCCGACGGCTTTTCTGAGTCAGTGTGCCCGGCCAGATCATTAATCAAAGGCCCGGCCTGGCCTGGCCTGGTCGGGAGCAGCAGCAGCGGCATTGGCATCGGGAGCACAGCACGGATACGTAATTTAGTAGCCATAAATAAAAGAAACTACGAACTGTGCGAGCTGCTAGCTGCTAGCTGCGAGCTGCGAGTGAAATTGAAATGTTTAAGCGATGAGACAAATGCTCGACTTGATTTGGTAGAGCTTCAGCTTTCTGCCTGCCGCTGCGGCGCTAAAATTAATGACGTTTCGCATGTATTTGGATGTTGTTTATGAAAACAGCATTCAATTTGCATTAACAATTGGCAATTGATTGATGGCCGCAACGAAAGTGGTTCGATGGGACCAACGAAATAAAAAAAAATCCAAACAACCCACACAGCAAAATAAAAACAAAAAGACAGAAACCGACGAAAAAGGCCGGCAAACATTTCACACCCAAACAAAAGACTCAGGCAACGAACGCGATAGGGCAATCCATCGGATCGCATGGAATATGTTTTACTGGCCTTTCTTTACGGCATCAATAGAACATAAAATCCGCATCATAAACTTACGCTTCGCATTTTTTTTTTTTGGGGCAGTGAAAGTCTTTCTCTTCGTCCGTCATTGTCAACGTGCTAACATCTTTGGTTAAATAGTAAAAACCAAAATTATTGCCAAAACAAAACAGGCAGACAGTCAGCCGGTGTAGATTATCGCGTTTGTTTTGTAATTTCAATTAAATGGACAAGAAATATAAACTTTTTAAGGCCTGGCATTTAATTAAAACATGTGACGGCATTTATGATGGGTGGGCGATGAGTGTGAGTGTGAGTCTGAGTGTGAGTGTGAGTCTGACTATGCCGTGTCATGCGTAATAAACAAAGGCAGAAGACATCAGTAACAACAGCAACATCAGCTCAGCAGCAACTAAAGCAAGTGACAGCCAGCAGCAGCAGCAGCAGCGGCACTGGGAAAAAGTGTTAAAGAAAAGCCCCCGAGGCTTTGAGCTGCGGAATTTCTATAGAAGTGAAATTTCTGCCATGCCTAGACCGTCATGTGTGTGAGTGTGTGAGAACCGCAAGGCAATTAATTTGCGGGGAATACCCTGGAGTGGGATATATATAAGGAGAAGCTGAATGTAAGATCTTTCGGAGTTAGTAAAAAAAAATTATAAATATCAGTTTATTTTAATTTTTAAAAAGATTATATGAAAGATACCGCATAGTACAAGTTCATTTAATATGTATTTAAATTTCCGCTTATAAGTTTCCTGAGAACGTGAACTCACTATTATCAATCCAACCTTCATACTTACAAAAGCAATAGTTCTATTTTATATATATAATATTTTTGTTAATATTTACTTACTTAAAACAAATGTCTTAAAATCCAATTTATTCCAATTTATTTATTATTATTGTTCCTATATTTTTTAGGGTACCCCAACTTCCATCACTTGATTTTTGTTATTTTTTTCAGCAGCCAACTTTTGCGGTAGCAAAAAACATTTTATAAATTAGAGCAACACTTGCTGCGCTGCCACTGGCTTTGGTTGCTGCTGATGTTGTTGTCGTTGTTGTTGTTGCTATAAGCTGCTAAAGTTGTTGCTTTTATTGTTTTTTATAGTTGGTGTAGTTTTTTGTTGCTGTAGCAGACAGTGGCCGCACCTTGCATGCGAAAATCTTTTCACGCCTCGGGCCAAGCAGCATGCGAAAAACTAATTTCGGTGCACACATCGTTTGTCTTGGCTCTCCATGCCGGAAGATGTTTCAATTTTGTGAAAAATCGCAACAATTAAATGATTCAGGTGCCCCGATTTCTACTCTGTAATCTTAGTGGCCGAGTTACCATTGAGTTTTTCAAGGAAATGTTGATGGGGTTTTAAAGATCTGTGGGATATTTTGATAAGGAAAACTGAATAAAATACAAGATAATTATGTTTATTTGAAGATGAACATTTTAATACATATTTATTTAAAATAATGTAGAATATATAAACATAAACATATATCTTTTCATTACTCTTCTCTTATATTTCTTTATTTTATAAAATTGTTCTAAAGATCATGTCTCAAGTCAATAAATATAATTACGACATAACTTTTTTTTAGCCATGAAGCCTAGAATTTAAAAAAAGAATTACTCAGTTTTGTAAAATCGAGTCGAACATGAATTTAATTATTTTCAACTCAGTATTTTATCGACTGATCGCGTCGATGACATCACTCCAGTTCCAGTGTTATTGAGCCTCTCAAGCCTATGCATAATTTGTCTGAAAATGGTCAGAAGACATTTAACCATTGAAGCTGGACATAAATCTTGGGATTTGTGGGATTGTCACTGACCAGCCGCTGACAAATCAATCAATTCCGGGGGACAGATCGAATCGTATTGAATTGAATTGAAACTCGAACTCGAATTCAAATTCAGATTCAGATTAGAAGCTTGTTTTCGTCACGCTCGACAGGGTTTTCCGAGCAAACAAATGACGCCGCGCTGCGTAATTGATGGATTTGCCTAAATAAAGAAAATACTAGCTGAGTGAGCGGTAAACGCCGAGCGCAAACGCAAAACGCTTTTCCAAGCAGGTGAAATTTCCTTTTCCATCCGTTATTAATGATGATGACTCTTGGCGCTGGCGCAAATATTTGACCAACACTACAAAACCGTGGCAGTGGCAAAAGCCAGATGTGTAAGCGCAAACTGACCCACAAAACAAAAAAGCGCTCTCCGCCGCCTGCAGTTTCCCAAACGTTTATAATGAAAACTGCACAGCGCGCCCTGCGGCGACCTACAAAAAGAAAAATATATATAAAAAAATAAAAAAAAAAAAGGAAAAATGTACAACGAAACGGCAGGAAAACCTGAGCGCCCCAGCGCCATAATTTAGCAATATCCAACACTTGTGCAATTTCATAAAGCATTTTAGCCCAGTGGCCACAAAAAGCACACAGTTGCCACACATTTCCGCGTAATCATCATAATTTTTCGTGTTTTTCATTTTTATGAATCTGTTGATTTAATGCCATCGAGCCTGGGCCCCAGACGGCAAGAAAAACAAAATATATATATATATATTTACAATTTGGCACGCCGCATAAAATGGCACATTAAAACACATTTCAATTTGGACAACGGATTGATGACGGCGAATGGCTATATTATTTTATCCTCGACTTCAGGCACTGAAAAATATTTAATAAAATGTTGGTGATAATTGTACTTTAAAGATATTAATATTTATTTATTTGAAAGTATTATAATACAGCTTCAGGGAATTATTATTCTTTTTATATACAAACTTGCAGTCAGAAGTTTCTAACGCAGTGAAAAAGTCATTTCCGGCCCTAAAAATCATACACACATAAAACAGCAGTTTGAATCCGAATATCATTATTAAACAACTTTAACAAAACATCTATAAATTTTACAAAAAAAAAAAAAAAATCCACCATTTAGAATTCTCTTTATTTCATCTCTATGATTACGTAATATATATAAATACCGACTTTGATCGTAGCACATCTTCATTTGGCATTTTCTAAATGATGTTTCTATTTAATTACACATCATGTGCCCACGAAATACCTCAATTAATGGATTACTGATACCACATAAGAACAGATTGACCCACATTTCGTGATGTTTCTTTCATTTTTATTATTGGTTAGACTCAGTCAGTACAGAGAGTTGTCAATGATCAAGGCGATGATCAACGGGCTTTGGCTTGCGACTGGCAGAATTATTATGTAACTTTTTGGCATATTAAAGTGATTTATGGCCCGTGGCATTGGCCATCGGCCCGAACGCGAACTCAAGCTCGATCTCTTGCTCTTGGCTTCGTTTTCATCTATGCCAGACTTCCTGCCCAGCTCCAGCTTCAGCTTCAACTTCGTTGTCCATTTGTCCGTCTTTATTTTTTTTTTTTCTTTTTGAGGAGAACTTCTCACATGCGGGACGGCGGCGAGATGATGTCTTGAACTTTTGGGGGCGCAAAGTCGCAGCCATTTATTATCGGCGGTAAAAGTTTTCGGGGCTGAAACATTTTACAGTTGTGTGTCATGAACTTTAATGTTTGCCATGTGTTTGCTGCTTTTGTTGCTATTACAAAAGTTGCCTTGTGCCGTTGCATTTTATGTAGTTATAGCTGTAGGTGTAGGTGTTTGTTGTGCAGCTCCATGCAGTTATTTTTAAATGTGAGCAGTTCATGGGAACAGCTTCGGCGAGAAAGTCGCTTGATTTAGGTGTCTGATGGGGTCACCTCGAAGAAAAAAAAGAGCCCGAAATCCAACGTCCATTCGGGCTGACATTTCTGGGTTAATACGACGATTTTTGCACCGAAATGTCAGTTGCCGCAATTAAAGCCACGTTTAATAACTCAATCAAAATCGGCCCAAAAGTGACCCTCGTTCAACGTGTTGGATTGATGGGGCAGCAGCCCTTTTGCCCCGAACCATTATTAATTGCCGCCTTTTATGAAAGTGTAAGCCAAGCCAAATCACAAACACTTACCTACCGCCTCTGGCTGTTTTAGGCCGCTTTTTTTTTCGTTTTTCGATTATTTTTTGCCTAACTGCCGCAGCGTGTGAACATGATCACAGCCGCAAAACTGATGGCGCTGCCTGCTCACCGCAACTACAACTTTGTGATCTTAATTCAAAATAATATATACAAATGGCAAAAAAAAAAAAAAAAAAGGTTTATATAGGGGGTTTGAATGCCCTGCTAGAAATAATAAGGAAGACTAGTAATACAACTCGTTGGGGTAATAATGATTATGGATTTTAAGAAATATTAAATGTAATGAATATCTAAATAAAACATTAAAATATCCTATCCTATCCTATTTTTAGTACTTATTAGAACCACAAATGCTTTGGAATAAAGCTTTTAACGTTTGTCTTAATTATTACAAAAAGAAGGAAAACAAGAAATAAACTCTACTTTGGGAAACCGAGACCCTTGCAGTTTAATATAGAAAATCATAACTTTCACAAAAATGCATCATGAATTTAAAATTGTCATTTTAATTTTAAAATTTAATTTAAAAAAAATATATAAATAAAAAAATTTTGTCTTTTGAAAATGTTTAAGATAAAAAAATCTTTTTCTTCTGTACAGTTTGAGAGTTTGAGATAGTCTTGGCTGCTGATGCTGATCAAGAATATATTTGCTTTATGTGGTCGGAAATGACTTCTTCTAATTACTGCAAATAATTAAAAAAATTAAATTAAATAACTAATATTATCCAAGCATAAAAAAATAATTAAACTTTGCAAAATGATAGCCAGAGTAAAACATTGACTTATAGTTTACCCTGAGACCAACTTAGTACACTTTTCTAAGTTCTGTTAACCCAAACCCTTTCTTAATAGCCAACTTACTCCCCCATTTGGCTAGTGTAGGCCTCAAGTCACAATAAAACCAAAAGATCGACTAAATTTCTCACAGGTTTGTAATTTAAGAGTGCCGCCACAAAAACAAACAAACAAACAACAACTAACCGGCGGGCAGGCAACTGCAACGACATATCCGTGCCCACGACAGCAACTGCGGCGATCACCACAAACTAATTGCAAAGTTTAAATGCGATACTTTTATGCATTTTAAATATTTCAATTAGTCGGGCGCTCCGAGTGCAGCCAGGGATTGAAAACCGAGACCCGAAAACCAAAAATGAAATGGAAATGGCAGAAAGAAAGTGCAAAAAGGCGCAAAAAGCGTGGGGCGCCAGCGAATAAAGTAAAAAGTGTTTACACGATCGCAAAAGGAGAGGTACGTTTGCTTAACCCCGTGGCCGAGAGTGAATATTGGCAAATTTATGAACTTTAAGCTGCATTTATGCGTGCGGCTTATAAGCAATAAAGGTAACTTAGTGCCAACAATGTCATAAAGGCCGCTGTCACATAAACAACGGCGTCGTCGTCCACAATTGGCCAGTTGGCCGGAATCGATATGCGAATTTATATGCAGAAACTAAAAAAGCGTAGCATCGCATCGCCAAAAGCGAAAACAAAATTAATAATCACAAGAATTTCACTTTTCACGCAACGACAGCGGCAGCAGCAACTGCAACAGCAACAACAGCAGCAACAACAACAGCAACAACAGCAGCAGCAACAGCGTCAGCACAGCAGCAACATCAGCGGCATCGTCTGCCTTGTCACCCACAAATAAACCAAAATAAATGTGAATAATGTAAGTCGAAGACTGGTTACTCTTTTTAATAGTTTAGATTTTTGTGTGAAGACTTTTTAAATTCAAAAATGAACTTTATAGTTATCAATTATTTATAAACATTTTATAATCCTTGAATTATGTGTTATTTCAGTTTTGGCAATAATTAAAATACTCCTTAAGAAAAATACCCAAGTTTACAGTAATGAAAACTTAAATCTAACATGGCAAAATGCTTCAGTTAATGTTGTTTAAGAAATGTTGCTAGGAACATAAGATATAAACAAGGCTTAGGATATTATCAAGTGGATTTGTTACTCGATATTTAGAGAGACTTTTCCTCTCGATAAAGAACATCCTTATTGCCAACACATCGATATAACAACAATTTCAGCAACTTTATTCATATATCTCCTATCTTTATAACTATAAGAAGAAACGCATCTTTAAAAACGAATTTTAAAATATTGTTGAGCATAAGAATCAGGTATATATTCAATAACCTCTCGTTTTAAATATCTTTTAAATACAACCCATTTCCCCGAGAGAGTATATAAACAGCTGGCGGCCAAGTGAATCACTCTTGGGAATACAGTTGCATAAATTTATTGAAATTTGCATTTCGGTCTTCGGCGCTTTTTGCAGCGCGCTGCAGCCGCCCCTGTACCGTGGTTTGGCCTATAAAAAATATGGCATCGATTGATCGCAACGCAAGATATTTCAATTAGCGTAAATACATTTTTGTCGTTGTTGGATGGGACGACAATCGAACGGATGGACGGACACGAGAGTCGAGAGACACGCACGCAGCAGCGCCTTCCATGAAAGAGAAATCGATGATGTTCGGAAATGGACAGACGGCAGACGACAGACGGACCCAATCGACCCAGTCGGAGAGATACTTGCATTTTGGGGCCTTGCGATGCGTAGATTAACTTATGGTCGTGTCGCCATAATAATGGCCCCTGATAACGAGCTCTGGATCTATGCAAATTTCCCTACTCGTTAGTCAGAGACAAATATAGGCAGGAGAGTGGGATTGTCACAGATTTTTCCCAGGATCGATCGTTTCTGTTACAAATATATATATATTGCAAATCATGCGAACACAATCTGGTCATAGATCTATGCTAACAGGTGAGTGTGTAGCGTGGAGACGGCGTTCATTAGGGATCCTCTGGCGTGATGGTCACTTGCAGTTGCTTCACGCCGCGGAGGATGACTATATTGAGCGTTTTACTGTTGTCGGCCAGGGCATCGTACACATCCGAGGAGTTCTTGATCTCCTTCTTGTTGATGTGGGTCACTATGTCGCCGGGCTGCAAGCCGCCACTGGAAATGGGACAAACAGTATTATGAATTTAAGTTTTAATCAAGGAAATCTGACCTACCTGTGCGCAGGTGATCCCACAATAACCTTCCACACCAGCACTCCGTGCGTGAGGTTGCTGGGCATGTTCTGGCTTCGGGACTTCAGCTCGAACAGTATGTCAGGCGTGAGCGTCAGCATGGTGATGCCCATGTACCGCTTGACCGGGTACCCCGTCTTGTAGGCCGAGCCCTTCTTACGCCGCTCGGCCGCCCGCTCCAGGAAGACCTTCACATAATCGATGGGAATGGCAAAGCTTATGCCAGCCGTCACCTTCATCGAGTTGACGCCAATGGCCTCGCCATCCAGGTTGACCAAGGGTCCGCCCGAGTTGCCGAACGTAATCGCAGCATCCGTTTGCAGGTAGTTGATGTCCCTGTTTCGCAGGCCAAGCTCTTGAGAGGCCCGTTGCGTGGAGCTGATGACGCCTGCCGTGACCGTGTTGCTTAGAGCCAGCGGACTGCCCAAGGCCACAACCCATTCACCGGAGCGAAGGGTGCTGCTCTTGCCTAGCCGCATCACCGACAGGTTGCTCACCTGGATGCGCAGCGTGGCCAAGTCGGAGGTCTGATCCACGTCCTCGATGGTGGCGGGAAAAGTTCTGCCATCGGATAGCCGCACCTGGACCATCGTGTGCGGCTTGTTGATCACCACATGGGCATTGGTCAGGATGAGCCCGTTCTGTTCGATGATGAAACCGGAACCATTAGAGGCCGTGATGGGCTGGCCGCTGAAGTAGTCAAAGTGTCGGGTGTCCTTGATCTCGATGTAGACCACAGAGTCCGCACAGCCGGCCACCACGTCGGCGATGAAGTTGTAGTCGCGTCTCCGGCTGGACATAACTCTGGCGGCTACCGTGGGCATGAGCTCTTCGTGCTTGAACACCAGAGCGCTGGCCACCGCACCCAGGGAGAAGGGCACAAAGAACCGGACCAGAGTGCGCCACCCGAACGACCACTGGCCGCTGCCCTTGTCCTCGCCCTCCCGACGATTTCGTTCACTTCCGTGGCCATTGTCCTGGCTACTGTGCGTTGATGTGTGACTGCTTCTCTGGACCAGCTGGTGGTAGCTGGTGGTGCTGCGCCTCAGGATAGCCAGCAGGCGATGCGAGCCACGCAGCGTCATCCTTACTCTCTCTCTCTCTCTCTCTCTGTGAAGCGGAGCAGGAGTCGTTCCTTGTTATTGTTATTTAATTTCTGACTTCTCAGTTGGCAGCAGCTGATTTCAATTTTGTACACTCGCCCGAGCCGGCTGCTGCGACACCCACGACTATCGCTATCGCTATCGATAGCCACCGATAGGCGCGGGGGAAACAGCTCGTGGCCGCGGCAGCAATGGCACGTCGGCAATTTTTACCTTAATTTGGCTATTGAACATTTAGCTTGATATTGAAAGAGTACTCTCAGTTATTTTCGGTTTGTTTCATAGTATTTCTATTTAAATTGTATGCTTGAAAATAAAAGCGGGTGACAATAAATACTAATGAGCATTACGAAACCCTAAACAAATATTTTAAGTAGAGACATGTAAATTATTACATTAAAAATCTATCTATTTCCCGCTAGATTACTGCCAGTATTCGAAAAGGGTGGCATCACTATCGTCAGCTGTTGTGCAGCTTCTTCTTCTTCTTCCGCGCACCAACACATTTTGCTTTGCATAACATTTAAAAAAGTCGAAATAAATTAATTAAAATGTCCAAGGCAGCGGGCAAGCTGAAGTCCCTGAAGAAGACAGTAGAGCGAGTGACGCACACGAGCAAACTGCGAACGAATATACCCGCAGGAATGGCCGCTGCAGGTCCCCCCTTGGGCCCCATGTTGGGACAGGTGAGTAAGGCCACCGGCTTCATAATATGTTAATGAGTTATTATTAATTCTGCTTCCTTTGACTTCCAGCGCGCCATTAACATTGCTGCCTTTTGCAAGGACTTCAACGCCAAGACAGCGGAAATGAAGGAGGGCGTGCCGCTGCCCTGCAGGATTTCCGTGAACAGCGATCGCAGCTACGACCTGGTCATACACCATCCACCGGCCACCTTTTTCCTGAAACAAGCGGCTGGCCTGCAGCGGGGAACCATGACGCCCGGCAAGGAGGTGGCCGGCATGATTACGCTCAAGCATTTGTACGAAATAGCCGCCATCAAGATTCAGGATCCACCAAATGCCCTGCTCACCATGCAGGTGAGTCTTTTAAAGGAAAAACTTTATTATTTAGTTAACGATATTTTTTATTTTCAGCAAATGTGCGAAATGCTCATTAGCATCGCCCGAACCTGTGGCATCAAAGTGGTCAGAGACATCGATCCGGCGGCCTACGGCGAGTTCCTGGAGGAGCGAAAGCTCATTGTAGAGCAGCAGAGACGCGAGCTGCAGGAGAAGCGAGAGGCCAAGATGTTGCGCACGGGCTAAGTTCACAAAGAGCTCTGTGTTTAATTGTTAAAAATACATTTATACTTAAAGAGAAGGCGAGACTTATTCTATGCCAATGCGCTTGCGGTCTTTGGCGGCATTCTTTTTGCGGCGCTTTTCCAGATGTTTGTTTAGTTTTCCCGTGTTTTTCAGCTGCTCGAACTGGGCCACCAGCTCCTTGGCGCGACGTTCCTCTGTGGAGAAAGACATTATAGTTTGACATATGATGAATATATATAGAAACTCACTCTTTGTCAGATAGTGCGGCAGCTCTCCTTTGTTGTGCTTCTTTTGGATGTTGTCGCGCTCCTTTTTGAGTTGCTTCTGCTTCTGTTGCCACTTTCTGTCCTCCACATTCTTGTTGATCAGTCGCTGCATGGTGTGCTTTATCTTGTGCTTCTCCTGGTCATCCTGAACCTCGTCCAGCTGCTTCTTCAGCTGGCCCACCTCCCTGTCGCGGATTTGCGTAACAAATTGATAGTTCTTTTTAAAGGTCTCGGCATTATAGGTGCCTGATTTCTCGTCGAAACGCGGGTCCCTCAGCTCTGCTGTCTTCTTCCGCTCAGCTCTGTGTTCGGCGCCCAGGAACGGAACCTGCCGCCGCGAGGACATCTCGCGGGGTCGATTTTTGTTGAGTCGCTTCAAATCGGTCTTAGTTTTGGGTTTCTTGTTGGTTCTTGAGGCTGTACCAGCGCCAAGCACCGCTTCCTTGTAGACCTTGGCGCCCAGTTCTTCTTCTTTCAGTTTCATAATCTCCTCAAAGGTCATGCCCTTCAGGTCCTGGCGAATGGCATTCTGGAAACAAAACATTAGGAATTAATAAAGAAAGCAACGTTTTAAATATTTAGTTACAACTTTCCTACCTGTGTTTCGTCTTCACTGCTGCTTTCCTCCTGTTCTGCGGCAGAAGATAGTTCATCCTCTGATGACATCTCTGTTTTAAACTTCGATTGAGTTTTCTCTTGAAAATATAAATTTATTTACGTTTTTTATGTTTCACGTGTTGGTTTGTTTTGGTTTAAACAGATGTTTGCGCCAAGTGTGACCAGTGCACATTAAATGCTTTAAGGGCGCAGAACTAGAACTAGCTTAGTGTATACTCAAACCGTTCTCACAAACGCGCATTAACCAGCACTAGGAAAGAGCGCTGCCAGACTTTACACCAACCAGCTTTGCCAGAGTTTTCGGTCATGCGTTAGAACAATATTTTAAATAGAATTCTACACCGTTGTAGTGCAAACGTGTAAATACGGCGCTGCCATGCCAGCCAAATGAGCATCCCTGCTGTCAAGTGAAATTTTATTTCGTCCCAACGATGCAATAAATGTGCATCACTGTTGCCAGTGTGATGCCATTCTGTTCCAGAGGTGTAATATAGCCAGATGAGCATCACTGCTGGCAAGTGAGATGCCATTTTGTCCCAACAGTGCAGTATAGCTAAATGAGCATCACTGCCGGAAAGTGAGATGCCATTTTGTCCCAATAGTGCAATATAGCTAGATGAGCATCACTGGCGGAAAGTGAGATGCCGTTTTGTCCCAACAGTAAAATATAGCTAAATGAGCATCACTGGTGGCAAGTGAGATGCCGTTTTGTCCCAACCGTAAAATATAGCTAGATGAGCATCACTGGCGGAAAGTGAGATGCCGTTTTGTCCCAACAGTAAAATATAGCTAAATGAGCATCACTGGTGGCAAGTGAGATGCCATTTTGTCCCAACAGTGCAATATAGCTAAATGAGCATCACTGGCGGAAAGTGAGATGCCGTTTTGTCCCAACAGTAAAATATAGCTAAATGAGCATCACTGGTGGCAAGTGAGATGCCGTTTTGTCCCAACCGTAAAATATAGCTAGATGAGCATCACTGGCGGAAAGTGAGATGCCGTTTTGTCCCAACAGTAAAATATAGCTAAATGAGCATCACTGGTGGCAAGTGAGATGCCGTTTTGTCCCAACCGTAAAATATAGCTAGATGAGCATCACTGGCGGAAAGTGAGATGCCGTTTTGTCCCAACAGTAAAATATAGCTAAATGAGCATCACTGGTGGCAAGTGAGATGCCGTTTTGTCCCAACCGTAAAATATAGCTAGATGAGCATCACTGGCGGAAAGTGAGATGCCGTTTTGTCCCAACAG